>JAKSZT010017719.1:7182143-7213044 GCA_026826555.1 Tolypeutes matacus | reverse complement strand
AGAGCAACCAGAGGTTCTGCAAGCCTCTTCCATCCAGTGGTAGTCACCTTTGATTAGAGAAGAGTGGTAAGGTGCAGCAGTGGCTGATAAATGTCAGAGCCTGGGGGGTTCTCACAGTTTTGATCACTTACAGCTATATCTCATTTCATACCATTTACAGTTTTTAAGCCAGTATCCCTCAACCTCACTTACTTAGTCAAATGCTTCAGGTAAGCATCTGAAATCCAAGCCAATGTTCCATTTGCACTAGCTAAGATGTTTGCCCTGACAAGTAGATTTACTTGAAGGCTTTGTAATTTGCTGATGGCCAATAGGAAACTAAGAAGCTTCTGAAAACAGAACATTTTTCACAATGGAGAGGTAGTGTGGTATAATTAAAGACACACACACACAAACACAATCAGAGATTTCAATTCTGACCCTGCTTGTAATCTAGGGTCGTCATTCCTCTTTTGATCCTGTTTCCTCATCTGATAAAGAAAATCAGATTCCCAAATGAAATGGCTGAATCAGAATCACCAGAGAACTTCTGAAAAATACAGAACCTACTACTAGAGGATCTGATTTACTAAGTCTGGGGTGATGCCTAGAAATCTGCATTTTCAGCAAATCACACTTCCCTCCACCACGACTTTTAATTCTGACACAAAGCCAGATTTAGAAGCCACTGCATTAATGACCTCTAAGACTCCTGATAGCTTTGAAAGTTATAAAACTATGGACTGAAACTAATTTTCTACTCTTTCACCACAGAATTCTCCTCCAGCCCCATCCACTATTAGCACATTCCCAAACTTCTCAATTGTCGAGTTTCAGGTTAGCAATGAATACACAAGTCTAAAAGCAATGTCAAGTATTAATAGCTTGCCCAAAAGCTTTACTTGTTTCATTATCAAAGTATAAGGCCGACCTAAGCATAGCTTTTCCAGGAACACACATTCAAAAATAAACTTTAAGACATCACATTTTGCAAAGAACCATCTATTTGCTGGAAACACCCAAGAAGAGCAACATTTAGAGAGCATTTTCCCTAAATGTTGTAACTAAAAATAGAGCTATAGAATCAATGTCTACTTGCCCATAACTTACAAAGCCTTATAAACATTACAAGAATAGAGATCAAGTTTTTAAAGCATAAAGTGCCATATAATAAATTTAACTCAATAAACAAAAATAGGTCATAGGAAGAAATGTATAGTCTTAAATCACAGATACATCATCAGATTTTCATAGTTGCAAAATAGGAAAGATTGAGTAGGTTGATCACTGTGTTTATTGAATTAACTACTGTTGCAATACACATGCTTGGTGGCTTTAAAGAACTTTTAAAATCTGTGCCAACACTTTTCATACACTGCAGTAAAATCCAACATTCTTTCTAATTCATTCCTTAATTCCCATGAATATCAACTACTACATGATTTTGGTTCCTATTTCTTTCACGGCTTTATTTTCCTACCTCACTTATGCATTCAGCTCAAGTTACTTATTTGTTACACTTAGTTGTTCACTGATTTCAGATATTCTGTGAATTAATTTACTATGGTCAAATGAATAAAATCTACAATAGTAAGATCACAAACACATGAATCACTGTAATTAGAGGATGGCTAACTCAGGTGGCCCTTAGAATATTTTGATAGGCTTTTTTTTTTTTTTTTAAAGATTTTATTTATTTATTTATTCATCCCCCCCTTGCTGCTTGCAATCGCCGGGTCAGCCAACCACGCCGCACGGGCGGCCCGCCCTCACCAGGAGGCCCCGGGAACCGAACCCAGGGCCTCCCACATGGCAAACGGGAGCCCCACTGATTGAGCCACAGCCGCTTCCCTTTGATAGGCTTTTAAGTACATGTTCCTTCAGTGTCTTGGCCTGCCTCCACTGCCCACCTACTCTTATCCTCCAGACTCATTCAAAATATCTTTTTTTTTTTTTTTTTTTTAAAGATTTTATTATTTATTTATTCATTTATCACCCCCCTTGCTGCCTGTGCTCGCCGGGTCAGCCAACCACGCCGTGCGGGCGGGCCCGCCTCCACCAGGAGGCCCCAGGAACCGAACCCGGGGCCTCCTATATGGTAAACGGGAGCCCTACTGATTGAGCCACAGCCGCTTCCCCATTCAAAATATCTTAAGTAACCTGATATAAAGATGCCATGTCAAATTGTAAAATGTTTCAAGTTATTGACTTTAAACTTCTAATCCTACCTTTCAACTCCTTGGTAAAACCTCAAGCAGACTAAATATACAACTGCAATCTTTGGGGCTCTCTTTTTTCCTCATCCTAATATTCAAGTGAATAGCCAGGTTTCAGCAGGCTCCTTTTTAAGCATTGCCTTCAAACAACAAATTATTTCAGCCTAATTTAAAACCAGAATTAGTTGTCATAGTGCTAGGATCATATCCAAACCAACCTACTTAGATACAGCTTTCCTGACACTTCTAGGCAGAATAAACCCTTCTCATCCCTTCATGTGGTTCATACCATTCTTCCAGCATAGGGGTCATCCCTTTATTTGTCATCAGCTAAGTCTAAGTCTGGTTCCCTGGGTATATATTAGACTCTGTGATGGCAAGTGCTATACATTGGAGAAAGGATCCTTAGGATTCTACTGCCAAATTAGTAAAAGGATGAAGCATAAAACAAGCACAGTTTAGCTGAAAGTAACACAGATTCATGCTGAAATGCTGTTGTCATCTTTATAATTTAAGAGTTTGTCCTCAAGGCTAGCAACATTACTCTAAACACTTCCAGAGATGCCCACTGCATAATGTTGGGCAGCCACCTCTTCTATTAGCTAAAAATCACTCAAAAATATTGTTTTACTGAGTTTACATTTCTTGTTTCATCTAGGAGCCCAAGTATAATCAAGAGGCCCCAGGAGGACTATGAAAACATTTGCATCTCCAAGTTGAAGCACTATGGATTTCAATATTTCATGGTACCTCTGGAAAGGGAAAGAAAGGAGGTAAGTGAGATGATAAAGGAATGGCATGATGCGTTCTGACAAATTCAAAAACAGCCTAAATCAAGAATTAAACAGCCAGACTGACTTATTAAATGTTCAGCTTACTTAACTCTTAGCTTTTTAAACTCTTAGACTTTATCCTTGCATTGAGGATGGTGAAGGGTGGTTATTATATTATTGCCATGAAAGTTAATGATCTCAGGTACAACAGGAAACACCGTAATGTCATTCCAGAAATCTACCTTTCACTTTTGTGTAGCTTTTCAAATCTATGAAACGCATTCTTCATAGAATGGCATGAGTTTTTAAAATGGCATTTTGTAAGCATCCAATGGTTTGGGGCAGCAGAAGTCTATTTTTTTTAAAGGTCTGAATATTTATCCAAATGGTATAAAGAAAGTATTGACATCTCTTCATATGATCAGACCAAGGGGAAGACCATATAAAATAAATCCATCAAATAGTTTTTAAAATACTACATAGTAAAGTTGCTTGATTTTTGTTTGTTTGTATACAATTTACTGTACAAAAATACTGAGAACTCAACAATGCTGGCTAATTGGATTTTTCTGACTGAGAGTGAAATAATGAAACTGATGGTAAAATGTAAACAGTTCACATTCAAACCACAATTTTAGTGGTTCATTTTTTTTTTAAATGCATACCATTTGGCTGCTTTAAAAAATGAATTTGAGAACAGTTAATCTTTAATATTTAAACCTAAAGCAAATAATAATAACTATTCTTAATTAGAAGCGAAATAATTTGGCCAGATATTCTGTAAGCCCTTTTCCTATTGAATACACTTGGGACCCTCCCATTATAAACTCCACATTCTGAAAAGGCCCATATTATTTGTTCATTTTCTAAATTTTTCATCAAGGATATTCAACAGCCAATCAAACATAACTGTATGCCTACAGAACTTATATAAGTGTTTAATATCCAGAATATACTAAAAAAACTACAACTCAACAACGAAAAGACAACCCACTTTTAAAAATGGGGTAAGAACCTGAATAGACATTTCTCCAAAGAAGATATACAAATGGCCAATAAGCATATAAAGATGCTCCACACCACTAGCCATTAGGAAAATGCAAATCACAACCATAATAAGATACCAATTCACACCCACTAGGGTGACTAGTATTAAAAAAGAAGAAGAAGAAAATAAGAAGTGTTGACAAGAATGTGGAGAAATTGGAACTCTCATGAATTGCTGGTGGAAAGGTAAAATGGTGCAGCCACTGTGGAAAAGTGCAGTGGTTCCTCAAAATGTTTAACATACAATTACCATATCACCCAGTAATTTCACTCCTACATGAAAGCAGAAATTAGAACAGATACTTGTACACCAACATTCTTAACAGCATTAATCACAATAGCCAAAAGGTAGAAACAACCTACTTGTTCATCAACAGATGAATAAACAAAATGTGGTATATAGATACAACGAAATTATTATTCAGCTGTAAAAAGAAGTGCTGATACATGCTACAACATGGATGCACCTTGAAGACATCATGTTGTATGAAATGAGCCAAAGACAAATGGACATTCATTGTATGATTCCACTTATATGAAACATCTACAATAAGGAATTTCATAGAGACACGGAGTAAACTATGGGTTATAGCTAATAGCACAATTATAATAATATTCTTTCATCAATTGTAACAAAGGTACCCCACTAGGTGTTAATTCAAGAGGGTATGTGGGAACTTCGTTTTCTGCATGATTGTTCTGTAAACCTACAATTTCTCTAATTAAAAAAAATTTTTTCCTAAGTTTTAGTAATGGTGGTGATGACAGCACAACACTGTAAATGTAATTAATGCCAGTGAATTGTACACTCAATGGCTAAAATGGCAAATGCTGTTACATATTACCACAATAAAAAAAATTAATAACCAATATGACTACAATGCATTGACAATCTTTTAACCAAAAGCAAAAACACCTGTTATTTTAGTTACTCTCTGACCTTACTAAGGAGAAATTCAGGCATTCTATTAATGGTGGGGTTTTTTGTTTGTTTTAATTTTTGCTTTTTCAATATGAAAAGTAACTTGTGAACTACAATTGACATTTCTGTAGTAACTTATAGAGATTAAGGATCTCAGTAAGGGAGATCACCAATTATGGAGGTAATTCATCAATTTTTTTCATGAAACACTTCACCTACAAACCTGTCCGTTATTAGAGGCAAACAAGAGGTTTTTTTGTTTGTTTCCTTTGAAGAAGTTTAACTTAGCTCTACCCTAAAAGTTCTACCCTCAGATATACAACAGTTTGTGGTGGATAAGAAAGGAAGGCAGTATGATCAGTGAGCATTGGAATCATGAAGTACAGTATTCAAGGAATCTTGGCTCCTGGTTAGGAAACCTTAGGCAAATCACTTCATCTAAGACTCAGCTTTCTCTTCAGGAAAATATGGGTTGTTCAGAATTTAAATGAGATAAAATATACCAATCCCAGCACATAGTAGGTCCCAATACATATTAATTTCTTTTTTACCCCCACCCTTTATTAAACTACTACTGTAAAATAGGGTATTTGACATTTCCAGAATTACAAAATGAAACCATTAAAAGCTTCTTTCTCAGACATCCTTTTGAGTTTGTATAAACAATTACAGTCTTACAATCCTGCAATTTGTTAGCTTTCTGGTATAAACAGATTGGTTTCATAATTAAAATACACGTAACTTGAAACCTGAAAAGGAATGTGAGACTCTCCATCAGCAGTGGTCCCACTGCTTACTGGCTCTTGGAACATGGGTACAGGCTGAAGGGCTGCCAAGGCCAGGACCCCACCTTCAGAGGACTCCAAGGAACATTCAACGCTGTCGGTGAGTTTGGGATTTGAAAAAACCACCAACCGTTGACTGTACCTTGGGGTCCTTACAGACAACGCTATATTTCCAGAAGCAGAGGAGCAGGCTGTATCTTCATACGTCATATGAAATCACCAGAAACAGTCCCACTGCCTGTCTCCCAAAGATGATCAGTCCTTTTTTTAAAAAAAGCTCCCCTATATTTCTATTACTCAACTATTTGCCTTTTTTGTTGTGTTTTTGATAAACAAGGGTTTTGTTCCAACCAGATAAGGCAGCTCCATGAGCATATACCAAATGTACAATGTCTGCTAGAAATATGCCATTCTGGTAAGAAATAGGGTATAGAAGAGACATTTGTTAAACATATTTCACTTTGGAGTGAAATCCAGTTAAATATTTTACTCCAGTGTCTTCCACATGCCCTCAATAATTTTAATTAGGAGAAAAGGGAGGATTCACTAAGCAAATTTAACACAAAACTGTCCAATTTCTGCACAGCTCTTATCCCATTCGCCACAGATTATAGTTAATGTGGTTAGATTTTGACAGATTATAGTTAATGTGGCTACATTTTGACAGCCCAGCTAAATTAGGAGCTGTTTGAGAGCACCTATTTTCTCACTATTTCCACCCTCTCATATGCTTATTTAAGTATTCAACAAATTCAAGTAAAGGTTCAGTTCTGAAGTCAGCCAGATATGGGATGAATCTTGTCTCAATCTCCTAACTAGCTGTGTGAACTTGGACAAGTGTCTAAGCTTCAGTTTTCTCATGTATAAAATGGGGATAACAAGTGCGGAGAGCCCGTCGTCCCGGGAAACGGGGCGCGGCCGGAAAGGGGGCTGCTCCCTCGCCCGTCACGCACCGCACGTTCGTGGGGAACCTGGTGCTAAACCACTCGTAGACGACCTGCTTCTGGGTCGGGGTTTCGTACGTAGCAGAGCAGCTCCCTCGCTGCGATCTATTGAAAGTCAGCCCTCGACACAAGGGTTTGTTTTTTTCTTTTTTTTTTTATTTAAGAAAAGAAAAAGAAAAAAAATTATTTTTTTTTATTAAAAAAAAAAAAAAAAATGGGGATAACAGGAATACCTACATCAGGGAATTATAAGATTCAGTGAGATAATATGTAAGGTGCTTTGTACCATTCCTCACATATAATATGCTCATAATATGTAAACTATTATTTTTTAACCAAAAACATAATCTGTGCTAATCTGCCTCAAAAAACTATTCATACGTCTTGGTTCAAAGCACAAAGAGGAAGAGCCAGGACTCTCCGCTCTTGTTTCAGCTACCAATATGTAAGCCCTGCCTGTGTGGTCACAGGGCTAGCTGTTGGCTTCTCCAGGAGCCTATTTCCTTCTCTAAACCAGAATTTCTCCATCTTATAAATCTCCTAGCTCTAGGGTCAATGTTATCTATAATTATGTGGGTCCTCAACTGTACAGATGATTGGTAACTAAGGGAAAAACTAGACACAGACCTCATAGAATTGATGTGGAAAAGGAGAGCCAGGAGTCAGGGAGGGCAAAGGCAACTCCACCAACTGGAAACTTTGATGGCTGCATTCAACATTCATTGCTGTCGGTGGGTTTGCATCTGAATCAACTCGCTGATCAATGAATGCAAACTGCGGACCAAAAAACCCAAGAAAGCTAGAACATGGGCCAAGTCACATGAGCGCATCAACCACCGCTCTGGGTGGGAGTTCCTGCTGTCCACAATACACTGACTAAAGCCTCTCTTGCTCTCTTTGGTTCCAAAATGGAGTAAGCGCTCTAAACTTATAGCACTTATTTTTCTTTTTCTCTTTTTCTTTTTAGATGCTCTAGACTTAAAGAAATGATATTTTATAGGAAGAATAAACTACATACTACCTTGATAATACTTGATAATACTATCATACTACTATAATACCATATTAAAATGCTGATGCTTTTGTAATTTTTCAAACAAAAAAGAATCATATGCTCATTATTTAAAAATTCAAATACAGAAATATATAAAGTAAAAATTGAAAATCCCTTTCCTCATCATTTGCAATTCATTTCCCCAGTGGAAATCACCATTAAAAATGTGTTTTAGGGAAGCAGATGTGGCTTCATGGTTGAGCACCTGCTTCCAATGTATGAGGTCCTGGGTTCAATCCCTGGCACCTCCAAAAAAAAAATAAAATGGGAAATGTATGTGGCTCAAAAGATTGGACTTCCATCTACCATATAGGAGGTCCAGGGTTCAATTCCCAGGGCCTCCTGGTAAAAGGCAAGCTGGCCCACATGGCATGCTGGCCTGAGCAGAGAGCTAACACAGCAAGATGACACAACAAAGAGACACAGAGGAGAGACAATAGGAGACGCAGCAGACCAGGGAGCTAGGTGGTGCAGGAGATTGAGCACCTCTCTCCTACTCCAGAAGGTCCCAGGATCAGTTCCCGGTGCTGCCTAAAGAGATGACAAGCAGACACAGAAGAACACATAGAAAGCAGACAGCAAGCACAAAACAATGAGGCAGGGGGCAGAAATAAATAAAATAAATCTTAAAAAAAAAAAGTATTTTATATCCTCAGTGACCTTTATTTATGCACATACAAATAGATACATATCTATGGGTTTTTTGGGGGGGGTTAACAAAACAAACTTATTTTATACCTACTATTCTACAGTCTGCTTTTACATTCAACTGTATGTTATAGATAGCTTTCCACAACAGTTTTATTATATATACCTCATTCTTTTCAATGGCTATATAGTATGCCTTAGAATGAGTGTCTTGGTTATTATTGTCCAAATATTCTCTACTGACCAAAACTATGAGGACCATTCATTCTAACCTTTGTCATTCAACTTTTGCTATGAGACTGTTTCTCTCTAACCTCAGGTTTAAGAGTATGATTAAATTATTCATGACCAAGACTTGTTTTCCTTTCATTAGCATGAAATATTTAGTTGTTCATCTCAGGTTATGGAATTCAAAGAGTCGATACTACATTTTAAGTTTTGTTAAAAAATGATTTGCATCTGCCATATCACTTAGGCATGTTCCTCAAGCAAGAACAATACCTAAGTGATATGGCAGATACACAGCATTTTTAACAACCAAATAAGGCAGGAGAAGAGATTTGTTAAATTAGCCTTCTGAAATTGTTTTCTCAGGGACAGGGGAAAAAAAAAAAAAAAAAAAAAGAAGTGCAGATACAATGAGACAAGAACTAAAAAGAAATTAAAATCAAAAGAAAAATGTTTTTTAAAAAATGACAAGAATTCAGGGGAAATATGGGGCTCAGACCTGTGTTTCCCAAACCTGGTTGTGTACCTGAATCATCTGGAATTGCTTGTAAAAATGCAGATTCCTGAGACCCACCCTAGACCAGAAGTAGGGCCCTAGAATCTGTATTTTATTTTAACAAGCTCAGTGCTGATTTTGGTGCACAGCCAGGTTCAAGAGCCACTCACTGAAGGGTGGTCCAAAACAAAGCCCAACCCACCAGCTTAACATCAGCTTCTCCCTCCCTACAACCCCATCCACACCTATGCTACCCACTTTTTCAACTGTTGCCTGGCCTTTTCTGCCACCATCTGATGTTGTCATCACTCTTCTGAGTGCAGGATAATTATACTTGTGGTGCTAACAAGTATCTCTCTCCAAAGTACAAAATATTTTGCACCATGTTGTAGCAGCAAAGCAAAGAGACAATTATGTGAGTTTAAGGGTATTTTCTGCAGGTAAGACTACAAATATATCCCAGAAAGAGAACCTATGTGACGTGCATGGGGGCAGGAGAAGAATAGTTCAGAGGCAGTATTAGGGAACAGAATTGGAAAGGTAAAAGGACAGATTACAGACGACCTTGTGAGCCAGGCAGAAAAATTTTAGACTTAATTCAACAGGGAGCCATTTTAAGTGCTAAGCTTTGATAATGAAAGCCAGACTTTAGGAAGATTCACCAACCAGATGAAGTGGGAGGGAGAGAAAAGCTGAAAGAGAAATCTGTTGGACTAACGGGCTGGGCTTGAACAGAGGTAGCACGAATGAAGAGAATAAGCACGGTATATCAAAAAGGCATTCTAGCCCCACCCCCTCCTCAACCCCGCTAGGGCGATAAGGTGGGAGCCAGGAAGCCGAAGTGGAGAGGCCATCCGGGCTCCTAGACTGAGAGCACGCTAGCCGCTAGCCTCTAGCCGCCACCACTGCTGCCACCCCTGCGTCACGGCTCTTGGACCCGCCTTCCCCTGGCCCCTCCTTCCTGCTCCGTTCTCCCCCACCCCCTCCAACCAAGGGGTGACTTAGCCAACCGAGGGGTGACTTAGCCAACCGAGGGGTGACTTAGCCAACCGAGCGTGGTGAAGCCCATTTTCCTTCTTCCTCATGGCGGCGCCATGGAGTCGGCAGCCCACGGGCCCACACTCTGTCCCAAGATGAATGCTGCCACAGAAAACGAGCTCAACATCCTTCTGGTCCCCGGTTCCTCCAAGGTCACTCACTATAAGTAATATCCACCCAACATAAGCAAAGTTTATTCCTACTTTGAATGCCATGAAAAGAAGACAGAAAACTCCAAAGGAAGGAAGGTGAAATAGGAGGAAATCCTATTTTATGGGTTGCAGTACATTCTTACTAAGTACTTAAAAGGTAAAGTAGTCACCAAAGAGAAAATCCAGGAAGCCAAAGAGGTCTACAAAGAGCATTTCCAAGAGGATGTCTTTAATGAAAAGGGATGGATCTACATTCTTGAGAAGTATGATGGACATCTACCAATAGAAGTAAAAGCTGTTCCTGAGGGCTCTGTCATTTCCAGAGGAAATGCTTTCTTCACAGTGGAAAACACAGATCCAGAGTGTTTTTTAAGATTTTTAAAATTTATTTTTCCCCTCACCCAGTTGTTTGCTCTCCCTGTGTGCTCCTCATCTTTTTCTTTTTTTAGGAGGCATCGAAAAGAAACAAGGAACCTCCCATGTGAGAGGGAGAAGCCTAATTGCTTGAGCCACCTCCACTCCCTTGAGACTATTCTTGCTCAGTCCTGGTATCCAATCACAATGGCCACAAATTCCAGAGAGCAGAAGAAAATATTGGCCAAATATTTGTTAGAAACTTCTGGTAACTTAGATGGTCTGGAACACAAGTTACATGATTTTGGCTACAGAGGAGTCTCTTCACAAGAGACTGCTGGCATAGGAGCATCTGCTCATTTGGTTAACTTCAAAGAACAGATACAGTAGCAGGAATTGCTTTAATTAAAAAATATTGGGAAGCAGATGTGGCTCAAGCAGTTGGGCATCAGCCTACCACATGGGAGGTCCTGGGTTTGGTTCCCAGTGCCTCCTAAAGAAGAGGAGCAAGACAGTGGGCCGGCACTATCAGCTGACACAATGAAGAGACACAAAGAGGAAAACAGGAGAGATGCAACAAGCAGGGAGCAGAGGTGGCTCAAGTGATTAGGCGCCTCACTCCCATGTGGGAGGTCTGGGGTTCAGTTCCCAGTGCCTCCTTTAAAAAAAAAAAAAAAAAAAAAAAAAAAACACAAAACCAACCAACTCAGGGGAGCCAATGTGGCTCAGTGGTTGAGCACCAGCTTCCCACATACCAGGTCCCAGGTTCAATCCCCCACCCCGGTACCTCAAAATATATATATATATATTATAGAACAAAAGATACTGTCCCAGGCTATTCTGTTCCAGCAGCAGAACACAGTACCATAACAGCTTGAGGGAAAAGACCATGAAAAACATGCTTTTGAATATACAGTAACACAGTTTTCATCAGTGCCTGTATCTGTCATCAGTGATAGCTATGACAGTTATAATGCATGTGAGAAAATATAAGGTGAAGATCTATGACATTTAATAGTATCAAGAAGTACAGAAGCACCTCCAATAATCAGACTTGAGTCTGGAAATCCTCTTGACACAATATTAAAGATTTTGGCTATTTTAGGTAAGAAGTTCCCAGTTACTGAGAACTCTAAGGGCTACCTTATCTTAGAGTTATTCAAGGGGATGGAGTAGATACTAATACCTTACAAGAGACAGTAGAAAGCACAGAGGAAGAAAAAAAAAAGGAGTATTTAAAATGTTTCCTTCAGTTCTGGTAGAGCTTTGCTACAGAAGTTAACAAGAGATCTCTTGAATTGTTCCTTCAAGTGTAGTTATGTTGGTAACCAATGGCCTTGAGGTTAATGTTTTCAAGGACCCAGTTGCTCATCCCAACAAAAGGTCAGAAAAAGGCTGATTATCTTTACATAGGACACCAGCAGAAAACTTTGTTACACTTGAAAGAAAAGGAGATCTTGAGGAATATGGTCATATCTTCTACATCCTGTCTTCAAGAATGGGATGGTAACAAAAAGCCTTTTTTTTTTTTTTTTTTTTTTTTTTTGATGAAGAAAAAATGCAAAGCTGAATATCAAACTGGAAGCAGTACTTCATTATACTTTATGATTGAGTGTGTGTGTACATAATGTTTATTGTACAGATGTGTGGGGTTTCTTTGTGTTTTGATACATTACAGTCAAATTATTTGTTGGTTTATGGATATACTGCCCTTTGATTTTTTTTTCTTTTTTAAGGGATCTCAAATAGAAGACTCAACTATGTAAAAGATTAATACTAAAGTAGCTTTACCAATAGGCAGTAATTCAATCTGGTATTGATCTTTTTATAAAAAAAAACATAATCAAGGGAAGTGGCTGTGGCTCAATCAGTAGGGCTCCCGTTTACCATATGGGAGGCCCCGGGTTCAGTTCCCGGGGCCTCCTGGTGAGGGCAAGCCCGCCCGCACGGCGTGGTTAGCTGACCCAGCGAGCACAAGCAGTAAGGGGGGGATAAATGAATAAATAAATAAAATCTTTAAAAAAAAAAACATAATCAAGAAACTTTTATATATAAATAAAGATCACATAAAACAGATCTTCATAAAATTATCATTATTTCTTTATGCTTATATTTACCTTGTATTTTTGTACAAAGATTGTGTAAAATATATTTAAAATTTCCGTGATTTAACAATTTCCAACTTTTCGTGATTTTTATAAGCACAAACTTTCAAGAAAATACTTGAAAATCAATTATATTGCCTTTTGTCCATTAATCAGCAAATAAAGCATGACCTTAACAAAGTTGTTTGTGTAATTGTACAATTTGAAAATTATGTCAGGACATACCCTGTAGAATTACTAGCCTTACCTTCCTGTAGCAGTTTGATATTATTTATGAATTCTAAAAAGAAATATAGATTATGTTTGTAAACTGGTGTGTTCCTCTGGCATGATAACCTTTTGATTGTATTAGATGCAGCTGAGACGTCTGAGTAAATTATGTTAAGATTAGGGCTCTGATCCAACCACGTCATTAGAGTGCAACTCAGCTTCAAGTCTCAGCCCCCTTGGGGATAAAACAGACCCTCAAACAGAAGAACAACACAGAGGAAGAGAGACAGCTCATTAGACACAGCAGAGGCCCCAGGAGGAGAGATGAGCCCGAGAGTATACAGCTAACCTCGTGAAGAGAACTGAGCAGCTGAACCTGGGAAAGAAATGAGCCCAGAGGAGAGAGACGAGCCTTATACCAGCCTACAGCTGAGACTGGAAGAAGCTGGAACCACGGAGCCTTAAGAGGAAGAAGGGAGGCTGAACACTCACAGACATTACCCGCCATCTTGCTCCAACACATGGCCATTGACTTTGGGTGAGAAAGTACCTCTTATGGTACCTTGAGTTGAACTCTTTAGGGCTTTGTGACTGTAAGTTTCTACCCCAAATAAATACCCTTTATAAAAGCCAACAGAGGGAGCAGAGGTCGCTCAAGCGATTAGGCACCTCCCCCCCACATGGGAGATCCCGGGTTTGGTTCCCAGTGCCTCCTAAAAAAAGACCAGCACACAACAAACAGATACAGCAAAAGCAAACAATGGGGACGGGGAGAAATAAATAAATCTTAAAAAAAAAAAAAAAGCCAACAGAGTTCTGGTACTTTGCATCAGCACCCCTTTGTAGAATATGTAGTAATGCCCCTTTGGAGAATATGTAGTAATTGTTCTACATTAAGAAAATAATGGTTCTTACTGGAATGTTTAGGCACTGTACAGTGATTAAATACCTTGGTCATTGCATTGTACCAGTGAAATGCCAAATTTGAAAGGCCTGCACTGCAATTTTATGTCACACATTGCTTGTGGCTCTAATATGCACCTCAAGATTTTAAGAAGATAATGTTTTTACAGAGCATTTCTGCTGCCACAATAGAATCTATATATAAATGTAAAATATTGAGAAAAGTAGAAGTGGCATATTTTAAAATAATTACACTTCTGAATTTACTTTTCATATTCTATAGTTGATATGATTTAAATGAATTACTTGACTGGGTAGTGAGTGTACTTATTTTAAATGTTTTGATTCTGTTATATTTTTCATTAAGTTTTTAAAATATTCAATTGAATATTAAATTGTAAAAAAAAAAGGCATTCTATCTTTTGGTTTTGGTTATCTGTTTTTCAAAATAGAATTTTTTTTTTATTATGTGGTCATTGAAAGATTCTAACAAAAGAAAATACACTAAAGTCCACCAAGTTGACCCCCTCACATCATTTTGTTCAGTGTATATCCTCCCAGATATTTCAAAGGTATTTAAAGTGCACATATTTATATTTAGAGAAAACATCACAAATTATATATTATATATGTTTTGTAACCTTTTTCCACTTAAAATATTGTGACCATCTTTCCAGGTCAATATATCAGGATCTACCTTTCAAAGACTGACTCAAACAGAAAAGATAGCAAGGAGTAAAAAATGATGCCAAATTTTATTGCCTAGGAGATTAGGAACTTGGTGTACACTAAGAAAGAAAGGGGCAATTTTAAATTGGAAGAAAGAGTTCATCTTTTGAACAGATATCAGAACAGAGGGTGCACATTTGTGATTCACAAGCATGGAACTGAAAGTAAATGAGCTAACTACAGGAAGAGAAAGTCAGGTAACAATTACTGGACATCTTCTGGGCACCTGGACTGCAATAGAAGCCAGGAGATTTACAGGGAACAAAAGTATACAAGTGAAAAAGGAAATCCAAATTCTAATTAACAAATAATTGCAAGCATGAAATTTTCTACAAAAGAGAAAAGGTTCTATGGGAGCAAATAATAGAAGAGACCAATCCAGTCTGGAGGGTGAGAGGTTAGGAAAGGCTTCCTTGAGGAAGTGATGTTTAAGAGAAGATTTGAAAGGTTAATGTAATTACCTTAGTGAGCTAGGTGGGTTGAACATTCTAAGCAGAGGGAACAGATGGCATGTGTACAGGCCAAAAGAGCATGGTGCTTTCACAAAATTGAATTTGTGGCTAAAGCTCAGGGATGGCAGAGAAGAGATCATGAGACATGGCTAGAGAAGAAGGAAGAAGTTTCTAAAAACAGTTACTGGTAGCCTTAGAGAGAGCAATTCTGGAGTGACACTCATGGCTGGAATGGTAGTGGTGAAGAGCTTGGGCTAAATGGGGATAAAAGTTCTAGCTCCATTACTTTCCAACTAGATGATCTTGGCAAGTTACTTAACCTCTAAATCTGTATCACCTGTAAATAAATGATACTAATAGTATTTACTTCACAGTTTGCTTAAGGAAAAAGAAAAAAATACATGTAAAGTATTTCACATAGGGCCTGACACAACAAAATGCTAACACCCGGGCTCAAACGGTTTGGCGTCCGTCTCCCATGTGGAGGGACCTGCGCTCAATCCCCGGGACCTCCCGGTGAAACAATAATAATAATAAAGTCCTTAAAATAAAATAAAAAATTTATTTAAAAAAAAAGAAAAAAAAAAAAAGCCAACATCCGCTAGCTGTTAAGTAAAAAAGCAGACTGGCAGCTCAAACTGACTAAAAACAAAGATGTTAACAGTGGTAATCCCTAAATTGTAGCATTAAGATGTTTTAAGTTTATTATTTATAATCTTCTATATTTTCCAAGTGTTTAGCAATAAGTATGAACTCACAGTTTAGAAAAAAAATTTTAATAGCATATTTTTTTAAAAGCAAAGATTTCTTTTAGATGCACAATCTACCTATGTTTGGCTGAAAAGCAGATGGAAGACTCCACAGTGGAACAGGAGGTAAATAAGGACTATTTTTACCACAGCTGCAGAGATAGTAGAAAGTAATGGACTGCAGGTCCATGGTGGAGACAGTCACTTTGGAAAGCAGACACATCATCCTCAAAGAATGAAAAACACAAAGGTAGTTCCAGCTTATTCCTATTCTTCTCCAGACTTTACCTTAAGAGTCCAACTGGGCCTTGTGAGCCCATATCCTGGAAAGGGGCATGGAGCAGAAACAATAAATCTCTATTAAGTGAATGTCCTTTTGTTGCCTATGATTTCTGGCACAATTATATTTATAATTTAGGAAATGGTCTGTTCCTTGAACCAAGCACAGAATACCTTCAGCCATCTGTCACGTGAATTACAGCTCCTGCCTAGGTTTAATTTTAATAGCTATCAGATATCAGGACAAACCTATCTTGATTATATATGCTATAGAACTCATGAACTTACACTGTAGCCCTCCCCCTCCTGTCCTTCAAACTAAATCTATTGAAAACATACACAACCCATCAAAATCACAAGCCCCTTTCTCTCCTCTTCCTGATAATTGTAGCAAAACAGTAAAGTATAGCAAAAAATGATTTGGGATATAGAGCCAGAAAACCTGAATGTAAGTCCAGTTCTGCCACATATGACACGATTGCTCTTGGACAAGTTAATCACCCTTTGAGCCTTAGTTCTCTGTAAAAGGGAGAATAAGGATATCTCCCTTTATCTCACAAGATTGCTGCGATGGGGGTCGGCTGTGGCTCAACTGGTTGGGCGTCCGTCTCCCATATGGAGGGACCTGGGTTCAATCCCCGGGACCTACCGGTAAAAAAAGAAAAAGAAAAAGGAAAAAAAAAAAAAGATTGCTGCGAGGACTCAGTGAGCACAGATGTGTAAAGTGCTTTTCAAATAGCAAACAGCAGTGTAACCTAAGTAACCTAGTCTTTGATGGTACCTTTCCATAGGTTCTCTACTTTCAGCAGTGTAGACAAGATGAATAGCACATATTTGGAAGCTATCTGGATGGGGTTAACCCATAACCTGGGGCTGAAACAAGGCCTTTCTCTGCAAATAAGTGCCATCAGCCTGGATGGGACATATCAATTACTCTGGGCCCATCAAAGCCACATTCCAAACAGTTGAGTCAATCTTCCAAAAAAAAGAAAAGGCTCTTTCTGGTGGACTCTTTAGTGGTGCAGGGCACAGGGTAAAGTTTTGGGAGCAGGAAAAGTACAGCTTCCAAGGCAAAGACCACTGAGAAATATCACAAATTATCAATAGGGCATCACCTGACTAATGGAAGTTAAACCATTTTATACAAAATGCTCTCCTCTTCTTCACCTTCTTCCAACCAATCTCAGGTACTTTGTTGTTGTTTAAAAGATTAACAAGTATAATTTATACACCATAAAATTCAACCATTCTAAATGTGCAATTCAATAACTTATTTTCATTCATTTATAGGATTGTATAACCACAACCGCAATCCAATTTTAGAACATTTCCATCATGCCAAAAAAATCCCCCCAAGCCTGTTTCTAATCAATCTCTGCTCCTTCCCCTTGGCCTGGGCACCCACTGATATGCTTTCTGTCTCTATAAATTTGTTATTTCTGGACATTTCCTGTAAATGGAATCAGACTTTTGAGTCTGACTTCTTTGAATTAGCATGATTTTGAAGTTTATTCATGTTGTACATAACATGTATCAGCAGCTCATTCCTTTTTAGTTGCTGGTAAATAGCATTCCATTGTTTGGCTATTCCACATTGTTTATCTATTCACCAGTTGGTGGACTATTTCCAGGTTTTGGCTATTATCAATAATGCTACTATGGGGATGGATGTGGCTCAAATGGTTGGGCGTCCGTCTGCCATATGGAGGGACCTGGGTTCGATCCCCGGGACCTCCCGGTAAAATTAAAAAAATAAAATAAAATAAAGAATTCTGTATTAAAAAAAATAATAATAATAATAATAATGCTACTATGAATAGTCACATACAAGTGTCTGAATGGACATATGTTTTCATTTGTCTTGGGTCTTGTGATACCACCTAGGAGTGAAATTGCTGGATCATATGGTAAATTTGTTTAATTTTTAAAGAAACTGTCACATTGTCTTCCAAAGTGGCTGCCATTTTACAGTCCCACCAGCAACCTGTGAGGGTTCCAATTTCTTCACATCCTTACCAACTCTGTCCATTATAGTATAGCCATTCTTGTGGGTTTGATATTTCACTCTGGTTTTAATTTACATTTCCTTAATGACTGATGATGTTAAGCACCTTTTCATGTGCTTATCAGCCATTCATGTCTTCTCTGACGAAATGTCTGCTCAAGTCTCTTGTCCATTTGTCCACTTAGAAGTCTTTTGTCTTATTTGGTTGTAAGAGTTTTTTATAAACTTTAGATTCAACTCCTTTATCAGATATTTGATTTGCAAATATTTTCTCCCTATCTACAGCTTGTCTTTTCATTTTTTCAATGATGTCTTTTGCAGTACAAAAGTTTTACATTTTAATGAAGTCCAATTTATTAGTTGTTTTTTCTTCTTATATGGCTTGTGCCATTGGTGTCGGGTCTGTGAACTCTTTGCCTAATCCAAGGTCATAAAAATATTCTTCTAGAAGTTTTGTAGTTTTAGCTCTTACATTTGGTTGTATGGTCCATTTTGAGTTAATATTTGTGTCTAGCATAAAGGGAGTGAGTTCATTTTTTGCATATAAACATCTCATTTTCCTAGCACCATTTGTTGAAAAGACTATTCTGTCCCCCAATGAACTGTCTTGCACACTTTTGTCAAAAATAAATTGACCAGGCCAGTTCCCCACCATCCTGTGATGGCAAAGGATTGGGTGAAGCAAGCCATCTAGCCAGTGATGCACTGCCAGTCTGTCCCTAACAGATCCAAGCTGCATGCACAACCAGCCACCCTGCCACACTCCACCCGAGGAGTTCTTTCCTCCAGAGGTACCTTCTAGTATGGAGGAAGCTAGCTGGCCCCAGCATAGAGATTTCTGCTCAGATCCCGTCCAGGTAGCCTGAGGCAACAGGCATGATAGCTCTCAGGTTACCTGTTAAGAAACATCATCAGCAAATCCCCTCCTTTGTGCCTGAGCCCTGCAAGTTGGAAGCTCCTAGCCAGGAGCTTCCTGATCCTGGTCCTCATGTGTGGTATTCCATCTCCTGAGAATACAGGCACATTGACCCTTTTAAAATTTTTCCATCCCTGAGAAGAGGGAGCCATGCCTCCAAGGCAAGGTGGAGAGGAAGTCCTCTAAACTCTTTCTTTGGAAACTGCTTCCAAGATCAGCCGTCTTCCTGCAGCTCAAGGATTATTTCTGGGTCAGCTTATAAACTGACTTATGGGACCAAAGGGAGTGACCTGGTCCCATGCTAGACAGCATCCAGAGCCTCATGTGATGCCACTGTGTGGTGGTGGTGAACAGGCATTATAGCTGCACAACAGTACGATGTGGTCATCAGACTGAACACTGCCCCAGTGGCTGGCTATGAGAGTACAAGGGCTCGAAGACCACCATGTGACTCTTCTACCCCAAATCTACCCATGTCAACCCCAAAACGGAAAACAACATGGACATACTCCTGGTTCTGGTGGTGTTGAAGACTTCCACTGGATTGAGACCATCCTGAGTGATATGTGGGTGAGAAAGGGTTTCTGGAAACAGCATTCCCTTGCCTGGGACATCAACCCAAAGAGATTCAGATTTTCAACCCCTTCTTCATGGAAATTGGAGCTGACAAACTGCTGAGCATTGTCCCTTGGGTGCGATATTTCATGGTCAGTTTCCACAACCTCCATCCTGTCTATTTCCTGACTGAATGTATCATGTCAGATAATTTGTCAAGTCGATTCCTATTCAGTTTAGAAAGCTTCTAGCAAATAATAAATGGGTACCCGACTCAATCTGAGTTTATTTTCTTTCCTGAGCATTTAAAACTGGAACACAAATACTTTAGTCTGTGTTGAGCACTGATGCTGGAAAGACATGACAAGCCAGGGCAGGGGTTGCCATTTTCCATCAAAGACATAGAGAAGCAAAGAACATCAGTCTCCAAAGAGAAATATTGAAACTGGATTCCTCTAGGTTCTTGGCTATGTTTCATAAAAGAATTTAAAAACACTGGGGGTCGGATGTGGCTCAACTGGTTGGGCGTCCGTCTCCCATATGGAGGGACCCGGGTTCGATCCCCGGGACCTCCCGGTAAAAATAAAAATATAAATAAATAAATAAATAAATAAATAAATAAATAAATAAATAAAAACATGCTGGTTTAGTTAGGCCAGTAGTTTACTGAGGAAAATGGGAGAACAGAAACAGGAGAAAATAACAGATTACACATCCCCAGGTGTAGGTATGGACTGCTCCAGGTGGAGAGAGAGATTTGGCTTGTGTGGTTACTTTTTAAGCCATTAATTATTCCTCCTCTTGCTAATGTTCGGGGGAGGGGTCCCAGTTCTTTGCTGTTTTGATTGATTACCCCACCAGTCAGTTCCCCAGGGGGCCCAATGATGAAGCCCCTTAAGGATATCTGGGTCTTTCCCTTGACCCCAGATGAAATCCCGTTCCAAATGGGGTTCTCATGGCCAGATTCTCACAGGGTTCTTCCAACAGCCTTCTGGCAGGGGTTTTTCCCCTCAGTGGGTTCCCAGGTGGGGTTCCATGGCCACATGTTTCGTGGCCATATTTTTCTGCCAGGTTTTAGACCCATCTTCCCATTCCCTAAACTAGCCTGCCTCAAAATGAAACAGAGGCACAAAAGAAACAGAGATGAGACTCCATATGGCCAGGAGAGAGATGGAAAAGAAATCCTGGTCTTGGTTCTTCATGAACTCCAACTGCACGCTCGGCCCTGGGATCGCAAAAGAAATCCTATCCTTTCTCCCCAAATTGGGGAATTTAAAATAATTTGAGGGAAGCGGTTGTGACTCAAATGACTGAGCTCTCGTCTACCACATGGGAGGTTCTGGGTTCGGTTCCCAGTGTCTCCTAAAGAGGAGCAAGTGTAATGGATAACTTCAAGGTCTACAATTGAAAATTTTAAGCTGTACATATTAACCACAGAACAATGGGTTGGCGCCTCACCTGAAGGCACCCACCTGCAAAAAGCCAGAAAAGCAGGTTACCCCACCCTGCTAAGAGCTAAAACCAGCTAAATGCAAAAATTCGCTTCTGTATTTAGTGTGCTTGCTTGCTGTGCCAAACCAAATTAAGAGTTATGGAACTGAACATTTCTTTCTTTCAAATTCCTAAACTATCCAGAATACTATAAAAGCCTTGTACTTTGGTTTCTCGGGGCCTCACACCTGTGTTCAGGTCTGAGTGCCCGGCTGCTAAAATAAAGGTTCCTAAAAACTAACTGGCTCTCCTGGGTCTGTTTAAATCGTCTCTGAAGTCCATAGTACTTCACAAGACAGTAAGCTGACTCAGCAGGCAGGTGTGGCAAGCTGACACAAGATGACACAACAAAAGACACAAGGAGGAAAATAATGAGAGACAAAAAAGCAGGGAGTGGAGGTGGCTCAAGGGATTAGGTGCCTCCCTGCCTCCCTCCCACATCGGAGGTCCTGGGTTTGGTTCCCAGTGCCTCCTAGAAAAACAAGGAAGAAGAACAGACACAGCAAGTGCACACAACATGAGGGTGGGGAGAAATAAATAAATAAAATAAATCTTTTAAAAACAATAATAATTTGAGGAGGTTTCTGCTCCTTACCATTGAACTACTCCTGTTAATGCCTCTGGTTTTTCCTCCCTTACTATCAACCAATATGTATTAGCCAAAGGGGTGCTGATGCAAAGTACCAGAAATCTGTTGGGTTTTATAAAGGGTATTTATTTGGGGTAGAAGCTTACAGTTACCAGGCCATAAAGCTTAAGTTACTTCCCTCACCAAAGTCTGTTGCCATGTGTTGGAGCAAGACGGCTACAAGGGTTGATCTTCCTCTTCTGGATCCATGGTCTCAGCTTCTTCCAATCTCAGTCCTAGGCTGGGATAAGTCTAGTCTCTCTTCTGGGTTCATTTCTCTCCAGGCTCAGCTACTCTGCTCTCTCCACAAGGCCAGCTGTAAACTATCATGCAAACGGCTTGCCTCTCTTCCCAGGGCCTCTGCTTTGTCTACTGGACCCTTCTCTCTTTCCTCACATATCTGCTTCTCTGTGTATTGACTTCCCGGGGTTCCAGCATCCAAAACTCAAACTCCTCTGCAACGCTGTTTTCTCTGTTGAGTCCCCGCTCACCTTAATCATTATTTAATCAAGTAAAAGTGAAGCCTCTGAATTTAATACAATCAAATATGCCCAGAGGAACAGACTACTTTAACAAACACAATCCAGTATCTGTTTTTGGAAATCAAACAATGCCAAACTGCTACACTATATTTCCCAGGTACCAGCATCCCTCACACTCTGGTTAGACCAGTCATTTCTCTACCATTTAGCAACTTGTATTCAAGTCATGTTTTTCTGGCTATACCAAGTTCATTTACAAACCCCTAAGACTTGATATTCTATAAGCTCTAAAATTTTCTTGAGCTATGTTGAATAGGACAATAAAAGGCAATGCGTCCTTGAGTAAAGCATTGAACTTCTCAGCTGGGGATCACCACCTACTTCATAAGATTATGAATGGGATTATTTAAAGTGAGAAAAGGTACTTAGCACAACATCTGACACATAAATCCTAATAAAAGTAGCTTTTTTCTGTATTTCATGAATTAAACTTGTATCTTCTGTATAAAAGTTTTAAAAACCACACTGCTCTCTAATATTTAGGGTCTGAATGGCACCAAATATGGGAGGAAGACTAATCAACAATTCCTTCTGGATTTTCACATGATAACCTTTTTTTTTTTTTTACATATTACTAACTTACAAGCAGTTAAGTACCAACCCCAAACAACATCTATTTCTCCCAAATTTGTTTTTAGTCCCAATGCATTTTTGAAGCTTTGAAAATGACCCTGTGATCTTTCATCTGCATGTGTAGAACC
Source organism: Tolypeutes matacus (assembly GCA_026826555.1). Lineage (NCBI taxonomy): Eukaryota > Metazoa > Chordata > Mammalia > Cingulata > Chlamyphoridae > Tolypeutes > Tolypeutes matacus. Next base: position 7,190,143 of record JAKSZT010017719.1, on the reverse strand, counting down.
ATTTCCACTGATTACCAATAGTGCTTATGAAATGTGTTTGCTTAGTAATATTTTTACCCAATTGTTTCAAAAAAGAAAACAAGGTCAAAGGTTGAAACTAACTGCTCAAAAATATATCTGAAAATTTAATATATTTTTAGTGAAAAATATAGCTAAGGGCCAAAATTATTATTACTATTAGGAAAAGATGACCAAAGCCTTTTAAGTTTTTGTCTAGCAAGACCTCTCATAGAGAGCGAGACAATCTTACAAGATTATTTCAATGAAAATGATGTTGATGGCTTGGCTTTTATTGCATCTTAGTTATGTTGACAAATTCTTTGACAACTGAGGTGTTAAATGATCCAGACACCAAAAAATTAACAGAAGTTCCAGCACAAAGGCATTACATCAAGGATTTTATTTCTTTCTCAATTATATAGCTTTACTACATTCACCATAAAGAAAAACAATTCCTAGAAGAATCATTTGGTGTTACACTCACATAACAAATAATAATTCTGCCAATAGGATTGATCACACAAAGAGTAGAAATCCTATGAACAGATTAGAGCTATTATAAACATCTGTGCATACAAAGTGAACACACAAACCTAAAGCTAATAATGAGGTTTTGCTTTAAGTCACACAAAAAACACCATCATTCTATTTCACACCTAGCACGAACGGACTATTGCACTGACCCTGCTTCTAGTTAACCTGTGACTATTTTTCCACCTTCTCCCCCTGTTTTCCAAAGCCCCATGATTCTCAAGGTATGAACTCAAAAGATCCTCCGGGTGAATTAATTCAACATTCATCCCTCTTATGGGTGATTGGTATTCAGTGCAATTCTACCCATAATTAAAGGCTAACTGCAAACAACTAAAGTCAATGTTAATAAAATTTGGTTTTTATAAACCAAAATGAACAAAAGACTCATTAGTTGTCTACTAAGAAGCTTGGCTGCCACAAAATGTATGGCAACACTGCAAAGATCCTACTGCAAATGCACACATAAAATCAGGTGGAAATCTTGAAGTTTCCAGGAAAAATTCCATCATTCCTGTTGAGGGAATTAGTGGTGGTTTTCTACTGCTAGTATTTTTGCTTTTTAATCTTCAATTATAGCTCATTTAGCATCATCATTTTCAAATTAGTTTGATAAACGTTGTGCACAATGACAGGTAATTGCGTCAACAGAATCCTTATTTTAAAGTTTTCCAGTAACTAGACTTTGACATGTATAGGTCGTTTCAAATATGACTCATATATCACTTGCTATAGCACATATGTAATCCTGCTGCCAAATTTATTTGCACAGTAATAGTCCATTATTGATTAATTATTTTCAACTGGAAAGCAAGAACAGGCACTAGAAGTAGGTAATGAGGTCTTTTATTTGCCTAAGTGGTCTGAGGTTTAAAAAAAAAAAAAAAAATTTGCAGCCAGACAAGCAGCTCTAGGCTTCCAGGTCACACTGCTTCTAGCCTAAACTGTCACCCACAAAACTTTCCCTTCTCTACATCAGGAAGCATTAAAAACTCACCCCACCACACCCTTTCTTTTAATTTTCCCAGCCTCATGAATTCTATCCATGGCTTCCTGGATTCTCATACATCCTCTTCCTTCCCTGCCGTCTTAAAACAATTCCTAGTCCAGGAAAGTCTCTGGTCTCCAAACGTCTATTTTTACGAGGAAAACCCATGCCTTAACCTACAGCATTCATATAGAAGCTCCTTCCTTCATGCCCAAGGAAAGGTATCCCAACCCAAGGGACAGCATGGAGCCATGAGTGCCTCTTTCTGCAGTCTCCCTGGAAGTAGATTTCAGTTCTCAAATACACAAATATCTCAGATATACCTTCTTGCCCCTACTCCCCAAACTCAGATTTCTAACTTAAGGGATGGCTCTATCACCTTACCCTTCCCTCCCCACCCCCAATGGATACATTTTAGCAATGTGACTAGATCTCCACTGAATAAGTTTTGTAAGATCTCCTTATAAAAACCTTACAAGATTTTGTAAAGACAGAATAAGGCAAGTAAGGCAGCAAAATGGATTTCCTTTCATTAGTTTTCCTACACACTCTTAGAATGAGCTAAAGGTATAAGCCTCTTCTCTCATTTTTGAAGCCTAGCTGTATTGTTTTTCTGAAAATCCGATTTTTCTGTTCTGTTTAATTATGAGTTTTGCAAACACTGTTTTCTTCTATTTTTCATACAAATTCCTTGCTGTTCAGTTAGGTCCTGTTGCCATCTAGTGAACTAAACAAGAGTAAACACCAATGCATTATCACCACTTCTCACTGCTGTGCTTTTAAGAAGAGACCACTAGATGGAGACTTCAAATTTAAAGTAGGAGAAGAATTACTAAAGTTATCTAGAAAGCCAGTTGGTTGGTTTCTGACTACACCAAACACTAATACAAATTCACACAAATAAAATAAAAGAGAATGTGCCCAAAATGATGGTAAAGAAAAATAAAAATCTTTTGAAGGTTAAAAACATAGGCTTTGGCCCTTATGAACATAAACACAAAAAATCCAGAACAAAATATTATCAGGTTAAACTCAGCAATATATAAAAATGATAATAGATCATGACCACAAGTGGTTTATCCTACAATCACAAGTCTTGTTCAACCATCAAAAATCAATCAATATAATTCACCATATTAACACTCTAAACACCTAAATAGATGCAGAAAAAAGTATCTGAAAAATTCAACACCCAGTCATGATAAAAACTCTTAGCAAACTAGGAATAGAAAGGAACTTCCTCTATCTGATCTATCTATTTAAAAAACTATAGCTAACATCATACTTGATGAATTCTTTCCCCACTGAGATTAGGAGCAAAGCAAGAATGTCATTCTCCACCACCTCTATTCACCATTATACTGGAAATCTTACCCAGAGCAATAAGATAAGAAAAATAAAAGTCGGGAAACAGATGTGGCTCAAGCAATTGGGCTCCCATCTACCATATAGGAGATCCAGGGTTCGATTCCCAGGGCCTCCTGGTGTGCTGGCCCACGTGGAGAGCTGGTGCAGCAAGATGATGCAACCAAAAGAGACACAAAGGAGAGACAATAAGAGACACAGCAGACCAGGGAGCTGAGGTGGCGCAAGAGATTGAGCGCCTCTCTCCACTCCAGAAGGTCCCAGGATCGGTTCCCAGTGCCGCCTAAAAGAGAAGACAAGCACACATAGAAGAACACACAGAGGGCAGACAGCAAGCACAAAGCAGGGGGGTGGGGGTGGGAATTAAATAAATCTTTTAAAAAATTAAAATAAAAGTCGTAAACATCAAAATGGAAGAAGTAAAACTGCCTTTATTCACAGATGTACACATAAAAAACCCAAGCAGATTATTTTTAAAAGCTGTTAGAATAGTAAATGAATTTAATTTGTTTGCAGGATATAAATTCAATATATAAAACTTGACTGCATTTTTATATACTAGCAAAACAATTGGAAAATGAAATTTTACAGACTATGTCATTTACTATAGCATTAACAAAAATCACAAAATACTTAGGGATAGACTTAAAGATACAAGACCTCAACACAAAACTTTAAAAAACATTGCTGAAAGAAAAGAAGGAAGACCTAAATAAATGGAAAGACACACTGAATTCAAAAAAAGAAGACAATATTGTTAATATGACAATTCTCCCCAAATTGATATGGCCAGTGCAATTCAATCAAAATCTCAGGTTATTTTGTTTAAAAAAAAAAAAAAAATCTCTAGAATAATCAAAGCAATGTTGAAAAGGAATAACAAAGTTGAACTAATATCCTGATTTTAGGATTTATTATAAAGCTAGAGTAATAAAAACTATTGTTTCAAAACTGTGGTGAAAAGAATGCTGGAAAAGAATATATTTTAGACTCATACATATAAAGAAGAAATTATTTTCAGCAAGGGCATCAAAATATGCAATGAAAAAAGTCTCTTCAACAAATGGTGCTGGAACAAATGAATATTCACATAAAATATTCATATAATAAGACCTTGATCCCTACTTCATACCAAACACTATTAATCTGAGATGGATTAGAGGCATAAACATAAAAGCTAAAACCATAAAGTTTCTAGTAGAAAATAGAAGGATATCTTTGCAACCTTAAAGTAGGCCAAATTTTCTTAGGGAAGACAAAGCAAGCATTCATCAAAAAAGAAAAAAATTTAATGAAGTGAACTTCATTAAAATTTAAAACTTCTGCGAATCAAAAAAAACATGTTAAGAAAATAAAAGGCAAGCCACAAACTGGGAGAAAATATTCACAATACATAAATAGCCAGAATGTTTTATTTTATTTTATTTATTTATTTTTTTTAATATTTTATTTATTCATTTATCCCCCCCCCTTGCTGCTTGTGCTCGCTGGGTCAGCTAACCGCGCCGTGTGGGCAGGCTTGCCTTCACCAGGAGGCCCCGGGAACCGAACCGGGGGCCTCCCATATGGTAAATGGGAGCCCTACTGATTGAGCCACATCCGCTTCCCAGCCAGAATGTTTTAAATGCCTATAATTCAAAAATCAGACAAATCAACATGATTTTTTTTTTTTTTTTAATGGTCAAAAGATTTGAACAAACCCTTCACAAAAGATGATATATGGGGGGTGAATGTGGCTCAAATGGTTGGGCATCCGTCTGCCATATGGAGGGACCTGGGTTCGATCCCCGGGACCTCCCGGTAAAATAAAAAAATAAAAATAAAAATAAAAAAGAATCTACTAAAGAGGATATATGAAAGGCCAATAATCACATGAAAAAGCAACAGACATAATTAGTTATCAGGAAAATACAAATTAAAATCACATTTAAAAAAAAAAAATCACATCAGTACCCAGAGCAGGTATAGCTCAGTGGTTGAGCATGTGTTTCCCATGTATGAGGTCCCAGGTTCAACAGGTACTGCCTTGAAGAAAAAAAAAAAAGCATAAACAAAAAAACCTTGCCCAGTGGGTTCCTTTTCCTAAGACATTTCTAGGTTAACCACCTACCACATTAAGGATAGGATTAAAAGGTCAGAGGGGGATGGATGTGGCTCAAATGGTTGGGCATCCATCTCCCATATGGAGGGACCTGGGTTCTATCCCTGGGACCTCCCGGTAAAAAAATAAATAAAAGTTCAGAAAGGAAAGCTTCAGAAAAGGTTAAAGGCTGCGGTGGAGAACCTAAGTCTATGTAGTTGCCTCAGACCTGTTAATTTCATTGGGAATGGGTATAACGCAGTGGTTGAGTGCCTGCTTCCCATGTATGAGGTCCCAGGGTCAACCCCCAGTGTTGAAAATGAAATAAATAAAATTAAATTAAATTTAAAAATCATATCAGTTACCATACATTCCCTAAAAGACTAAAATTTTAATAACTGACAATACCAAATGCTGGCAAGGATGTAGAACAACTGGAACTTTCATACTGGCAAAACTGAAAAATGATATAAAAATTGGGGGGACTTCCGGGAAGATGGTGGACTAATAAGACACGGGAATCTCTTCTCCAGAAAAATAGCTAGAGGACAGGCTGAAACAGTCCCAAAAAAGCTCTTCTACGGTTTAGGACAGCAGGTGAAGGCTGCACACCACCCAGAGAAGAGAGGGACAAAAGAGGGAAATCATGACGACAGAACCTTGAGTTGGAACCAGCAGCGGTTGCTGCTACCCACACTCTCCCCCACAGTTTAGAATTCTCCGGCCTCTGGGCCTGCCACTACAGACAAAGGGGACTCCAGGGATGTACCACTCCTGGAAAGGGGAAAGAGAGGGACACAGCCTTAGGCTGACTCGGGTTCTGACCTGCAAATTTGGGTTGCGGAGCCCCACGGATCTTTCCACACGGTGTTTTGCCCTGGGAGCCTAGGAAGCACTGGAGAAAACCTACCCTCATAACCTCCCTCTCTTCGAGCCTGGACTAATTATTGAAGACTCCACAGGAGAGGGGAGACCCTCAGGTTTGGTCTGCCCTGTCCCCAGAGCCCTTCCAGGCAGGGTGGGGCTGCGCCATTGTTGCCTTGGAGCCCGCAAGGGGCTAAAGATATACAAACCTCCCAATCTCCTCCTCTACTAACAGGGACTGATTGTTGAGGATTCAGAGAGGAGTGGAAATACTTCCTAGCTGGAAAAAGGGAGGAGGCTACCAGAGAAGACTGGACAACTGTCTCACAAAGTTTGAATTACAAGGCTCTTAGTCCCCAGACAGGAAGCTCTAGGACATTGATCTGGACTGTGTCACAACAAATAGACTCCGACCAGGTATTGAATTGAGAGCTGCCAATGAGTGCCATGTCCTGGCAGACCAAGGAAGTGCACATAAGAAAATTAAAAATAAATAGGAGAGGCTTTTCCTGGCTTCTATAGCCTCCCTTCCCAAAGCCCTAGGAAAAGGCTCTACAACCAATTATTGGGCCCAGTGCCCAGTTTTGAGCAACCAGTAGGACAATCCTAACAAACAAGGGTGAGCCAAAAATCAAAGAGCTGTGGTAACTCACAGTATCCTGCCACTAAAACCCTATAAAAGAGAAAGAGATAGAGCATCTAAGTAAAATACAGTAAATACCAGATGCCTAAACACCAGCAAAAAATTACGAGCCATACTAAGAAAATAGAAGACATGGCTCAAGAAAAGGAATACATCAAAGTCCCAGAAGAGATGCAGAATTTGAGAGAACTAATTAGTGAGATGAGCACAAATTTCCAAAATCAAATTAATGAGATGAAAAAGAATATAGTTAAAGAGATAAATGACATCAAGAAGACATTGAGGGAAGCGGCTGTGGCTCAATCAGTAGGGCTCCCGTTTATCATATGGGAGGCCCCGGGTTCGGTTCCCGGGGCCTCCTGGTGAGGGCAGGCCCGCCCGCACGGCATGGTTAGCTGACCCAGTGAGCACAAGCAGCAAGGGGGGGGATAAATGAATAAATAAATAAAATATTAAAAAAAAAAAAGAAGACATTGAGGGAGCTAATGTAGCTTAATGGTTGAGTGTCAGGTTCCCACATACGAGGTCTAGGGTTCAATCCCCAGGCTCGGTACCTTAAAAAAAAAAAAAAAAAGGAGGGAAACGGATGTGGCTCAAGAGGTTCGGCGTCCGTCTACCATATGGAGAGACCGGGGTTCGATCCCGGGTACCTCCCGGTAAAAAAAAAAAAAAAAAAAAAAAAAGGGAAGACATTGAGCGAACGCAAAGAAGAATTTGAAATCCTGAACAGAAAAGTAACAGAGTTCATGGGAATGAAAGACACAATAGGTGAAGTCAAAAACACGTCTGAGGCATACAACAACAGACTCAAAATGATAGAAGAAAGAATAAGTGATACCAAAGACAGAGCAGCTAAAATTGAAAACAGAAAAGAACAGAAAGAGAAAAGAATGGAAAAAACTGAGCAGGGGCTCAGAGAGTTGAATGACAACACAAAACGCAACAACATACGTATCATGGGAGTTGCAGGAGGGGAAGAGAAAGGAAAAGGGGTAGAAAGAGTATTTAAGGAAATAATAGCTGAAAATTTCCCAACTCTCACAAAAGAAATGAACTTATATGTCCAAGAAGCACACCGTACCCCAATGAGAATAAATCCAAATAGACCTACGCCAAGACACATACTATTCAGAATGTCATATGTAAAAGATAAAGAGAAAATTCTCAGAGCAGCGAGAGAGAAGCAAACGATCACGTACAAAGGATGTCCAGTAAGACTTAGTGCAGATTTTGCTTCAGAAACATGGAGGCGAGGAGACAGTGGTATGATACAATTAGGAAACTGAAAGAGAAAAACTGCCAGCCGAGAATTCTTTATCCAGCAAAACTGTCCTTCAAATATGAAGGTGAGTCTAAAGTATTCACAAACAAACAGAAACTAAGAAAGTTTGCAAAAAAGAATCCACCTTTGCAGGAAATAAAGGAAGCCTTAGAACCTAAAAGAAAAAGACAGGAGAGAGAGGCTTGGAGGAGAGTACAGAGGAAAGAAAAGCAGAAAGGATAACCAAAAGAGTAAAAAGAGAGACAGA
>JAKSZT010017719.1:7158362-7177143 GCA_026826555.1 Tolypeutes matacus | reverse complement strand
AGAATTGAGAATCCAGAAATATACCCTCACCTATACAGTCAACTGGTTTTTGACAAACCTACCAAGCCCACGCTGATGGGAAAAAAAAACAAATGGTGTTGGGAGAACTGGATACCTATAACCAAAAGAATAAAAGAGGACCCCTATCTCACCCCCTCTACAAGAATCAACTCAAAATGGATCAAATATCTAAATATAAAAGCCAGGACCATAAAACTACTAGAAGAAAATGTAGGGAAACATCTTCAAGACCTTGTAGTAGGTGGTGGTTTCTTGGACCTTACACTCAAAGCACGTGCAACAAAAGAAAAAATAGATAAATGGGACCTCCTCAAAATTAAAAATTTTGGAAACACACTTGCAAGTTCATTAAAAGTTTACACACATCTACCATATGACCCAATTTCTAGACATATTTCTAAAAAAAATAAACATATCCACAAAAACCTTGCACAAGAATATTCATAATTGCTTTATTCATAATAAAGCATTCTAGCTAAAACCCAGAAACAGCCCAAATATCAACAGGTGACTGGATAATTGAACTGGGATATACTAGAATACTACTCAGCAATAAAAAAAATAAAAAAAATGAACTGGCAGATAGCTCCGGACTTTGGTGCCTTGTCAGTGGGCCCTACTTTGGAGTTTGTGCTCCTGAGAGTGACAGTGTTGGATTCAGTTATGGCTTCCCTACACATGGCTCATCTGTCCCTTATATTTGAACCTATACTTGGTACTGGAGTGGGTAGGTGTATGTCCAAGAGACTTGAATCTTTGGGCTGTCCATGTGCCAGCTGGGCCCTGAGCCTCAGCGGAGTTGCAAAACATACTCTCCAGTTCATTTGACTCACCCAAGACAACTAACAAGGTGGTGAGGATGGACAACCACCATACCAAGGAAACAAGAGAGCCTACAACTGCAAGCAAGAGAGGCCTATCCATTGGCTGTATGGGATCCAAGATCCCTCTCAGTTAGAGGTGGAGTGGACATAACCATCCCAGAATCCTCAAGATTGGGGAATGAACTTTGGATTAGAGTGGACTTAGTGGTACCCTACTATAGACTCGTTGTGATTCTAGCAATGGAAGAAATTACAGCATTGATGTGGAGGCAGTGGCCACTGAGGGTAGGTGGAGGGAAAGACAGGTATAATGCAGGGCCTTTTTCAGGACTTGGAAATCGGCCTCAATGGTGTTGCAATGACAAATATAGGCCATTTTTTATCTTCCCATAGCCTGCAGAATTGTATGGTAGAGAGTGTAAACTGCAATGTGAACTATGGTCCATGCTCAATGGCAATGCCCCAGGGTGCATTTATCAATTACAATGAATGTGCCACACTAATGTAGGATGTTGTTTACGTGGGAGGGTGTGGGAGGTATGGGGAGCAGGGCATATGGGAATCCCTATATTTTTTGTATAACATTTGTATAATCTAAGTATCTTTAAAATTTTTTTTTAAATATATATTTTTTAAAATGTACTACCAACACCTGCAACAACATGGATGAGTCTCAAATATTTTATGCTGAAAAAAGCAAGATACAAAAGAATACATGTTTTATGATTCCATTTATTCCAGGATAGCCCAATTCGTATGAGAAGTTACTAAAGGCTTCCTTCATTCTTGGACAGCACTAGCTCAAGCCTCCTGACAATGAAAAGAAGGGCAATTCTAATAGCTTGATAAGTGAATGGAGGCAGGGCTACAAATAAAAGCCTGAGAATAGTGCACTAAGCTTTTACTAGTTCTTGAAGTTCAATATGCTTCCTGCTACTAGAGCAATTTCAAGGTAAGAGAATTCTGAATATAAAATGGGAAGTGGCAGCCTGGTTGGCTCAATTTGGCAGAATAGCTCTGGAAACTTGGCAGCTGAAATGAGAACCAGAGATTTTTCTTTTTTTAAATACATATCTTTTTTCTTAATAATACAAGATCCTTCAAAAAATTAAAATGCAAGGGAGCGGGTGGTACTCAGTGGGTGAGCGCCTGCTTCACACGTACAAGGTCCCAGATTCAACCCCCGAAAAAAAATTTAATGCACAGACAATGAAAATCACCCTATAATCCCATTCTCCCAAAGATATTACTGTTAACTGTTCAGTGGATCTTCTTCCAGACTTTCCTTATACCTATACAAACAGATGTATTTTAATATAAATGAAATCATACATACACTCACACACCATTTTATAAATTGCTTTTTTCTTTCACTATATTGTATGTATTTTTTGACATCAATAAAAATTCACCTTCTCCTTAATAATTCTATAATATTCCATTGCAATGGCTAACCATAATCCATTTAACTAGTCCTCTATTAAACATTTACTGTTTTGTTTTGTTTTGTTTTTTGCTATTATAAATGCTGAAAGGAGTATCTTTGAATATACATTTTGCGTACCTGTCATTTCTTTAGGACAAATTCCTAAACTGTAAACTGCCAAATCTATAGGCCTGCACATTTTCAGTTCTGGCAAATACTGACAGATGATACTTATAAGAGTTCCCATTTTCCCACACCCTCATTAGCACTGACAATTATCATTCTTTAATATGGAAGTACAAACTCAGATGTCTTCGGAACACTGGCAGGATATATAAACAGGTGAAGAGTCCAGGTGGGTTAGTGACAAATTGGAGGAATGCATGCTCACTCATGTGAAGAAGGAAGCCACTATTCTGTTCCAGTCAACAGATAACCATGTAGAAATCCAGGCTCAGTGATGTCAGATCTTCCAATTTATCAAGAAACCCAGAAGTCCAAATTTTTATGAAACTTTTGCAGGTTTTAGATTTGACAACTAATATTAATATGTTTTTATTTAAACATCCTGCCAAGTCAAACAAAATATGTTTAATTGGCCAGACTACATTTAGCACATGGAACTTTATGCTAACGGGTGAAAAAGCTATAACACTATATTTTTACTTTGTATCTGATTACCTCATAAAGTTTATCTTTTCCTATGCTTACCAATAGAGCATGTATTTATTCAATTTTGGGTTCACAATAACTGTCAGTTTCTTCAAGAAGAAAGAAGCTTTTCTTTCAGATTCATAGACACAACAAATATTGAACAACAAAAGATATGTAACTTCAGGTAGAGGAGGTTAAAGAGTGGTCCAGAGTGCCCAAAAAAGGCATATGAGGGCTCATTTGGGAACTGAATTGTTAGCACCTCAACATACTTACAGCACCACAGTGTTTTTAAAGAAAAAAAAAAAACGTTTATTGTAAAACTATGCATAACTTCAAAGAAGGTGGCTTTAATCTAGGGTTTCCCTCCATTACTTGATAAGTTTGCCTAACACAGCAAATTTTCTCTTTGGTGAGGCATCAAAAAACAAAGAAACAAACAAACAAACAAACAAAAACGAGGTGGCGAAAGCATTTCCACACACACTTGTGTCACATATATTGAGCTTAAACAACCATTTTAGCCCACCCCCTTTTGTTAATGGAAATAAAACAAGGGTTTTTTAAGAATCTTTCTCTGATTCTCAAAATGTTCCTGCAATACTGCTCTCATAGAAAGCACAAATGAAGCAACATATTTGCCCTCAGAATTTCTTCCAGTTCCTTCTTAGTCACCCATTATAAATCTCCAGACCTAGATGTTCAAGCATTCCCGGCACCCATCAGAGATAGTGGCAGAGATCTATGACTATCCAAGGACTCTTTGAATGCAACTATCTTTTCATCAATTGTAAACAAGCCCTAAACTCTTGGCTCCACAGGGAGTCCCTACCATGTCAGTATAAACTCTGAAATAGGGGCAGAGGTCAAGGGGATGGGAGCTCAAACTAAGCTCTGGATCTGTCCCACCCCCACCATGTTCAAAAGAATCCTTATCAGAAGGGAACTCCTCAGGAAAAAGCTACATTCAAGAGAGACTTGACCTAGCAGTTTCACCTAAAGCTTTGGAAACAGCCTCTTGGAACTGTTATGAATGCAAAATACTTAAAATCACTAAAACAAGGAGGAAACAGGACAGAAAAAAGGAGAACAAGGAAGATTTGTGAACTTCTCTTCATTTACTTCAGGAAAGAACGTGATAAGTAATGAAATAATCCTGAACCTGAGCCACAGAAGAAATCTCTTTGGGACTCCACTACACAGTGAATTATTCTACTTTGTGTCCAAAAATCATTCTAATAGATGCAAAGGACACTTAGAAAACAGCCTTTATTCTTTTGTACACAAAATATATATGTTGTGAACTATCACACTACTTTAAACTCTTAACACTTGAGACTTGTCAAGGATCAAGAGAGCTAGAGACAGGAAAGAAGATTAGTTAAATCGGGGGCTCTACAGTCCCAGATATTTTTCTACTATTTACTTGAGAGTGAATCATTTAACCTTTCCAGACCTCAAAATTCTCATCTATAAGGTGGGGATAATAATATCTTTTTAATGGGTTTTATGAGTGCTTAATGAAAAAGTGAGTGTGTAGCACTTAGTGCATAGTAAGTATTAGCTATAGTTATTACTATGTAGTAAAAACCACATATCATCAAGTTTTGTGTCTGCCTTCCTGACTAAACCAGAGTTCCCTGAAGGCAGGAACTGTGTCTTTGTTTGCCACACATGTCAAAAAGGAGAAGTGAAGAGGCAAGAAAACAATAACTGTGTTAAATGAACTCTGTATTACAAAGTCAAACTTAAAATTAGGTAATTTTATATGCTATAACTCTTCTCATCCATACTCAATACATGCAAAGTTTCTGGTACAAAAGGAATATCCAATAAATGGTCATTTCCTTTCCATCCTTAATCACTAACATCCAGCCTTAAATCTATTATCTGTAGACCACACTTGGGCTTACATGAACTGCTTTCTGAGCACAAAAATCACAATACGTAGTTTGACTTCTAAGAATAGACGCATTTAGACATGGTACAGGATATTGAAATTTTGGATAGGACCTATGGGTATTCTAGCTGAGATGTACATTTGTAGCTATTGTAGCATAAAGAAATCCAAAGAGTGTCCTTGGGCTCCCAAAATACTTGACAACTTAATAGCCAGAATAACATAGCCAGAACAAGCTAGAGGTGTCAGGCTGTCTTAAGTTGAAAAAAATCTTTCCTATTCATTCAACATCCATCCATTGGATCCCTGCTTAGTGTACATCTACTAGTATTATGAGATGGCCAGAGTTCTATGATGAGGACAAGAATTAATTTAACTTTTAAGTTTTTTAAAAGTATTTATTTATCTAGGTCCTCGATCAACAGGATATATTTTAAAGTCTGAGTCAGCAAAAATCCAAAATATGTAGTTTTTAAAATAGCAATAATGGTCAAGTTTTAAATTGTACAAGGGAGCAGATGTAGTTCAAGTGGTTGAGTTGCCTGCTTCCTATGTACGAGGTCCAGGGTTTGATCCCCAGTACTTCCTAAAAACAAAAACAAGCAAACAAACCAAAAAACCAACTGAGGGGAGCCAATCTGACTCAGTGGTTGAGCACCAGCTTCCCATATACAAGGTCCCAGGTTCAATCCCTGGCACCTCAAAAATAAATAAATAAATAAATAAATAGTACAAGTTTTTTCCTCAGCATGCCTTCTAAAAGACTTTGCAATTGACCAAAGCAAAAGTGTATCTGAGTATTTGTTTATTTAAATAAACAGAGGGTTAACTTGTTTAGTCACCTAATAGGTTAAATAAAGGGTTTGGCAGATGGTCATTTGGAAGATTACCTACTGCTGGATAAGAGAAAGAGGCTGAAACACCCTACCAGTCAACCAGATGGTAAAGACAGTCTTGGTCAAAGTGGTCAGGAGTATGTAAGATCTGCTCCTCTTAATGAACTATTTACTAGAAGCAGTAACTTATATCTGCTAACAATTGAAATGATGTATCTTTGTATCATCCTAGAAACACAAGATAAAGAACAAAAAACAAAACTAAAAACAAGACAGAAAAAAGAAAAATAAACAAGAAACACAACTAGTTTAATTGAATAAAGTGCAGTTACAACAGCCCATAGTACAGAAACTGAGAATTAATAATATACTACATAGCCTAGAATTGCATACGCTTAGTGTTTTATCAGTTCCCAAGCATTGTCTTAAACACTTTGCAAATATTAGTTCATTTAATCCTCACAACAGCCCTATAAGGTAGAAATAATCTTTACTGTCCCCATTTTTTAGATGAGAAAACAGGTGCAGAAATATTAAATAACAACCAAGTTCACAGAGCGAGTAATACTGAAACCAAGGTGAACCCAAGCAATGTCAAGCCAGAGACCCAGCTCTTAATTCAGAAGTGTTTGGGCTTACATAGATAGCTAAAGCACTCATTTGAAATGCAGACCAAAAAACTATATACAAAGACATCCACTGTGGTATTATTTATAATGGAGAAAAAAATGGAAACAATCTAAATGTGCAACAACAGGAGATGACTAAATAAAGCTTGGTAAAGGTATTCACTTCCAATGAAATACTATCCTGCCATTAAAAATATTTATGAAAAATGTTTCATGACTTAGTACAGTGTTTCCTATGTAATGAAGAGTAGGAAAAAAAAAAAAAGATACAAAACTGTACATATATTATGATTTCTAATTATGTAAAAATTGAACTCAGACAAACTGGAGGGACATATTCTCAAATGAGAAATACTGGTTATTTCTAGGTGGTGAAATAATGGGTGTTTATATATATTTTTCTTTTAGCATTTGCCACATTTTTCACAATGAATCTGCATTATTCTACTATCAGTTTAAACTGATAGTAGTTTATTCCTTTTATTCAAGCTACACCAGGATCCTCAACCAGTTGGTAAAAACAACTAAAAAGCTTTTAATTGATCTGTTTGACTTCAAGAAGTTACTTACCTTGGGATAATACCCTTTGAATTTCAGACACCATAGTCAGCACATACCAAAAAGAATATTCATTTTCAAATACAGAAATTGATTTAAAATATCAATTTTTTTCTATTTGGGACAATGTTTACTCTCCATTAAGAGATTATTTTACAAGAAAAGAAATAGATGTAACTATACATGGGCCAAAAATTTGGGAATGACTTTGCTGAAATAGATAAAAAGGGACAAAAGTTTGAGGAGGAAGAACAGCTGTTGCTAATCCAACTATTTACCCTTTGACCCTCTATCTGGCTAATAACTGAACAGTACCAATTGTTTTCCTGTATTATGTGCTGTTTACAATCCCTGAGAGGCATGAAAGGAATTAATAATTTAGCCTAGAAAGCTGACAGCCTTTATTGGGAAGTCCATGGGGCAGAAATCAGAGTAAGTAGCTGTCCTGAAACCACAGATCCCTTTACTGTTCCTGTTTTATAGCCTAATTGGCCCCTGAACATAAATCAGTTATTTCTCCTGTTTCAAGCAACAATGACTTCTATTCTCTAACTTCCCTTATATCAAGTTGGTCCTTGTTCTCTTGAGTTTTACAACTACACGATAAACATGATAGCTGAGGAAGAAACTTGGGGAGCAGGGCATACTGGGGTTATTTGGGAATAGAAGCAAAGAAAGGTTATGCTATTTTGAACTTCTTTTGACCTTTGACTGTCCTTGTCCCTAGTTTATGCTAATGGACCGGGTACAGGGACACTCCTTGTAGAAATGAACTTAGCCTGAACCTGTGGTATAACATTGGACTCCAGGAAGTCCAGGAATCAGCCAGAGTGTGAATAGCTGCCCATATTCTAAGTATGGCTGCCCATCTGCTCTATCACAGAAAAGTTTTTTTTTTTTTTTAAAAGGCCATTTGATTTGGACAAAGTATTTCCTCAACTAGTTCCAACACATCCCACCTGTCCCAAACCTGCTGTCCAGAATCATTGCCAGCACAGTTGAGAAATTTGCAACAATGGCATTTCCCTATTCCAAAATAAGCAAGTATTAGCAGGCTTTTCTGTTCAGGAATTTTGGGGACAGGGAGAACATAGGGGCCTCCAAATTCCAAAGAGGCAACACAGAGAAATCCCTACTATTCTCAAACTAAAGTGCAAAAAGCATGAGGTATTAATATAGTTATTCCTTCTCAGTGAGAAGCTACAGAATTTGTAGTATCAACAACCATAACCAATTTAACACAACTCATACAGCCTCAGTCTTCAGACTTCTTATCACTTGGTAGGGCTAGCATGCTCATTTGAACTCTCAGTTGGTGCTGAGTTAATAAAATTTTATTTCTGTCCATTTATTACAACAATCAGAGCCTTACATATTTCTTCTAAGAGAAAGAATAAAAACACTACTAACTTCATGTGGTAGTTTGAGATTATTTTATGAATCCCAAAAAGAGAAAGATTATGTTTTAAAACTAATCTATTCCTGTGAATGTGATACCTTTTGATTGCATTAAATTCCACTGAGGATCCTTTGATTAGATTACTTGATAAGATCTGTTTAGGGTTTTATTCAGTGAGGCAGGACTCAAGTTGTCTCTGCCCCCCTTGATGGTCCCAGAGACACTGGGAGAAACACACAGACACAGGAAATGGAAGCCTCCATATTTAATCCTGCCATATGAGAAAAAGGTTTTGGCCCACAGCTGAGCTGCAAGGAAAGAAACCCAGGAGAGAAGACCTAGAGAGGCCCAAAGACCTGAGAATCAGGGAGAAATAAGCTATATGCCTGACAGCTTACAGCTGAACAGAAGAAAGTAGAGCCACCAAGACTGAGAGAGGAGGCCCGATAAAGAGACCAGCCCTATGCCAGGTTTGCCTACAGCTGCAGAAAGGCAGAGACCTTGGCAGAGATGGTGGCCATCTTGCTTCCCCATGTGGCAGCTGACTTTGGTGAGAAAGAACCTCTTATGGTGCCTTTAGTTGGACTCTTCACAGCCTTGGAACTGTATGATTTTACCCCAAATAAATCCCCTTTATAAAAGCCAACACCTTTCTGGTACTTTGCATCAGCAGTCCTTTGGCAAACTAAACACTAAACAAAGATCATACAAAAATTATTGAGAATACCACCCACATACACTAAGAACAATTTTTTTAAAAGAAAAGCGATGTTTTTAAAAAGGTGACTCCCTTTCTATATTGATATGTAAAATCATGATTCAATATTTGTTCATTCTCATGGAATGGAGAATGAGACTGTAATTCACCACATCTGGCTAGGAATTCTATGCAAAAATGTTAAATGAGCTAGGATTACTTGGCCCAGAAAGGAGAAAAATTCAACAATAATCTTTATGAGAATATCAAGGGCCTTTCTCAGAAGATTGGCATGAGCTATTTTCAATTGCTATTAAGTACAGAAAAGGAGAATAAGCTTGAATATTACATGCCAAATTAGAGGTGGTAAAAAAATGTCTTCTCAGATAATTCCAGTCAAGAAAATATTTTCTACTAGACTGTTAATCCATGAGGGTAGGAGCTAGAATATATATATATATTATATTTTATGTGTATCCCTGGTGGCTAGAATTAGAACTGGAGCAGACAGAACATTCCGCGTTTAGCTGAGTTTTCAACTACCTGGTGTGTTTTATGTGTAGTTCTGTTTGAAAGACTATATGGCATCTCAATGTTCTTCCTAGTGTTAAAAAATCTCAAGAAAATAACTGACTTTACCTTTTCATTCTCCTAAGTAAAGGCTATTTATAAGAAAAGGACAGAGAGAAAATAGTATATTCACTCATAGGTACTAAGGGTGATGGGGTGGGGGAAATTGGGGCTATGCTACCTAATATATATCTGATTTTGAACTTTAAAACTTGTAAAAAGACAATCTATTTCCCTGCGTTTTGTAAGCATTGTGGGATTTGTTTTTTTCTCTGTAGTAATAAGTATTAGTTGAACTAACATGGCCGTTTATACTATGTAAGGTGTGTGGGGAAAATATAAGATATGTAAGCAGGTCTGCACACTCAGAGAGCTGATATTAGCTAGCATGGTGGGAATCTGAGCTTTATCAGTTACCTCAGCAGCAAACTGGTGACAAAAAGCCAGTCTTATAACCCTAAAAAGTACAAGAACCAGAAAAATAACTCTAGACCATCTCACAGATTCCTAATCTAAATTATCATTTGAGCTTTTGGCATAATAGCAAAATGAGGTCTATAAACACTGGATATTCCCATATACTATTTCTAAAAATGATAATAATATCCCAAAAAGGTGCATGCCACATTTTGGGAGCACTAGAAATACAAATGTTTATCTATGGTCAAGATTTAGTCCTGAAAAGCATCATTTAATTAGACCTTAAAACGGTCACTCTCATACTATAACTTTAAGGTAGATGAGTGCTTCACAAATTAAACTGTGGTACAAAGATGATCAATTATGAATTTTTAAGCCAAGCAAACTCCTTTTCAGAGAAATTATGTCTATGTCTAAAATAGTCAATACTTTAGGGAAATGATTGTGAGTATATAGTTGTATGTGCCCATGAATGAAAATACAAGTTTTTATATTATTGGTTTCATGAAAAGGTAGAGAACAAGGAAAAAGCTTGGGTGTTAAATAGAATTTTTTGGCAAACCAACTTTCCATTAATTGGATAGGTCCCAGCCAATAAACAATATTAGGAGGAGAAAAATAAAGCAGAGCTAGAGAAAAGATAAATGCCCTCCCCACAATTACAAATTAAAGTGAAATAAAATCTGAGTCAATAAAATAAGGCCTATCAAGGACACTTTAAGTTGTGCATTTAAAAGTGTATGTGCATGCACATGCACACGCACACATAAACACATGCTCTTCTTACCAGTGAACACTGAAGAACATTCAGAACTTACTAGTGCCTGGGTCGAGCTCTGCCAATTCATCCTGACAGAATCCTAAGGAGAAAACAATAGGGAAAAAAAAATTATGGTTTGTGAATTACTCCAAGCTGACTCCAAATATGAAAAAGTGAGTATCACACAGTAGAAAAAAAATTCACACTCACAAGTTAAATTTGGGTTTGAATCCTGGTTCTAACGTTTAGCTACTGTGTATCCCTCTCTGAGCCTCCATTTCATCATCTTAAAATTTTTTTTTAATTTAAAAATGGAGATAACATGTACCAGAGTTTTAATGATAACTAAATGAGATTCTTATATAAAATGCCTTGGCACACAGTAGGAGCTCAGCAAACAAAAGCACAAGTAATTACGAGTAAGAAAGCCAATGTTAGTTGGAATAAAAATTACAATTCATTTAATACTTGTCATATTCTACCTAATGTTATCAATTATTTTCTGAAAGAAAGTCAAATATATGAAATGTGAACTTACAACAAATATCAAAGAAGGTAAATTTAATTTACTTAAAATTTTCACAAATGCTGAAGAATTTTACCTACTCACAGGAAGAGAAGCAATTCTTCCATTAATACATAAATATGTTATTCAGGAAGGAATACACATCTCGAAGCACAATTCAGACCCAAAAACTCTGAGCTACATCTGTCTCTTTGGTATATTAACTATCATACTGGAGAAAAAATAAAATTAAGCACAGTGAATGGCAAACAAACAATATATGTTCTGTACATAGTTGATAAAAGTTCATTTTTCCTGTAATGGCTGCACCTTTTCTTCTGTTTGCTTTCTATTCATCTTCATTTTAAATATTTACTCCAAAAAGCTTTTCCTTGCATCCCTCAACTCTGGCGCATACATAAAATTATCTACAGCACCTGTACTTCTCCTTCATAATGCTCATCAATATGGAACTACTT
The DNA here is from genome assembly GCA_026826555.1 of Tolypeutes matacus. Lineage (NCBI taxonomy): Eukaryota > Metazoa > Chordata > Mammalia > Cingulata > Chlamyphoridae > Tolypeutes > Tolypeutes matacus. The sequence goes on along the minus strand of JAKSZT010017719.1, from coordinate 7,165,465 downwards.
GTTCAATGTCATCTCCATTATTCAACTATTCAATATGGATAGAGATCTGCCCTGGCTTGTTCACAGCTGTATTCCCTGTACTTCACACAAGCCAAGCACAAAAATAGCCATTCAATAAACATCAACTATGGTATCTTTTTTTTTTTCTTTTTTTTTCTTTTAAGGAGGTACCGGAGATTGAACCCAGGACCTCTTACAGGTAAAGCAGGTACTCAACCACTGAGCTACACCTGCTCCCCTGCTCCCCATCAACTAGAGTATCTTGGTGATAAATTCAATATTGAAACCAGAAGCCAGATGAGCAACTAGCAGTCATTTGGGAGAAGAGGGATTCAAGTAATAGGTAGGCTATTTAGACACCACAACTTTTAAAGTCCTTTGCAATCCTTTTTAAATCCTGGGCTGCTTTGGTTATGCCACATCTTTCTTCTCTTCCTGTGCTTTCTCTGCCTTCTGCACTTGGTGAGAAACTATTCACCCTTCACGATCCAGCTCAAATATCATTAACTGTTAACCGTAGAACACAGCAGAGGCTCTTTCTATATTACCAAAGGATAAATGAATGATTTAAATATCTGCCTCCTCCACTACAGAATGAGCTTCTCAAAGGGTGGGATCATGCCTTATCCATCTGTGGAGCTGCTTCTCTGCCCAGAACAGTTTCTGACACATTATGGAAGGTGTTCAAATGCAGGAAAACTAAACAAGAAAATACAACCTCTGACTCTAGATAACAGTGTTAGGGAAGAAAGTCATAGAATCAGAAAATCTTAGTCTACTCTGGAAAGTATGAAAGGTCTAAATAAGGGGATTGGATCTGGAACATGAGAGTTTGAAAACTGCTGAAAGTGGCTGAAATTCCTGAGAAGGCTCATCTCAGAGCTACTTTAAAGCCTCTCTCCATAAAGGAAATGGGAATCAGAAAAGCAATGGAGAGATTCCAGGTAACAAGGAAATAACTCATCTTTACATAGGGGTTGCATATTGAACATCCCACCAGAAGTGAAACAGAATAAGCATTCACTTACTATAAATTAACAATAGAAAACAGGATGAAAGTACGGGAAGGCAGGGTAATGGGAAAGTTAGACCCCTCCTTGGTTCTAGCTCAAGCCACTTTACTTATATGACCTTAGGCAAGTTGCTTCTTATTCTGGGCCTCAGATTCTGGACGTTAAAATGGAAGGACTATACAAGAGTTCTCAAAAAAGGGCAGAACCTTAATGTACTTTCTGAAGACAATCAACCTTCTGAACTAAAAGTAACTAGATTAAACACAAAAAAAGGGACAATGATCCAAAACCAAAGAAAACACTAAAATACGAAAAATAGTTAAAGCAGACATCTATTGCTTTTACCTGCCTAGCAACCATTCCCCTCTTCTTCTGTTAAGAACGCCCTTATTTTTCCATTCTTAGTCCATATGGTCCAAGTAGGATTGACTTTAAACCCTGCTGTAAATTGGGATTTTTTTTTTTTCCTTCAAAATTCCATAGTTATTTTATGTAAATTGGGATTAACAACAGCACCTACCTGATCGGGTTGTTAAAGGTATTAAACATGATAGTGCACGTAAAGGCTCTGCACAGTACTGGGCAAAGTAAGAGCTTGACATATGTGAACTACTACTAAGCCCAATCCAGTCTTGTGTCTGTGGCATTCAAGGCATCATACTCCAAGACCTGGGATGAAACTCTGAAGTCACTAATGTTACTTTAGTCACCTACTATGATTCTTAAACCATTTTTACATTTTCACTCTGTAAAGTGCTTGATGTGGTGATTCCAGATTTTGCTACCTACTGAGAAAAGAAGAGCTTTATATATGCTTCAAAACAAATTTCTCCAAGTATCACAAAGATCCCTTATTAGGGAATTCAGTAACTATGTCCAGCTTCCTTCTACCAGTCTTGAGAACATTGGCTAATATGTTGTCTCTGGTTTTACAGAGATCATCACTAGGGCAGGAGACCTAGAAAAGATATGGAGAATAATGTTAATCCTAACTACAAACCACATACCCGATCACAAGTCAATGGAATGGCCAGATCTGGCTCCCATTCTCAAGCAAAGCCTCAGCCAGATTGTCAGCAGCCAGATCTAGCTAGCAAAATGATTCCTAGCTAGAAGAATCCAAACCACTGCTGGAAGTAACCCCAATGTGTGATCAGATTTCTTCTGTTTAGATTCAATACAAAGGCAATGTGTATCAGCGTTGTTCAATAAAAAAATAGACTCCAGGGGGTCGGATGTAGCAACTGGTTGGGCATCCATCTCCCATATGGAGGGACCCGGGTTCGATCCCCAAGACCTCCCGGTTAAAAAAAAAAAAAAAAAAAAAAGACTCCTAAATCTCATAAATATACAAATATACCCCCAAAACCATCTGTCTCACAGACTATCACTCATTAGACAAACCAAGAAATATTATGGCAAGGAATCAATAAATGGTTCTGAGAATCCTCTTAATACAAGGAAAAGTTCCAGTTGACAACCTTTTCTCCAAAAGGCACTTGACAAAAAGAAAAAGATCTGTGACTCCTCAATCTGTGATTGGCTACATGAGAATGAAGAGTCACTAATCATTTTCTTTTTTATTATTTGACTACAAAAGTTTATATTTATTGTAATAGGATTTTTTTGGGGGGAGGGAGAGGCTTTTATAAAAGGTCATAAGTTACTTTTTTTTTTGGCTTGTAATAGGATCTTAAATAAGTTTTTTTTTTTTTTTTTTTTTTAAAGATTTTATTTATTTATTCATTTATCCCCCCTTTGCTGCTTGTGCTTGCTAGGTCAGCTAACCACGCCATGCGGGCGGGCTTGCCTTCACCAGGAGGCTCCGGGAACCAAACCCGGGGCCTCCCATATGGTAAACGGGAGCCCTACTGATTGAACCACAGCCGCTTCCCTTAAATAAGCTTTTGGGTAACTTTTTTTTCCCTAAACATGAACAAATAAAGGTTTATGGGTAATACCATTCAACAAATTAAGCCTGAAATAATAGGCTGCATGCAATCTACAATATGTCTTTTGGAAAAGCAAAAAAATGTTATGCTAGGAATGTTTTAATTTGACTGTAGGAAGGCAGCACCGTGCAAAAGAGACCTGGATACGGATCGGGACTCTGCCAGTCACTCAGTCTATTTCGAAGCCTCACGAAGTCCAAAGAGAAAATTAAGGTAAGGTCCTTAAAAGTTAACATTCTATAATTCTAATCAAACAACACATCTTTTCCCAAAACAGAAATCACACATATCCTTCATGATCTGCCTATCTCTTTTAACTTGTTATCTCTTGCTTCTGGAATCTGAATTCCCACCCAACAGTGTAAACTCCACCCACACTAAACTACATTACAATTCCATGAATTCAACATGTTCCTTAGCCTCCATTCCTTTGTACATGTGGATTTCTCCACCTGCGTCCACTTTTATGTACCACTCTGATGTCAGAATTCAGGTCAAGGCTCGACTAATCCTCCCTTTCCCTCTCCTACACATTCAAGTCTGAATTAGGCACTACAGACACAATAACTGGACCTATTCGCTTTTCAGGGCCCTTGGGGGGGGGGGTGGGCTTTGCAAATCTGAAATGAAACATTTTAAATATGAGATATAACATTACTTCCCCCAGTCAACTGTAATTCAAGTTTTATATAGTTTTAAATGTGGGAGATAAGTACATCTTTACTTGATACGAAGTGAACCAGGGCTTCCAGAAATAAGAAACCCAAGGGTCTAAAAAGGTCTTAAAACTGTTCTGGTTAGTTAGGTGCCTCTCCTCTGTGTTCCCACAGGCCCCATCACATCATGATCAGCGACACTGACAGTGAATTCAGGTTCCAAAGAAATTTATTTTCCAATATCCCAAACAAAGGCTGATAAGCTAAAACTCTTTGCTAGGATTTCTATGATACACAACAGTCATTCACTGGTTCTTTCTGGACTAAGGAGTTCTGGTCATTTGTATCAGTTTTCCACCCACCTTGTCGCCCTTGACCATGATTAAGAACCCAGTAGAAATTCTGGGAAGATGGCGGACTACTAAGACACGGGAATCTCTTCTCCAGAAAAATAGCTAGAGGACAGGCTGAAACAGCCCCAAAAAAGCTCTTCTATGGTTTAGGACAGCAGGTGAAGGCTGCACACCACCGAGAGGAGAGAGGGACAAAAGAGGGAGGGACAAAAGAGGGAAATCACGACAACAGAACCGTGAGTTGGAACCAGCAGCGCCTGCTGCTGCCGGCACCCTCCCCCACACTGTTTAGAATTCTCGGGCCTCTGGGCCTGTGACTACAGACAAAGGGGGCTCCAGAGATCTACCACTCCGTGAAAGGGGAGAGAGAGGGACAGAGCCTTAGGCTGACTCAGGTTCAGACCCACAAGTTTAGGCTGCGGAGCCCCATGGACCCTTCCACACGGTGGTTTGCCCAGGGAGCCTAGGAAGGACTGGAGAAATTCGACCCTCTCAACCTCCCTCTCTTCTAGCCTGGACTAATTGTTGAGGACTCCACAGGACAGGGAGAGAAAGCCTGGGGCTGACCCTGATTTTGACTCCCAGGTTTGGTCTGCCCTGTCCCCAGAGCCCTTCCAGGCCGGGTGGGGCTGCACCATTGTTTGCCTTGGAGCCTGCAAGGGGATAAGGATATACAAACCTCCCAATCTCGTCCCCTACTAACAGGGACTAATTGTTGAGGATTCAGAGGGGAGAGGAAATATTTCCTAGCTGGGAAAAGGGAGGAGGCTACCAGAGAAGACTGGACAACTATCTCACAAAGTTTGAATTACAAGGCTCTTAGCTCCCAGACAGGAAGCTCTATGGCATTGATCTGGACTGTGTCACAACAAATACACTCCGACCAGGTATTGAAGTGAGAGCTGCTAACGAGCGCCATCTCCTGGCAGACCAAGGAAGTGCACATAACAAAACTAAATAGGAGAGGCTTTTTCCTGGCCTCTATAGCCTCCCTGCCCAAGGCCCTAGGAAATGACTGGGTCCAGTGCCCAGTTCTGGGCAACCAGCAGGGCAATCCTAACAATCAAGGTTGAGCCAAAAATCAAAGAGCTGTGGTAACTCACAGTCTCCTGCCACTAAAACCCCATAAAAGAGAAAGAGATAAATCATATAAGCAAAATACAGTAAAAACCAGATGCCTAAACACCAGCAAAAAATTACGAGCCAAACTAAGAAAATAGAAGACATGGCTCAAGAAAAGGAATACATCAAAGTCCCAGAAGAGATGCAGAATTTGAGAGAACTAATTAGTGAGATGAGCACAAATTTCCAAAATCAAATTAATGAGATGAAAGACAATATATTTAAAGAGATAAATGACATCAAGAAGACACTGAGCGAACGCAAAGAAGAATTTGAAATCCTGAACAGAAAAGTAACGGAGTTCATGGGAATGAAAGACACAATTGGTGAAGTCAAAAACACGTTTGAGGGAAGCAGCTGTGGCTCAATCGGTAGGGCTCCCGTTTACCATATGGGAGGCCCCGGGTTCGATTCCCGGGGCCTCCTGGTGAAGGCAAGCCCGCCCACAAGGCGCGGTTAGCTGACCCAGCAAGCACAAGCAGCAAGGGGGGGATAAATGAATAAATAAATAAAATCTAAAAAAAAAAAAAAACAAAAACAAACAAACAAACAAAAAAACACATGTTTGAGGGGGCGAATGTGGCTCAAATGGTTGGGCATCCGTCTGCCATATGGAGGGACCTGGGTTTGATCCCAGGGACCTCCCGGTAAAATAAAAATTTTTAAAAAATCAAAAAAAAAAAAAAAAACAAAACACGTTTGAGGCATACAACAGCAGACTCGAAATGATAGAAGAAAGAATAAGTGATACCAAAGACAGAGCAGCTAAAATTGAAGACAGAAAAGGACAGAGAGTGGGGGTCGGATGTGGCTCAACTGCTTGGGTGTCCGTCTCCCATATGGAGGGACCCGGGTTCGATCCCCGGGACCTCCCGGTAAAAAAAAAAAAAAAAAAAAAAAACAGAAAAGGACAGAGAGAGAAAAGAATGGAAAAAACTGAGCAGGGGCTCAGAGAGTTGAATGACAACACAAAACGCAACAACATACGTGTCATGGGAGTTGCAGAAGGGGAAGAGAAAGGAAAAGGGGTAGAAAGAGTATTTAAGGAAATAATAGCTGAAAATTTCCCAACTCTCACAAAAGAAATGAACTTATATGTCCAAGAAGCACACCGTACCCCAATGAGAATAAATCCAAATAGACCTACGCCAAGACACATACTATTCAGAATGTCAAATGTAAAAAATAAAGAGAAAATTCTCAGAGCAGCGAGAGAGAAGCAAACAATCATGTACAAAGGACGTCCAGTAAGACTTAGTGCAGATTTTGCTTCAGAAACATGGAGGCGAGGAGACATGGTATGATACAATTAGGAAACTAAAAGAGAAAAACTGCCGAAAAAAAATTTTTTTTTTAATTATTTATTTACTTTATCCATATTAAACCCCCCGTCCCCATTTGCTATTTTGTGTCCATTCGCTGGGCAATTCTGTGTGTCTGTTTCCTGCCATCTCTTCTCATCCTCCTCCTCCAGTCTTCACCAGGATTCGATCCTGGAGACCTCCGATGTAGGAGAGAGGTGTTCTGCCGCCTGCGCCACCTCAGTTCCAGGTTTTCAGAGCTTTCGGAGCATCTCGTCTTGTCTCTCCCCTGCGTCTCTCTCCTGTTACGTCATCATGCCGCTGCATGGCTCCCCGGGCCTGGCGGCTCACTTGCACTCAGAGCCTGGCAGCCCATGCACCTTCTATATACTTTTTTTATTTTATCAGGAGGTCCTGGGGATCGAACCCAGGTCCCTCCATATGGCAAACGGACGCCCAACCATTTGAGCCACATCCGCCCCTGAGAATTCTTTATCCAGCAAAACTGTCCTTCAAATATGAAGGTGAGTCTAAAGTATTCACAAACAAACAAAAACTAAGAGTTTGCAAAAAAGAATCCACCTTTGCAGGAAATATTAAAGGAAGCCTTAGAACCTGAAAGAAAAAGACAGGAGAGAGAAGCTTGGAGGAGAGTATAGAAGAAAGAAAAGCAGAAAGGATAACCAAAAGAGTAAAAAGAGAGACA
>JAKSZT010017719.1:7064269-7143362 GCA_026826555.1 Tolypeutes matacus | reverse complement strand
GGGAGGCCCCGGGTTCGATTCCCGGGGCCTCCTGGTGAAGGCAAGCCCGCACACACGGCGTGGTTAGCTGACCCAGCGAGCACAAGCAACAAGGGGGGGATAAATGAATAAATAAATAAAATCTAAAAAAAAAATAATAATAATTAAAAAAAAATAATGATAAATAAATAAATAAAATCTTAAAAAAAAAAAATGACCTTAATGATCCTAAATTATGAAAATAAACAAATCCAACATTTGAAATGATCCATTTTAGCTACTTTTTGCAGCTGTGTGTATTGGGGGGGGGATCATAATGTTAACATTTAAGGAACCCTTAAGGAGTTGCCAAGATTTAAAGTTCGTTGTTGTTGTTTTTAACTAGAAGGAACCTTATAAACCACCCCTAAGCTCTCCCATACCATCCAACTCCCATTTTACAGAAAGGAAGAAATTGGGTAAAGGGAATAATACATTTGTAGCATCTCTCTGTGACTTAAACACTAACCATGGTTCCAAAGGCTTCAGCATTTCCCTGATCTAAAAATGAGAACAATAGTACTTATACTTCATAGGGCTGTTGTGAGAATTAAGTGAAATAATAAACATAAAGCACACAGAACAGTACCTGGCACAAAGTAAATGTTCAATAAGGGTTAACCATTATTATTATTATTTGCCATTCAGAACTTCACCCTCCAAAGCACAAATATAATTGCACTTGGGAAAGAGACTTCTTGATTAAAAAATGTAAACCACTTTGCAACAGCTCTAGTGAAACTGTTCCACTCTGTGCACGCACAGAGAATAGGAACTTTTATTAAGTCATCACTCAATGCTATTATTGAGATGTTGGCTTCTTGATGAGGTTGCAGCATTCATGTGAAAATTGACTTCTGGGTCAACCATTCAGATTTTGGATCACTGCACCAATGAAATAAATGACTTGGGCATGTTTAAGAGCTACAGATGCCTACTCTGCCCTTGACCCACTAGAATCACAGCTCTACTTAAGTACTAATATGCTTTCTTATAGTTCTTATTCTTAGTACCTGTTATAAATTCCACTGGCTTAGAGGGAAGATCCTCTTCTAGCATTATCATGCCATCCTTAGCATACAGTAAATGTGAGAGGTACTTTCTTACTTCCCTGTATCTCAAAAGTAATTGAAATACTGACAGCATTTGGACTCCCAGAGTAAGAGATCATTATTTGGTATACAAGTACTCTGATCTGACTCTAGCAATCCTTCTCTGAATATGCTTCACACATTCCTAAATAAGTCAAAGTAACCACAATAATCAGAAGCAAATATTGGTTAATGATGTCAATTTATTTATTTATTTTATTTATTTTTTTTTTTTTTTAAGATTTTATTTATTTATTTATCGCCCCTTGCTGCCTGTGCTCGCTGGGTCAGCCAACCACGCCGTGCGGGCGGGCCCGCCCCCACCAGGAGGCCCCGGGAACTAAACCCGGGGCCTCCCATATGGCAAACGGGAGCCCCACTGACTGAGCCACAGCCGCCTCCCGATGATGTCAATTTAGAACAGGGTATTTATAAAGTCAACAAGGCATTCTGTCTGAAATGCAAGCTGACCTGGAAAATGAAGTTCAATAAACTTACTGGTTACTTATAGTCCCTACCATGTTACAGCCCTCATGTTTTTAGTTTATTTCATTCACTCCTCACCTTGTTTCAAATAGCATATTAAGTAGACTAATGCTGTTTTGCTTTATTTCCTAGAAGGTATAAAGTATCAGAACTCCCTCCCATTCTATATAATAGAGAGATCTGCTTCTGCATCACATGCCTGGGCCAGTATTTAAGCAATGGGCTCTTTGCTTCTTTGCCTTCCTGTTGGCAAGGCTCTGCCCTAAACCCCACAAGAGCATCTTTCTCCAATACTACAAATTGGCTCCCAATTTTGTTCTTCTCCTTGAAAATGTACTAACATATATATATATTTTTTAATCATGACCAATTTTTTTTTAGATGCTAAGATCTTTAAATAAGCAATTTTTAAAAAGCATACCTATCCAGGGCTAAAAACGGTTGAGGCATTACTAGGAAGTTTGGTTTTAATTATTGCAACCGGCATTAAAGCAATCTCTCCTAAATACTAAACTTCTTAAGGTACAAACTTACAAACACCCCTTAGGATCCTCCTCTACCAGAACTGGTACTGAGATTCCAAAAGTGTGAGCCCAGGAGTCAGAGAGATCTGGATTTGAATACCATCTCTACCGAGTCATTTAACTGCTCTCAGTTATCCCATGGGCAAAACAACCATAATAATGTTACTCTCCTTCTAAGACTGCTGCACCTAAAATATTCAGTACACTGCACACAAAATAAATTTCGGTTTAAGAAAAAAGGCAAACCATTAACTACATAATTTTCAGAGAAAGACTGTGGTCACACCCAAGTACTAACTAAGCTCATTCTGCACATTTTAATAGAGTTGCAAAATCATAATGCAGCTAAGTAATCAGTTTGGACAAAAACTTTTCTTTTAAACAGGAAGAATACAAACAATTCAATGTCCACTCTAAGAGTAAGTAAGTTTTGTTTATGATCTACAATTTAAGTGGTAAAATTCCTCTAGATACAGCACATACAAGCTTGGTTATAAAATTTCAAACTCCTGGTTTGAAGTCTTTGCTACTTCAAACAAGGCATGCTGACAAATCTCCCACACATCAGCTAAGCCTTGAGTTGAAACTCTAGGTTCCAAAGTGCCACAGAGAAGTGGATTTATTATATATTTTGGTTTATGCCAGGTATTAGGAAAATTTTATTAAAATACCAATTAAATACAACATTGTAAATGTAATTAATGCCAGGCAACTGTACACTTAAAATGGTTAAAATGGCAACTTTTATGTTTTATATGTTGTCACAATAAATTCTTTAAAAAAAATAAAAAACCAAGTTTGGCCCACCATACACTACACTGGGCTACTACCAGTCTAGCCCACAGAATTAGAAACCTATTAGGAATAGGTTACACCAGATGATTTATCAAGAACCCACAGTAAATACTCAAAGATATGCCTAGTATAGACAAAGTACAATAAATTTGTCAATAAATTAGAAAAAGTAAATAAATTAGGAAAATCAATTCATCAAGTAAGCCCTTTGACCTAGGTCTTCATGTCATCATAACTGTGACTTCTAAGAAAATTCCTCATAATTTCTTTCAAAGTGCAAAATGTTTCTATGAAGATTTTTAAAGATGCTATTTAAAATAATTCAGGGAGGCGGCTGTGGCTCAATCAGTGGGGCTCCCGTTTACCATGTGGGAGGCCCCGGGTTCGGTTCCCGGGGCCTCCTGGTGAGGGCGGGCCCGCCCGCACGGCGTGGTTGGCTGACCCGGCGAGCGCGGGCAGCAAGGGGGGGATAAATGAATAAATAAATAAAATCTTTCAAATAATTCAGAACCAAATCTTTCTTGTATGAAAGAGTGGCACAAAAACAATAAGATTACAGAATTCCTTTTTGTATTTGAAGAATCAACTGTCACTAAATTAAAAAAGAAAATATGATAATAGAAATTTTTTTTTCTTATACAGAAAGTTTTAAAATAAATAAAAATCAAATTAAAATTTCATAATTTTAGGCAAAAGTAAAAAAAAATTCAGAGGTCTTATTATTTTATTTGACCTGGGCAGTCTTACTGCTCATACAATTTCAGACCAAATTTTGCAAAACTGAAATTGTTTCAGAAACTCCTATTACCATTTTTAGGGATCCCAGACTGGCAATCCTTGATATATATTACAACTTTTTCCTTTCATTATGTCGATTTCATTTGTGTACACACACACAGGCATACCATTTTATGATCAATTATTGTGATCAAAGTATGACTAGGCTAGTCTCATTAAATAAATATAAAAAACTAAAATAATCCTAAAATCTATAAGATCTATATAAGACAATAGTGCTTGCTCAAACTATTTGCTTTACTGCTGGATTCTTCAGAGATTTACCACATTTAGGATGCTGAGAATATGTCTTATCTTACCTATTGACACATAAAACCTGACATTTCTTATATTCACAATTTCAAGGTTCTTTTTCTAAATAAGGTAGTAATTCAAAGCTCTCTATACAGCTCAATATATTCTGCCCTTTTTGATAAGCAGAAAAATTCTCTGTCCATAGATCTTATGAAGTGGCCCATATTGAAGCATTTTTAAAATATTTATGTTTTTACTTTTACACTGCCTGAGTATAACCAGAAACGTTTACTAACAAAGTTCTATTCCTGTAAAATACTGAAAGAACCAATTAAACTGGTATTTTTAAAAAAGAATGATTTTAGAGCATTTTCATTTAAAAAAAAGAATTAAATATTTGTTCTGATACCCCACTTGGGTTCAAAATTTTACCTAATGTTAAGATGGGGAAAAGATAGATCTTTCCAGCAAATCAGTCCATTCTGGGCTTCTCTTTTGCACTTTAATAACGCCAAGGCTACAGCTTAATGTTTTAGCAAATAGAATACGATTTTACCTAACCTCTTTTGAAACCAACAAAAGCTATAAATTTAACTCAAGACAGCTTTTGTAGTTCAGTTAGATTCAAGGTCATCTCAAGGCTTTTAATTACTAACCAGGATTTGAGGAGGTATGCACAAGGTATAGCTAAGGGAAAGAGCAGCTGGCTTATTCACTTTCTTATTAAAAAGCATTATAAAAAAACTGTCTTAGCAAATTGCAAGTTCTTTGACCACCAGTGGTGAGCACAAAGAACAACAAATATCTTCAAATATGCACTGTTTACTTTCAATCAACGTAAATTTGAAAAATGACTAGAAGCCTAGTGATAATTTAGCAAATGTGACTTATACTTTAATTCAACATTTGTAGATAGCTAAACTCCCAAAATGTTTCTCATTTCTATTTTGAAACCAGCCCTGGTGAAAATACTGAATGCCTTTCAAATCTGTATATTTATCTAGGTCCTTTCAACATCAAACCCTATAAACACCAGCTACTGAGGAACCCATGCTAAAGTTATGCAGACTTCTAAAGGAATGCAAGCTTAACTTCTTTTTCCATGTACCTAATTTCCTATCACACAGCTGTAAGTTTCAGGACATACTAAGGACTTTGAAGAAGGTGTTATCGTTGTATTGGAAGAGACAGGCAGGCAGACAGACATCCCCCTGAGATTTTGAGAGGCAACCAGCAAAGGCTCCACAATGTCTTTGCTACCCATTGTCCCATAATCCATAGGAAGAGAAAGAGCCTCAGAAGGGTCCCTAAGCAGCTCTGATTAGGCTGGAGAATTGAGGGGGGGGGGTGTTAGTAAGCAATATGTGTAGGAGGACTGGTGCCAGAAATCTAAAAAATTCAAAGGACAAAAGACATTTGGAATGATTTTATCAGTCCAAAAAAATGAGAACAAGAGTAGGCTAAATATTTGCTATACTAGAAACCATGCATGTGTCCCCAGACCTAGTTTTTCTCCCTAGGTATGGTTTATGCTGGTGATAAACTAAGCCCAATTTATTATACGACCACCCTGTATGGGAAAAGACTGCAACTTTGGATATCTTTGGTCAACCTGAAGAGATATAGCCGGGGGACGGACGTGGCTCGGGTGGTTGGGCGTCCGTCTCCCTTATGGAGGGACCTGAGTTCAATCCCCAAGACCTCCCGGTAAAAAGTAAAAAAGAAAAATATAGAATGCATGTGGGCCACTAGGCCCCGTGCACGGGTGCACCGTCAGGCCCCATGAGCCACTCAGCAAGATGATGACGTAACAAGAGAGTGACACAGGGAGAGCCAAGATGAGATGCACCGAAAAACCAGGAACTAAGGTGGCATAGGCGGTAGGACACCTCTCTCCCACATTGGAGGTTCTGAGGCTCAAATCCCAGTGAAGACAGGAGGAGAAGGAGGAGAAGAGAGGGCAGGAAACGGACACAGAGGGTTGCCCAGCAAATGGACAGAGAAACAGCAAAAACGGGGCAGAGGGTTAAAAATGGATAAAAGTAAATAAATAAATAAATCCTTAAAAAAAAAAAGAGAGAGAACTGAGTAAATAACCTACTCAAGTGTCTCAAATCTATCAAGTACCAGGTATTTATTTTTAAAAAATAATAAGTACAGCTGACAGCCCTAGGTGTCTGTATACAAGGTTATCTTAATGTAAATTAAACTGATTGTTGGGGAAGGTACTTTGAGGTAGAGAGACACTTCTAAAAATGTATACCAAAGAAATAAACCAAAATAGAAGAAAACATAAGAATGATCTGGGCACTGTTTATAACAGTAAAAAAAAATAAAAACTCATCTAAATTTCCAACAATGAAAAACAATGGGCTTTCATAAATCTATTTTAAGTTTTAAATAAATTCATGCTGGATGAGTGACATTTATAACAGGAGAAAAAGCTTAAAATTAATAAAAACACAGACTATATAATGGTATATACTGTATGATCACAACAAGCAAAAATTTAGATTTGAAGAATGTCTAGAAGATACATTTTTAAAATGTTAATATAATGTTTGGAGGGGGATAATTTTTTCCTTTATTTTCCAAATTTTCTACAGTGATATGCATTTCTAATTTTAAAAACATTAGATTTTTAAACAGTATGTACCTAAAGGCCACAGGCAATTCAAGCACTCAATCATTTTAAACCTAAATACAAGATAAGGCTAAATCCCTTCTGCTTTTATTTATATGCAAGTATTTCCAACTGTTTCCCAAGAATGTGTTCCCCAGGATGTGTCCCTTAGACAATGTTCTGAAGTTGTTTTCCAAACAAGGCAGTGGAAGACACTGGTTATTCCTATACCAGGAGTCCCATCTATGCTCCTGAAACTAGCTTGGAAGATAAATTTACAGCATTTTACACAATTAGTATTGCCCATAAATTCTTAGTAACTTTTTTATTACTGGGCCTACTGTATCAAAAGCAAACTTATTTGAAATATTTTGAAAAGGCTTGCAGCAGACAGAAAATTTTCTCTTTAAACATTAAATGCATTTCTTTGTACAGTATTTCTTTCAGTAACTGCTTGCAATCAGTTAGCCCTGAATTTCTGCCAGTACAACTATCATTCAGATGTGTTCTATCAGCATATAAAGGAATATTTTTGGTGAGAAACCAATTGTAATTTCCCGCATTAGGTGATTGATTAAGTTCTTCCCTCTAAAAGGCTGATTGGTTTCCTGGTGCCATTAAAATGATTGATGAATATTTCGACTGCAACTCCTCTGCAACAACCCACCCCACCAACACCACCACCAAACATACACACTACCCTCCCCCATGCATTGCTGCCCCTTTCCTGCTGGGTTCTTTTTACCACCAGAAGCATTTAAGGAGGTTTCCCTTCTGTTTTGTAATTTGCCTTAATGAATTCAGATTCTCCAATGCAGGGCATGTAAGCATAAGAGGATAAGGATTTCTCAATGCTGAATGAGTTTTGCAGATAAAAAAAATCCCTTTACAAGGAATGAGGGAAAATGTTGAAAATAACTCGGTGAATGAAACTGTACTCACAAAACAAAAAGTATGGCATGGAGGGGTTATAAATGGGAAGAAAAATGATCGTGTTAAAAAAAAAAAAAAGAATATTATATCTAATTTCAAGTTCATCTTTACAAACTATAACATCAGAGCTTTAATTGCAAACATGTCTAAAAAGTTAACCCAGAGAATGCAATTTACATGTAAATTAAGTGATCCAACAGACTTTAAGCAGGATGGTGTTCTAAAATCAAAACAAGGAAACAGTATAAATGTTCTTAGAGGATAATTGAACAGAATATCTGGAATCAAAATGATCCCAGAGAATCTGAGGTGTGAGTACAATAGTTATTTGCATTAGGCAAGGCTTTCCTAAACTGCAACTATCTCTTTTACCCAAATTCATTCTATCATAAAGGTGGAAAATCCCTTCAGGGATTATGTAATTTAGTCCCTTCATTTTATAGGTGGGCCCATAGACACATGCCTTTGTGACAGAGTAAAATCAGAACCCAGGCATAATCCAGGCCCATCAACTCTTTTCTGAGCCTCATACCCCCTCAAATATGGCTAGCCTCCTTTCTGACATCTTTTCCTATTCAAACTATGTTGCTCCCATAATCTGCCTACCCTCTTCCACATCTTTCTCACTCCCTTTGCTTATAAATCACTTTCTATATTTTACAAACTTTGGACAACTGGCTCTTAAATTTCCATTTTCAAAGGGCCACATTAACATTCTTGGACTGGTTCTCCCCCTCTTTCCTATAGGCCAGCTTTTATGTGACAGAAATAAAAAAGTATAGGGGAGCGGATATAGCTCAGTGGTTGAGCGCCTACATCCCATGTATGAGGTCCTGGGTTCAATCCCCGGTGCCTTTAAAAAAAAAAAAAACCTATAGGGACAAAAGACACCTTTTCCTAAATTGCATTACCTAACACAGTCAAGCAAACTGCCAGGAGTTTATTAGCCATCTTGTCTTGATCCGGTGTATCTAGTCACTTTAGTCACAAGAAGGACCACAATTCCAAATGTTAACTTACAATTTCTAGTTCCAGCAGAGCCTATCAAACTTTGGGTTTAGTTTAAACACACTGCTTAAGATATTGGCCTCAATTTTCTCAAGCGCTGAAAAGCACAATGCCTTCCCTTATATTCTGTAACTTTCTCTATCAATGAAGAATTCAGATTCAAAGGACTCTGATATAAGCAAAGGAATCAGGTCCCTGATGACCTCACTGTTTTTACTCATTCGACATTCATGAAACACCAGTTCCCTGTGATTGATTCTGAGGGTACAGATAAAAGACAAGGTATCCGTGCCTTGAGTAGCTTGAAACCCCTTCATTTAGCATTCCTTAGGTTCACCAAGGACTGTTCCTGATTCAGCAAAATTGCTCTCTGGTCAATCACTTATTAAAGCCAACATTAGAGAAAGTGCAAAGTCATTTGCAACTGGAGGAGGAGATCTTTGTGACTCTAATTGACAGGAGTGGAGTTCTGGGTGGGCCCAACAAATATAAATTGGCTGGATCCTCAAGTATCTGCTTTGGGTCAGTCACTATGCTTGGTACTTTACAAAGCTTGTCGCTAATCCTAATAACCCTACAGCCAATTTTAGAAACACTAGAGAAGGACAGTGTGTGCATGGCAAGAGGAATATTAAATCAAGGAAACAAATTATTAATGTTGTTACTACCTGTGAAATCTGGGGCTAATCTCACTGGGCTTCAGTTTCTCATCTATGATAATAGGACACCTACCTCATAGGGTTATGAGGATAAGTGGGTTAATATATATACGGTGCTTAGATTACTACACAAATGTTAGTTGCTATTACTATAAAATGAGAAAACTAAAGTTCAGAGAAGTCAAGTGACAAAGTCACATAGCTGTGATCTTTGTTATGCAAGATTCCTGAGTCTTTCCCTCTCCCACCATCTAACCAAATCATTCCTTCCTGGCTAGAAGGAATTCTGCCACTTCCAAAAACAAAGCCCTCTAAATGGATGTCAATGGGGGGTTTTCCCCAGGTGGTTTATTGTCCTGTTAAAAAAGGCATCTTGGGGGAAGGACTGAAAGGCTAGAAAGAGGAACTCTCCTGACAGGTTAGGTTTCAAGAGTACAGCAGGAATATGAAAGAAAAAAAAAAGAAAAAGCATCAGTTATTAGGTTTCGTAATTAAAGCAGTTTAACTCAATTGAGGAAGAAAGCATTTGAAAACTTCATCTGAAACTTGAAATAAAATCCAAGCATTAAAATTAAAAAGGACAGTCTTAGTTTCTTTTGACTAAACTCTAACCCCCAGAGAAAACAAAAATTTCTTTAAAAGTATATTACATGAAACTCCAAGAACATCAAGAAAATTACATAATTCTCAGGAAGGAAGCCCAAATATCTTACTGATCTTTCATCACCCACCAAATTTCATCTTAAGTTCTGATCCAGTAACTTATTGTTATTCACATTGTTAAGCAATATTTCTTTAGCCAGCAAGCTTACTACAAAACGAGTTCTACCTAGCAACTACCCTAAAGAGTAAATCCCTAACTCTTTAACAATATAGTAACTGACTTACATTAAAATGTTACTCAGGCTAGGAAAGGGTATTCTTAGACCAGAAGCCCAGTTGCTTCTCCTATACAGATTTTATTACTGCCTCACTGAAAACCAGGTTAAAAGCAAACCAATCTACAAAATGGCATTCCCACAATCGCAACCTCTGAAGGTTCAGTGGATGCCAAACATGACTAAGGAAAGCAAACAAGCAAGCAAGAAAGCTATTCTTGATGGAAGTTGTTAAAAGCAGATCGAATTTTTATCTTTTATAAATATTTCATTTATTTTTATAGCAATGACCCTTAAGTAAGAAAGTATTTTTTATGTCAGATTTACTTCCACAATTATAAGTCTACCCTTGCTGAGGAAATTAGTTCTATGGGAAAACTGCGGCCACAAGATAATTAACAGTTAAGCAACAGGTATCATGTAGCCAGTAACAAAAGTCTTATCAGAGAACTCATTTAAGTTCCAAGCAAAGAAAACAAATTGCTATTAACTTATTTTCAATAAAAGGTAGTTCCATTGTGAAAGAGGAGGAGGAGGAGGAGGAAAAGGAAGGAGAAGGGAAGAGGAGAGGAAAACCCAAAGTAAAAAATACTAAGAACAGTATCTGGTGAAGTCAACATCTTCTTACACATTAAGTTGGTTGGTTTAAACCAGGGGTTCTCACATATTTTGATTTGCGTGGTCTCTCTTATTTTTTATTTGTGTGACCCCTTTTACACTTTAAAAATGATTGAGGACCTAAAAGACCTAATATTATGTGGGTTATATCTATCAATATTTACCATACTGGAAAACAAAACTAAGAAACTTTAAAAATATTTATTAATTCATTTTAAGCTAACAATAATGAAACTATTACATGTTAATATAAATAACATATTTTTCTGAAAAAATAACAATACCTTTCAAAACAAAACAAAATTAGTGAAAAGAATGGCATTGTTTTACATTTTTACTAATGTCTTTAATGGCTGACTTAATTCTGGCAGCTAGACTCTCCTATCTGCTTCTGCATTAAATGTATTGTAATGTATTGTTTTGGTTAATGTACAGGCAGAAAATCAGGTCTCTCAGTAAGTGGTGGTTTCTTAAAGGTTAGTTCAATGTGGAGTCTAAAACCATATCAATGAACTTTGCACATTCTGTTACCTTAAAATCCATTGGACTATCTTATCCTACATCTTGAACAGGTCTTTTACCCATGCAGGATTTTGTGACATCATGTATAGGTCATTAAGAAAATTCTGGTTCACTGAGGTATGAAGATCCTCTAACTGTTGACACATACAATATCAGAAATTCACATTTGTTAGGATCATCATCTATCTCATCAGAAAAGGCTTAAGTAGGGAAGTGGCTGTGGCTCAATCAGTAGGGCTCCCGTTTACCATATGGGAGGCCCCGGGTTCGGTTCGGTTCCCAGGGCCTCCTGGTGAAGGCAAGCCCGCCCGCGCAGCGTGGTTAGCTGACCCAGCGAGCACAAGCAGCAAGGGGGGGATAAATGAATAAATAAATAAAATCTTTAAAAAAAAAGGCTTAAGTATTGGGAAGCCTCTGAGCTCACAGCGGCAGGTACAAGTATTCCAAAGTTCTAAATGTCCATTTTCTTTGGAAAGACAAGCTGTTTTTCAAGAAAAATGCTCTGCCAAATACACAAGTCTGTACCATAGTCTGTCAATTGTTCTTTCAAGTAAAAATGGTGTCTCATGAAAAAATGAAAGCAGTTAGTTCAGCTCACAACATAATCACACAAGCACTTTTCTTTAACATAACCATTCTTTTTTTTGTATGCAGCAGTAATGCTTTGTGTGTACTTAATTTGCCACACGGAATATCAAAAATGCATGTACTCAAGGGATGAGATTTAATAAAAGTAATAATTTTTACTATCTCATCAAGGATATTCTTAAGTGAAAATGGCTCTTAAAAAGGGTTAGTCTGTGGAAGAAATGTCAATTGAAAGGAAACTGAAGAATCATAGAGGGAATGTATAACATAGTGATTTTGGTAGTAGATGAAGATTGTGGTTAATAGTATAAATATAAGAATACTCTTCTTTAAACGTTCTAAAATTTAGGTGGCAGCACAACTCTGATGAAAATGAGAACCACTGAGTGTACACTTTAAATAGATTGTACAAAGCAAGGGACTGTATAACACAAGGAATCCAGTGGTGGGTGATGGGCTATGGTTAACAGGACAATTATGAGAATGTTTTCTTCTGAACGATAACGAATATATAATACTAATATAGGGTGTTAATAATTGGGTAGGTGGGTGGGTGAGTTGGAGGAAAAATACACCAAATGTAAGATATAGGCTAAAGTTAGTAGTGATATATATATATATATATATTTTTTTTTTTTAGTAGTGATATTTTGACAATGCTCTTTCATAGTTTGTAACAAAGGCTTCACAACAATGCAAGGTGTTAGTAGTGGGGAGCTGTGTAGGAGCCTTGTATGATGACATCCATGTTTGTTTTGTAAATTCACAAATTTTACTATACATTTATTGTTTATGTATGTTCATGTATGAATGATATACTTCAATAAAATCTTATTTAAAAAAACATATGACTACATGGAGATGAAGAGTATAATGACTACTAGTACAGTTTGGTGTCTTGATTTCTGCTAAGGCAAAAGCAGTTTTAACCACCATTGTTTTTGCAACATCAGTGCAAATGTCAACACAGTAAAAAAGGCCAATAATATCTTAATACTACTACGAAAAAAAGTTTTGACCTCCAGAGCCTCCCGAAAGAGTCTCAGGGATTCCCAGAGGTTCACAGACCACACTTTGAAAACCACCCGTTTAGATACTGAAGTAAATAACAAATTTAAGGACTCAATAAATGGGTAGAGAATGAGCTTGAAACAAACAATCCAGTAATGAATGGTCAACAAATGATGGATGATAGAAAATAATACAACCCAACTAAGTACTAATTCATTTGTTGTTTACAACAACTGGAGTTAACCGTAACAAAAAGAACATTGCATCTGATCCAGTAAAACATAAGGAATTAGCAAAAATGGTCAAGACTGAATTTTCAATTATTCCAAGGTGATACAGCTTCAGGATTGAAATGAGCATATGAATTAAATCAAATTAATTTTGAAAATGAAAATTAGATATAGATTAAGCTAGTTCCCTTCACTGAATCAGTCTGTCCCTTATGTAGGTCATGGATTCACTACTGAAATGTTTCTTGGGTCTTAGAACTATGGATTATACCTTAGATGTTTATTTTGGACTCAAAGGCCTATCGTAGATAAAATATCATAGGAACTTAAAGAATCTGTTTAATTATTTCAAACAATATTTTTAGAGGAAAAAAAGAGAACAGAAATTTTGGCAATGCAATGATGAATTGGAAGAGCAAGCAGAACCTGATCATATACCTCTGAACTGCTTTTATAAAAACAGTTCTAAAATTCCATGATTTTATGAAATGTAACACTTTAACTTCATATAACTGTGGTGAAAGGAGTTGAAAATACAAGGCTGAGAAGGCTATCTACCAAATTATGGTTCTTGAGTATATTTTTTAATGAATTATAAACTGTTTCCAATGCTAATAGTTGTTCAAGCAAATATCTCTTACAGACATACCACCACTACAGTTCAATATGCTCTAGCTTATTACTATAAAAATTCCCTCTATCACTATTACCAAATTCTTTTTATAATTTCTCACTTAGGCAGTGAAAGCAATGCCACTATTCTACCTCAAACCACTCGCAGAGTATAAGTACAAATCAAATGCCTGGATTTGTTTCCAGAATACATTACATGTTGCTACCTAGGGAATTGGTTTTGGAAACATTACACCTGCCAGCTGACTTATCAACAATGTCTATAGAACTGACACCAACCTAACGGCAAGAATCCAAGAATCGGTCCAGAAAATAGAAAAATATACTACTACTGCCATCTGTGGTTTATGCTTGAATAGCTTCTTCTCTAGTACCATTGAAGGGTGTAGCGTTTGCAATTAGGATCCAAAGGCCTCCTCATTTGGAGATACTGTTTAAAGTTAATTCTTAATATAACAAATTGTAGAATTTATTTACTATAAGATAGGAATTTGTTATTCTCTTTTTGAACTTACATAATACTGATGGAGAAGCCACAAACTACCTTGAATGAAAATATTTCCAGAGCACAAAAATTAACTTTTTTTCCTCCAAAGACACACTCCTCCTTCAAGAAATTCAAAACACTTGAATGCTTCTTGTGAATTTATAATTAGAATAGTTTCTCTTTTGAAATCATGATTGTCAATATTTAAATACAGCTCCACAATTTTTAAGCAAGAAATGTAATTTTAAAGAAACCCAGGAATGTCCTTAAACATTTTATCCTTCAAGATAAAAAGTTGAGGGTTCAATATTCTTATAATTTTTTTTAAGAACAAAAATTCCAAATTGCAAGTAAAGCCTCAAAGTAGGCTATTTTCACAACTTATTTTCTCTCAGTGTGCGTTCTCAAATAACAAACTCTGTAGCCTGAGGATCAAAAGATTTGGTGCAGCTGGGGGCGGGGTAAAAAGCAATTCAGCTCCCCAACAGCCAGCTGAGGAAATCCTGGTCTGCTCCCAAACTAAATCACCGTTAATTAGAATTACCAGGTTACACTACTAGTCTTATTCAAATAATTAGAACCAGCAAAAAAAAAAAAAAGCTTTTTTCTTGAGATGTTCTATGCTAGCTGCTGTTTAACAACAGGTAATAAAGAATGAAGGACTAAATAAAGTAAGAAACATTTTATTCTTTCAAATAAAGTCCTCCATTCTGTAGTTATTTCTAAACCACACTGATAAGCAATTTAGACATCTCACAATAGTTTCGTTCTTATAATTTTCCATTACCTACAGCCTTATTTTTTTTGTAAAGACAAACTGTGTTGGAAAACAAATAATAAAGACTGAGCTTGATTCTAGAAATATTGCATTTCGAAATTAGCGTGAGATGTTTTCTGAAATTAAGATTAAGATCAGCTGAATCTGAAACGTCTGCTCTAATAGGGTGTTAAAAATTCAATACCAGAAAAAGAATTACCTGCTCAGTAGCAAATCCTTAAGAAGTTATCTGAGTCAGGAAAAACTTAAAAATAAAAAAAAAATTTAAATTAAAAAAAAAAGTTGACTTTAAGATTATAAAGATTTGAAAGCAAACATTTTCCTTAACTTGCTGATTTTGGATATGCTCTCAAAGTATCTTGAAGAGTTGGGTATATTGAATGGCTACTTGTGTGAGAATATTAGATAGCTAACTTTTGTTTAAAACAGTTTTTAAAAAAACATTTTTATTCTTTCCTGAAATGCAACCTTGTTTATCTGTTGATTCAGAACTTTGATTTTTCTGAATGACCCTTTTTCACATATAAGATAAATGGACTCTGATTCACACAAAATAAGGTACTTTTACTGTCCTACTTTTAATAGATGTGACCAAAAATGTAAAATTTACTCTTAATTGAATACATGGGGGAAAAAAATATTGAATAGAGAAGTGTTATTTAGCTTGCCTGCAATGCAAAGGTAAGCATAAGAAATGAAAGATATGAGAAGGCTCCCAAGAGCTAGATGAGCTTGCTGACAACTAAGTCTCCTAATGTGGAAGGATCAATCCTGACTTCTTGAAATTCTGAAGCCATAATAAAGTTGCCAATTGAGTACAATTCATTAATGGACCAATTTATTCAATACAAACAAATATCTACTTAGCTGTAAAAAATGAAATAATCGTGTCTTAATGCAAAGTGAAACTCACTAACCCAGCCCCAACCCCCAAAACCTCTAAGTATCATTAGCAATTTAAAGCCAACTTACACAACAAGCACTAGAATTGCTGTAAGAAACGTCCTTTACCAAAATTACAGCAGCAGCTGGTATCCCTACCCACCATCCTCCATTATCTTAAAATTTGGTATTTTAATCTAAAGTCATTTTCTACCTTTGCACCATAACCCCAGAATAAAGGGGAAATTTTGAGAAATCAAATTATTTTAAAAACATGGAAATGCTTGATTTAGGCATATTTTAGGAAATTTACCAGCAGTTTTTGTTTTCATTAGCTTCCCTCTCTCCGACCCATCTAATTTCCTCTCATGAGGTAATGCATATAAAACACCATTTTGTTATAGAATTCAGAATGACTTATAGATTAGGAAACATGTCATGATCGTATTTTGATTACATGGACCAGAAATGCTCAGAAAGAATTTGATGGATTATACATCTGAGATTGGAAGTGTAGTCATCTCTCCCTCAGCTGTTCAAAATCACCAGTGAATCTATTCATTGCCGATTTAAGTGTTCTTTGGAGGTCACATAGCCCAATTAAAAAAACTGCTGATTATATCTGAGAATGAATATCTACACTATGCATTACTTTTGTGTGTGTGTGCATTACTTTTTAAAGTAGAAAACTCTGAGGTGATACAAAATCAAGTTAATTCTAAAAGTCACAGGCCTAAATTTCCGGGGGAAAAAAATGTGCTAATTTATTGACAGGGATAAACATTTGGATAGCAATGATCATAGCAGGAAAAGACATGCTATTTGGTGAACTCCCCCCCATTTCCTCCAAAGTGTAATTATATAAAATATGCTTTTAATTACTTGAAATGGTGCATAATCTTCCTTTGCTTTAAATATTTAAAAGTCTACTCCCTTATTCTCTTAAAATAAAACGAACAAAAGCAAAATACAGCAAATGCTTCCTCAAATCATTCATTTCCCTCTGAAACCCCAAAAGGGAACTAAATTTCATGTTTGTTTTATATATATGCAACCCACAAACAACAACTAAAAATATCTAGCAGAGTCAGCATAGGGAATTGTTGGAAGGGTGTCGGTGCAGCAAAAGTCTGGTGACAGTTCTGATTGAATAATAACCATTTAAAAGATTGTAAATTCAGCATCAAGGGTGTTGCTGGTAGGAAAACATTTCTAAAATTCCACCTCCAGTGTATTTCTTCATGACATAAACCAAAAGACCTTCTATCTAGATAGTTATCTATTGCAAATATTTCATTCAAAATGAAAATCAGTTACTAGGATAAAAAGCAGAATTCATTTTCTCTGCTTAGAACTTAAGCAGTTTCATTTATACTTTTGGAAAAAAAACATCAATTAGGAAGCAAAAAAGAAAAAAATGTCCCTACCATTTCAAGGGTAAACTTTTTTGGGGGAGGGGGAGGGAATAATTCTGTAAGCATGGTAAATTCACAAAAGCTAATGAACATAAATCGAAAAACAACGCACAATGATAGTTTTTACACTGAAAAATAAAATCCCACAGCAGTCGAATATTTCATTTTCTTCTAAGCCCATCAATCTACCAAAAGTTCCCATTGTGTTTCCAACAAAAAGGAAATATTTGTAGCACTAAATTGGACTGATAAAATATTAAAGCTACCTTAGCCTAAATGGGTTGCTCACTAACCTTTTAAATGGTTTGACCAATTCAGGAAACGACTATAAATGGAAAATTTGATTAAGAGTTAAAATTACCATTAAGTTCTTTAAAATGCACTAATGAATAATTAAGAACAAATGCAATTCCTAGGTTTCCCTTTCAACAATATTATTCTCAAGTAGAACTGAAAGTAATGTCTACAGTAAAACCCATCATCTTGTTCTTACGCAGAGGTGTGTACAGGAAGTATTAACACATGGGAAAGCATTATGAACAGGCATATAGCTAATATAGACTATAAGATAGATCTGGGGCTTGGTTAAGATATCAGCAAGGTAAATTTAGATCAGGATTTACAACATACACATTTAATAACAAACGAAATCTTCACACAAACTAGCTTAAAAAGTCAAAAGCATTAAAGAAATGCTTTACCCTTTGTCAAAAGCATTAAAGCAGGGATTCTTAACCTTTTTTGTTCCATGGACCCCGTTCCCAGTCAGGTGAAAACCACGGACCCCTTACTAAGGTCCACACTATATTGTGTATTATTTAATAAATATATCACGCCCAGACCAACACGTCCCCACAAGTATAATGTTTTTTTGAACTTCAATTCAAGCTCACAGACCCCTTGTTAAGAACCCCTGCATTAAAGAAATACTGTTTCCTTTACGCTAACTGGTAGAGACAAAGGTCTTCTTCTTTTTTGACTGTGTATTTTACCAATTTCAAATATATTCACATGTTCACATTCGGAAATTAGTCTCCAAAGACAGCCCAGGGGACAGCCGGCCACCTAGATACACACATCATACACATCTTAAAAAAGGGCAAAAGCTTTCAAAATATATCACTATTTGGTCAGCAACATCAAGTGAAGTTACCATGCTTTCTTCAAAATAAGACTTTTCCCTTAACTGGTTAAAAGCAACAACCTGCACAAAACACCAGCTCCGCTAAATTAGCTATAAGTGTTTGACGAGTTAATAAATGTTTGGAGACACAGATCCATCCCAATATTTCTCCCCTTCTGTAGCCCCTCGCCTACTCAGCAACTGAGCGCCTAAGTGACCTATTTTCAGGTTACTTCCCCCACACCTGCCAGGACACTGTCGTGGTTCAGAAACTTCTTGCTGAAGCAATTAATTTTTAGTGCCTCCTAACTGTCCCGGGTGTTTGCATTCAATCTGAAATCTGTTACTTGTTAGACAGACACAGTTCGTTCCTAGATCTTTCAAAGAATTGCGAGTTTCTGACGTAGAGAGGGGAGGAGGCCGAGAGCCGGCCCTTTATTCGGAAATGAGATGTGAAAGGTGGAAGGCAGGGCAAATAAATAAATAAATCGGGTTTGCAGCCCGAGCGTTTGCTGACGGGTACGAGCACCCTTTGTAATGCAGGCCTCCCGGGGCTATCGGCTGTGCTAATTGCTCCAGGGCGCTTTCCAAGTTCAAAAGTTCACCTTTTACGACCTCACAAAAGCTCCTTACACGTTACCAATAAAAACATTCCGCGGAAACACCGAGGGGGGAAATATCAAACAGATACAAATAAAACACCCCGCGGAGAGAAGGAGTAAGCGGGAGGAGGACGAGTATGGTGGCCCCGAGACAACCCGGAGGAACCTGAGGACCTGGCCCGGGCGTGGAGGCTGGGGGAGAGGAGGAGGAAGGGCCGGGCCAGGTGAGGAATTCTCAAGGCCTTAGGGTCCGGAATCCGGAAAGGAAAGAGAATTGAGACTAGGCAAGTGCTGACCGGGTCCGGCCGGTAGAAGGGGGGAAAGGGAGGTAGTAAGAGGCAGGTGTCCCGAGCACCAGGTCGGAGATCTGAGTTAGCAGAAAGAGGTCGTCTAACAGGAAGAAGGGCTGAGCAGGGGGGAAGGTAGAGGGTGAGCCGCAGGGGGAGAGTGGAGAGGAGGGTAAGGAACCGGGGGGAGGGGGTCCGAGAAAGGAAATAAACAAAAACTGGGGTCCGCGCAGAGGTGAGCCTCGCAGTGTTAAGGGGACAGCACGGGAAGCGCTCTAGAATGGTGAGGGGCAGAGAGAATGAAGGGCTCCGAGGGTGTGGCGGGTCCGCAGGGTGAGGGCGTCCGCAGAGGAGTCAAGGACCCGCGTGGGGGAGCGCCGGGCAGCGAGGGAACTAGGCGGAGAGGAAAGGATTCGGCGCTGAAGGGATCCTTTGAGGGGCAGGTCCCGCAGAGGGGACCCCAGGAGGTAGCGGGGAGGAGGGGAAAGCCCTGAGCTGAGGGGACCCGAGGGGGAGGAGAAGCCCACACTGAGGACGGGAATGGCGGGGGGAATCCGCGCTGAGGGGAGGGTACGCGCTGTGGGGACGCGGGGTTGGGTATTGGCGGGGTAGCTCCCTGTGGAGAGGGCCCGGCTCGGGGGAGGGTCCGCACTCAGGGGGACGAGGAGGGAGGAGGAGGGTCCACGCTGAGGAGGACGGACAAGGAGAGGGAGGGTCAGCTCTGAGCACTACCGAGGTGAAGATCCACGCTGAGGGGACCCGAGGCCAGTGCGACACGGGGCAGGGGTCCTCAGAAGCTGCAGCTTCTTAGGGTGAGAAGGGGGGATCCCCGGGGTCGGGGACAGGGGGCCAGTTCTTAGCCCAGGCTCTGCGGGCCCCTCACCCACCGTTGCGCGGTGGCGGAGGGAGCGCGGCGGGCGGCTCCAGGAACCCCGCCGAGCCCCCGCCGCCTCCCCCTCCGCTGGGCGGCCGTTCGTCCCGCTCCATGCGGTGGTGCTCAGGGCCCGCCCTGGGTGCGCTGCTCCGCCATAACCGGCGCCGTCGTCGTGGTCGTCGTCGTCCGCCGGAGGAGGGGGCTGTCAGGGGCCGGCGGGCTCCCGGCCGCGGCGCTCTCTGGGCCGCGAGCCGCCGGGCTCCGCGCCCCTGCGCACCGCGCCCCCTCAGCACTGGCCAGCTCCCTCCCCTGACGTCATGCGTCGCTGCCACGCACGGCTCTGCGGAGCACGCTGGGACTTGGAGTCCACCCAACGATGCCGACCACGCGGGACCCCACCAACTGACGGGGTGACAGGCTGTATAAGCAGTCCTAAGACAGGAAAGTCAAGACTTATAGATATCAAAAACCCTAGTAATATTTCTAGCAAGTATTTAAAAAGTGATAACTTCAGGGATTGCTCGTACTGTGGTTTATACAAGGTCAAGGCTCTCTACGACTCCTCTTATCCCCCCATCCCGACAATGACTCTTTCCTAGGAGGTGGATCGTAAAGGACCCGGTTGTGCACGTGCAACGAAGCCCAGCCCTGTGGGCGGGGCTCCCGGGGGGCGGTGTTTAGAGGTAATCGGAAGGGCCCTCCAACGCCGCGCCGGGGCAAATTGGACCCGAGATTAAAGGGCTGGCGTTTAACTGGAAGGGACTGCGTTCGTATGCAAATGGATCTATAAAACTCTGCTTTCCGGGGAAGCCTTTAAAGCCTTTTACCTCCGGGTGGGCGGGAAATACTCAAGTTTCTCTTCCTCGTCTTTCATTTCCCTCCTTGTCCATAGAACAGATGGGCAAACCAAAAAACGGGACCGTGAATGCCATTGAAGACACCTCCAGATGACTTGAAGCTCTACATCTAAGAGAGGCTTGTTACCTCGGCCTCGCTCGCCTTCCCTTCTCCTCAGTTTCGCTATCTGTAAAATAGGTGTGGAGTAGGGACAGGGTCCACTTGGAATATCCCTGCTCTGCGCCTCACTTTCCCGCAATTCGGGATTTTGCGGCGTCTGAGTTGCTCACGGCCGAATCCACTTCCCGCAGCCACCAGGTGGCGCGCGGCCACCAGCCTCTGGAACCTGATCGGGCGCCCGCTTTCCTCGACCCTCTCAGGGGAAAGCCTCTTCGCGGCTGCCGCCAGAATCTAAGCCCTACCTGGCCTGCTTGGAGACAAAGAACATGAACATTGGTGCTTTGCCTGTCTCTACCAGGTTATCCCGCCGCTTCCTCACTGGCCATCAGTTTCCTCCCTATCTCCCACCACTCCGTTGGCTTGTCTATGTGTCTATGTTGTCGCTTGCTTTTTTTCTGCCCTTAAATCCTCATCTTGACATGCATTTCCCCGACCCCTGCCCACAGTTTTCACCATACGTCTTTCCCCGCTTGTTACACTGAATGATTTACACCACTTCCCTGCACTTGCGGCTGGCTGTTCCTTACCAACATTGGTTAACCAATGTTTCATCCTTAATCTGCCAGCCGTTCTAAGAGATTTACATTAACGTTATGTTATCTAATCTTCACACCCATTTTATGAGGTAGCTCCAATATCGTCTTTATCATACACTGATGAAGTCATCCAGCAGTGAGGATTCCAGCCCCCAGTGGGTCAGATACCACAGCCTGAACCCTTGCCTCCTTCATGTTGGAATGCTGCCTGCTCTGCCCATCTAACTCCCAAACTCCTATTCATCTTTCAAGATCCTGTTCAAGTATCATCTACTCAGGGTGCCTTCCTTAATATCTTCCACCAAGGGATAACTAGATACCATCTGTATTCCCACATGGCTCTGTTGGGATCTATGCCCACTGATCTCTTGCTGATTGCTTCTCTAATACCATTCCCCAGCACCAGAGGCCTGACACCTCCCGAGGGCAGGGAGAAATGATTCTGGAGATGGCCCTTTCAACAAAAGTTCCCCTCAGCCTCCAGAGAAGAACCTGAGGGGAGTGGGGATGAGAAGAGGGGTCCTCTGGGCCATTCCCTCAGCTCTGGGTACCAAAATGTGTCAGGACCACGTGGCCTTCCTTGGGCCAGTACTTCCCTTTCTATCATTATAGGCGCTGGAGGTGGTGAGTTTCTCATCCCTGGAGATCCAGTTAGGGGCTAAAGGGCACTGCAGAAACCTCCTGCAGCCCTGGGGTTTCAGTGGCAGATGAGAATTCTAAGGCAGATGGGCAGAAGAGTTCAGCTAAAAGGTCAGGCCCCCAAAGCAACTCCTGCTCATCCTTCAGACTCCAGCTTTGTTGTTCCTTCCTTCCAAAGCCTTCCCTGATCTCCCTGATTAGTCAAATCCCTTAATTCTCACTCTCATCATTATAATTCCAATGTTGAGCACAGGGCCTGCATATAGTAGATACTCAATAAATGATTAGGTGAAAGAATGAATAAACAGCAGGTCTGACTTCTCTGCTTTATAACTGTATGACCTTAGGTATGCTACTTCTGAGCCTCAGTGTCCTGGTTTGTAATGGGAGGGAGGTAATAATAATAGTTACTACCCCACATGATTGTTATGAGAAATAAATGAGATAACACATGCAAAATAATTAATATAAAGTCTGGCCTAATAAATGAGAACTGTTACTAATGTTATTTAAAGAGTAGTTCCTAATTCCCAGTCACTTCTCTTCTGAAAAATGTTTCTGGGAGGAGTCAGCTACCACAAAGCTGAGAAAGGCAAGGGAAGTGACTTTATGTACTGATACACCAGCCATTGTCCCAATATATAGGGCCCTGTGAGGCGGGCACCCACTATGAATCTGGCACCTACCATGGGGCCTTTTCTCTACATTGCCCCCCAACAATCCTGAGAAGTCAAATCCTCCCAATTTATAAATGAGGAAACAGGCTCAGAGAGAGATGAAAAAGACTCTCCCACTGCCTGCAGGACTTATGAAAGAAGAACTGGAAAGGAAAGTATCTAAGGATGAGGAGGAATGATAAGGGGGCAGGGGTAGTCCTGAGACCAGAGGCAGACAGACAAGCATTTCCAGAATGGTACACAATTAAGAAAACAGTTATGAGCTCCATCTTGGGGACCTTGCCCATTGTTGGAGGAAGTTGACGCTAATCAAATAATCACACAAACTCACAATAGCTCATAAATTCTACAACCAAGAGCACCCTGAGAGTTACACGTGCTATGGGAGTGTGTGACAGGGCTCAGGCTAATGGGTAGTGGTAGTCAGGGGAGGCTTACTAGGATAAGGAGTGCACAAATAAGATGGGAAGGATGAGTAGGAGTGAGTCAGACTAGGTTGCAAGGGGTTATGAAGAGTTTCCAGCAGAAGGAACAGCATGTGCAAAGGTCCTGAGGCCAATCTGGAGCTTGGCACTTGAACTGAGAAAAGCCATTGTACTTGGAGATGACTGAGAGGGGGTTGGGGTCAGGAGAAAAGAGTGAAAAGGAAGAAGCCAGTGGAGATCATTGTGTGATGTGGAGGAATGGCCAGCAGGGGACAGTGTCCCTCTGGTGACACAGCAGCCTTGCTCTAGCCAGACAGTGACAGCAAACTATAGCAGGGAGAAAGGGCTGGGAAAGGGAACCTCCTGCCGGGGTCTGTTTGTGTTAACTACATTTTGTCCATTTTTTGAATAGGTAGGACACACTGGATGCAAAATGATATTCAATGAAAGTAAGCCTTTCTCCTGCCAGCAGAGTCCCCTCTTTAGAGATAACCACCACACTGGTTTATTAGGTTTCCTTCCAGAGATATCTATGCACATATGGACACCTGCAATACTGATTTTTTACACTAATCTAGCCCTGATTTTGACACCCCCCTGGGTGTCAAAATCTCTATTTGTATAAGAAGTTGACTTATATTGAACACTATTCTTTAATTCACCTTGTGCTAGGTCAGTGTTTCTCAAACACTAGCAGGGAGCGGATGTAGCTCAAGCGGTTGAGTGCCTGCTCCCCACATGGGAGGTTCCAGTTTCAGTCCCCAGTGCCTCCTAAAATTTTAAAAACAACAAAAAAAGTAAACAAAAAAAACAACTCAGGGGAGCCGATGTGGCTCAGTGGGTGAGTACCGGTTTTCCACATAGAAGGTCCTGGGTTCAATCCCTGGCCCCAGGTACCTCAAAAAAGTAATAATAATAAAATAATCCTAGCAGGCCTCGGAATCACCTGGAGGGCTTTTTAAATCACAGGTTGCTAGGGAAACGGACGTGGCTCAAAGGTTCGGCGTCCGTCTACCATATGGAGAGACCAGGGTTCGATCCCCGGTACCTCCCGGTAAAAAAAAAAAAAAAAAATCACAGGTTGCTGAGCCCCATCCCCCAGAGTCTCTGATTCAGTAGGTTTGTAATGGGCCCCTAGAATTTGCTTTTTTAACACATTCCCAAGTGATGCTAAGGCTACTGGACCAGGGACCATGCTGAGAATGGCTGAGCTGGACGTTGGGAAGAGACAAAGCACCTGCACTGGTGGCCTTATTTCTCTCCATAAGGAAAGGCACGCACAACCCAAGGAAATGCATATACCTACAAGCAAGACAGTTCCAGAGTGAGATTCTGTGAAGAACATGAACCAGAGAAAGTGCTTGAGAGTAATGGGCTAGCAGGCGTGGGGATGGCAACATCCGGGACACAAATGAGAGTTCTTTTTTGAGGAGCTGAGGTTTACAAGGCCAGGTAAATAGACACAGAAGTGGAGATGTCTTGGGCTCAGGGGAGGGGTCCCCTACAGAGAGTGTGGAGAGGGAACAGAAGAGGATGTGGCCCCAGAGGTGTGCAGAAGCAGAAGGGTCCGCAAGGGAGACTGGAAGTGAGCCTGGTTTTAGGAAAGAAAATTAGAAGAGGGTTTGGGAAGATGGCATAACCAAGAGCTGTCAGTTCAGAGAGGGTAGGTTGGATTTGGGAATAAGGGACCAAAGGTCTCAGGGACCCAGGAAGGCATCTGGGTCAAGTTGTGAAGGACGAAGGGCCCCTGAGGGAGAGGATGAGCATAAGGAGCAGAGAAATGAGATGCTGAGCGGAGGCGGATGGGGAGGGAGGAAGATGTGGAGAGAGGGACTATTGCAGTATGGTTGGGGGGTGATGGAAGTAATCCTGGAGGAAGAGAGGGAGAAATGGAAGATGTGCAGGAGGGATGGTGAGTCTAACCAGGGGAAAGCGAAAAAAAGTTGGGGTCAAGAGGAGGAGATGTTCTTGGAGAGCGCAAGAGCTCCCTGCTCTGGAAACAACAGTTATTCGAACTTTACAACCACTCCAAAAAGAAAGCACTAGCCCCCCTCCTCCTCTCATTTTACAGAAGAGGAAACTGAGGCTCAGAGAGATGAAGGAACACGCCAAGGTGACACATGTGCCAGAACAGGACTGTGTGGGGAAACACGCTCCTCTTACCGTCTCCCGGGCTCCAGGGGGTTTCGAACAAGACCCGTATTTTGAACCCTTGCAGTATGCCCTTTGGAGAGCCGCGGGGTGGCGGGGAGGCCCCACAGAAAGCGAGCGGGGCGGGGTGCCCCCCACTCGCCCCTCCCGGGCCCTAGCTCCGCCCCCGGCGGCGCGGTGGGGACCGGGTGGAGTGCCCGGTGTAGGCGGGGGTCGCACGGTACTGGCAGAGACAGCGGCAGCGCTGAGTTTGGTGTGCGGCCCGCGCTTCCCAGCGTCCGCGCCGGGCCGTGTGTGCCCGCCGTGCGGGTTCCGCCATGACCGCCACCGCCCTACGGGCCCGGCCGGGACCGCTGCCCCTGTTCCTGCTGCAGCTGCTGCTCCTGCTCGCCGGCCCGGTGCACGCAGACAGTAAGGTACGCACGCTTCTCTGACCCCAGGTCACAGCTCTGCGGGGAGCCGGGCGCGAGGGGGCGCTGTGGATGGGTGTGCGGGGCCAGGAGCGTGCCCCCAGACCGCCGCTGAGGAACCCGGAGAGGGGAGACCCGACTAGGGGCTTGGTGTGAAGCCGCAGGGGACAGGATTCCAGGAGAGAAGCGCGTGGGGGAGAAAGCGCGGGAGATGGTAGGGGTGCTGGGAACTCGGCAACTGAGGAAGGGGCAAGGGAACCCAGTCCGGTGCGGGAAGTAGGTCAGTACTGAAACCCAGGATCAGGGAAAGAAAGCCCTTGGAAGCAGGGAGGGGGCGTGGACAGGAGATGCAGTCCCTAGCCTGGAGGGGATTTCTAGGAGGGCCGGGCAGGGGGAGCATGGGGAACTGGCTCAGGCTTTCTATGAGAGGCTGATCCACGTGGGGGCATACTCTTGGGTAACTGCTACCCAGGGATTCCAGGTTTGCAGCAGGCCTGGGCCAAGGCTCTCAGGCCATGTTGGGCTGGTTCCTAGCCTGACCCCTGGTGCTTCTGCAAGGGATGGGCTGAATCCCCTGGAGGAGGTGTCTCCAGAAGTGCCCTGAGCCATTCTCTGTTGTGACCAAGAGAATCTGCTCTGGTGTTAAGCAGACCTGGGTTCAGATCCCACCTCCAGCACTCATAGCTGGGTGACCTTGGATTGGTGACTTCACCTCTCTGAGCCACCATTTCCTTACCTGTAAATATGGGGACAATAATAGTACCCACTCCCTGCAGTTGAAGATCTCTAGATGCAATAAGATCATGCCTGTAAAATGCTTCGAACAATACCTGGTGACTAGTAGGTGCCCAATAAATGATACTGTGATTATGGAATCTTATCCAGGGACTTCAAAAGGGTGTGCAGTCTGGAATGCAGAGAGAACCAGCACTGAGAGGCAGACAGGTGTTCTTTTTTATTAGTAGTATTATTTATTTATCTCTCCCCACCCCCTCATTGTTTACACGTGCTGTGTCTGTTTGTCTTCTTTTGTTTCTTTAGGAGGCACCTGGGAATCGAACCTGGGACCTCCAAAGTGGGAGGGAGGAGCCTAATTGCTTAAGCCACCTCCATTCCCTGCTTTCTTGTGTCTTTCATTATGTTTTTCTTCTTGTGTGTCTTGTTGTGTCATCTTGTTGTGTCAGCTTGCTGTGCCTGCCCATCGCGCCAGCTCACTGTCTTCTTTAGGAGGCACCCGGAACTGAACCACGGACCATGTGGTAGGCAGGAGCCCAATCGCTTGAGCCACATCCACTTCCCCAGAGGTGTTCTTGAGGGTGCTCTGGGAATAACTTGGTGAGGAAGGGACTGGGGGACACTGAGCCATGAGAAGGAGGTAGCGCCCATGCTCACGGGCTTCTCTCCATGTCTCTCCAGCCTCTCCCTTACTGGAAGGTGGGACTGCCCTCTCCACAGACAGGTAAAGAGCAGAAGCCACTAGCCACTCAGTCGGTCCCTCTGCCTAAAGATTTGGCTTAGGGCTACAGTTCTCACCGTGTGCTCCAGAGGCAAGGAGGGAATAGATATCATTCCCATTTTGGGGGGGGGGGGGGGGAAGCAGCTGGCTTGGAATCAGGAAACTGAGGTTCTGGCCTTCCTCTGCCATCCTTTGGGTGTGAGACCTTGGGCAAGTCCCTGCCTCTCTATAGGCTTCAGTTCCCCCATCTGAAAAACCGCCTCCCTGACTGGCTCAGGTTTGGGAACAATTGAGCTGAAAATTCCAGATGATCTGAGCAGCAATTCCTGCCTCTCATCTCTCTGGCTGGGGCTGTGGAGCTTGTGGGGCTGGGGGTGGGGGGAGGGCTCACATTCAAAACAAAGCAAAGGCAAAGAAAACCCAGCCCCCAGTTTATGTAGTGTCTCAGCCAAACATTGCTAGGTTGGGGGGGGGGTGTTTAGTTGTCCCAGGGCAAGCTAGGGCTGGTGGGATAGGGAGGCATATCCTAGGGTATGAAGGATGAAGCAGCTGGGTCACTCAGCACAGCTCCCTCACACCCCCCTTCAGCCAGCTGGGAAAAATAAAAACCAAGTGATGGATGAATTTACTCCACATTCCTCAGCACAGCAGACTCCTGCTGGCTCTGCAGAGAGAGCTCTTTTCATTATCACCCACTCCCTCCCCCATAACAATCCCTCTTTCCTTTTCCTTTCCTAGCCTGTCCTATTTGCCCTGGGTGGGGGGAGGGTGTTGAGCCCTTGAGGGTCTAGCCTGGTGGGGGGTAGGGGGTGGGGGGGTGTTGGAACCTGTCTAGGATCTAAAGGGTTAAGTCAGCCCTGCCTCAAGCTTCTGTCCCTGGGAGGTCAAGCCTCCCCTCCTGCCCAATATGTTCTGGGGTACAAGGTACAGGGGCAACTCTCTCCACAGAACTCTGGTTTCTGCCAGCTCCTTGCTCAGTGCGTTTTAATTTTGTGTTTATAGCAAGATCTCTTCTAAGCAGGATTCAGAGTTTCCATCTAAGGAAGTACTTTGTCCAGCCTGGGAGTGGAAGGGGGAGCTCACAGCTTCCCTGATATTTCTGTGGGGCTGCCCAGCATGGAGATGGGGACGGACATGACACCAAGGCATAGCACTAGAGACCTCTTTTCACTGTGTGACCTTGGAATGTGACTGAGAATTCCCCATCTCTACCTCAGTTTCCCCATCTGTAAAAGGACTGTTGGCACCCTACTTCCTCCTTGTATCCAGCAGTGAGAAGCAGATCTTCGTCTGTCCCCTGATGACCAGGAACCCGAAGACAGAGGGAAGGCCAAAGCCTGTGGAAGCTGGGCCAGAGGAGCAGGAAGGGCTGGAGCAGGTGGGCGGTGGTGTCCTGGGCTGGATCAGATGTTCCGGGCCAGGCCAGCCCCAGGGGCTTAGGTGTTGCTGTGCCTCTGCGGGGTTTCCGCCTGTGGATGTAATTGGAAACAGGCTCTGGAGCCAGCAAGGACTGCTCAGTGATGGAATCCTCCTTCTGCACATGGAGAGGGTGGGACCAGGCCAGGCCCCATAGGGTCTCTCTGCAGGGAAGGTCTTGCCCCAACACTCCCATTAGCTGAGGCACCGGGGACAAAGCTCCGAGGAGCATCCTGTGTGCCAAGCCTCATACCTAGTACTTACATTCAGGATCTTACACAGCTCTCCCTTTTGACAGACTTGAACACTGAGGCTAGAAAGAATCAGGTCGGAGCTACTCAAATATTCTAGGTAGAGGGAGCTGGAGGAGCCTTTGGTGGGCATCCAAAAGGCCGCTTGATAAACAGCAGCCATGCCTAGACTCCACTCTGGAGAACCTGAATCAAGGGGTCTGGAGTAGGGCCCAGACATCTGCATTTTCCAAGTGTACCCTGGTAATTCTGAGGCACATCCCCCAGTTGAGAACTGGCAGGGGTGATAGGGAACCATGAAGGTTTGTGAAACAAGAGAGTAACTTAGATCATCAAAGAGGAGCTTTTGAAAGATGAATCTGGCAGCGAGGAGGTTGTTGTATTGTCCAGGCAATGGTTCATGTGGCCTGAACCAGGGCAGTGGCCATAGAGTGGAGAGCAGTGGACAGAGTGGACAGAAATGGGAGAGATTTAGGGGGAAGACCTATAGGGACATGGGGGCTCAGAGAGCTGGATTAGGAGAGAGGAGATGTGGACACAGGTTTGGGAGAAGGTGCTGCGTCCAGTTTTGGATGGCTTAAATTTGGGGTCCCTACTCAGCTGGCAGTGGACTCTAAGGGAGATTGTTGCCTGTAGGAGATCATGAAAACGTCCTTTCAGTGAGACTGGGCTGGCTATGAGAGAAAAGAGAAGAGATCCAACCCCAAATGTTTGGCTTCTGGAACATTTCATAATTTGAGCCCCCTCAAACTCCTCCTTGGCCAGATTTATCCATCCATCTTTTTCAGAGCAATCTCAAGTACACCCCCTTGCCGTCTCATTGTGGGATCTGCTTGCAAATACCTAGGGACCTTTTAACGCACAAACCACCCACACTTTTGAGGGTCTGGGCAGCATGTGTGCTGAGTAAGGTTGCAGAGAGAGATGGGGTCTGAGGTGGGGATGTCCTGCTCAGCAGCAGCTCCAGTCTTTGTGCTGAAAGCAGGGTGGGCAAGATCCAGGGAGAGCCCAAGTCCTCTGCCCCTCACAGCCCAGCCCAGGGCCCCCTTCTCTGCAGACCCATCTGTCTCAGCTCTGTTGCTGGTAGAGAAGCCTTTGCCTAGTGGCTGTGGGTGGTCATGGAATGGACAGCATATACACCATATTCTGGAATCAGGCTGTGCGTGTGACCCTGGGCAAACCTCTAGTCTTCTCTGCTGCCTAGATTTCTCCTCTCCAAATGGGGTTGTGGTGAGAGCAAAGGAGATAGAAGATGATCTGGAATGTGAGGGAGGGTTGTTGGCAGCAAATGGAATAGCAGTTGCTGCCTAGAGAGCAGTTACCCTGCGCCAGGTTCTGGGCTGGGCACTCTGCATGCACTGGCTTGTTTTAACCTCACAACAAGCTTATGTAAGAGAGACTCCTATCCTCCCCATTGGGGAAGCTGAGGTTCAGAGAGGTTGAGGATCTTTTCAAAGCCACACAGGCAGGTGGAGTGGGAGCTGGGATTTGAACCCAGGCCTGGCCTTTCACTACTCTGCTGCTCCCCCATGAAGCACCATCTAACTTAGTAATCACAAAATGTAGGGCCATGCCAGTAACTGGTGAGGGCAGCAGTGGTGGACAGGAGGTGGTGGGAGGCTCGGCTTTGGCCTGTGAGGCCTGGGCTCCTGAGAGATGGGGGTGGGAACAGAGGCTTTTCTCTGCCTATGGGCCAGCCCTCATCAGGATGTAGCATCTTATCTGAGGAGGGAAGGAATGTCACAGCCTGATGTGGAGGCTGCTGTCAGCTGTGCATGTGTATGTGTGTACACTCTCTGACCTGGTCACACGGAACACAGCCACATCTACCTGCTGTGCCGGGCACTTGAGCCCAGCTGGGGAAGGAGGGGTGGCAAAGGGTCCTAGCAGAGGTGGGAGGGAGGACCCCAGGAACCCCTAAGGGAAGGGGTGGCAGAAGTGGCCTAATGAATGTGCAGGACCCCAAGCCTGGCAGGGCACAATTGCCCTGCAGTGCCCAGAGTACACTTTGGCCCACACAGGGCCCAGGACAAAGCTTCCACCAATAGCTGTCCCCTTCCCCATCCCCGCAACATGCTCCCCTCCCCCTCCACAGGCAGAAGGCCTAGGGCCACAGAAAAAGTAGGCCTTCTGCCCGTGCAGTGCACCCCATCTGGGCTCCATTCCCCTCAGACAAGCCATTTGACGGCTCCAAGGCTCAGCTTTCTTGTCAGTAGGACACTGCTAAGAATACCTACCAATGTACCCACGTGGAGAAACAAATGGAGAAACAACCCTACTTCAGGATTCTTGAAAATAATGATAGCAGCTACAACGTACAGAACACTGTGTGCTCCCAGCGCTGGACTGAGCACACGACTGGTATTACGTCTCTTAGTCCTCACGCAGTCCTTTCATGGGTAGGTACTAGTAGTACCCTTATTTTACGGATAAGGAAACTGAGGCACAGAGAGGTTAAGTAATCCACCCAAGAGCGCATAGCTGTAGGCAGCCCAAGGCTGTGTTCCTAACCACTCCACCCACTTGCACAGCACTTAGTGAGTGCTCAGTAAATGTTTCCTCCTGGGCTCCACGCCCCCAGCCTTGCCTCCGCCATATGCCAGCCCCAGACTGAGTGAGCTTCCTATGATGCAGAGCTGACCCTGGCTCTTCCCAGCCTAAAACTCTTCCATGGAATTTTTTTTTTTTTTTTTTTTTTAATTTATTTATTCATTTATCCCCCCCTTGCTGCTTGTGCTCGCTGGGTCAGCCAACTACGCCGTGCGGGTGGGCTTGCCTTCACCAGGAGGCCCCGGGAACCGAACCCGGGGCCTCCCATATGGTAAACTGGAGCCCTACTGATTGAGCCACAGCCGCTTCCCTCTTCCATGGAATTTTTATTTGGGTTGATTGTAAAGTTTTGGAAATGGATGGTGGTGATGGTACCACAACATTGAGAGTATAATTAACAACACTAAATTATATATGTGATTGTGGTTAAAAGGGGGAAATTTGGGGTCATATATGTGTTACTAGAATAAAAATTAAAAGATAAAACATAGGACCGTGCAACAGAGTGAATCCTATTGTAGACGATGGACTTCAGTTAATAGTACAATTATAAAAATGTTCTTACCTGAATTATAACCAACATACCACACTAATGCAAGGTGTTAATAATAGGGTGGTTTATGGGGGAAAAAATACACCTAATGTAAACTATGGACTATAGTTAATAGTAGTTTTATAATATTCTTTCATCAATTGTAACAAAGGTATCACACTAATACAAAGTGTTAATATTGGGGGGGATATGGGAGCGCTGTATTTTCTACATGATTTTCCTGTAAACCTATAACTTCCTTAATGTGCAAAAACAAAAACAAAAACAAAAAAATCCTCTTCCTTGGCTCCCAGTGTTTTCAGAAAGAAGCTGAGAGTTTCAGCGAACGTTCAGGTCTCTCCACGAGCTGGGCTCCACTGCTCCCCAGCTTCACCTCCTGCCACCCCAGGTTCCCCTCAAGCACCAGCCATAGCGAAACACCTCTATGCCCCGCAAAGCGCCAGGTTCTTACTTGCCTTCACACGTCTTATTTGCTGTCTCTGGAATGTCCTTCTCCTCCTTAAGGATGACCTCCAAGGGCACCCTCCTCGGAGCAGTCTCCACCGGTGTCCTTTGTCCTCCCAGGGCTGACTCTGCCAGCTTCTCCCATGACTGAGAGGCCCAAGTGTACCTCCATCTACTTCTTCTGCACCCCCAGCCATCACCCAGGGCCTGGCAGAGGCCACACAGCCAAACAGGTGACTTTAACAGCAGAAACAGAGTGCCTAAGGCCCTTGCCCGAGAGCCTCAGGGCACTCATGGACACGGCTTGGTTCAAAGCCCAAGGGGGCTATGAGTTTACCTGGCCCTGGTAACTTAGTGAGAGCTGAGTGGCCCTGAGGCCTGAGGTGGTTGTTTGTTGATTGAGCCACAAATAGCTGCATCTCAAGGACTGGGGGAGCCCAGCATGGACTGGCTGAGCCAGCTAGGGGGGAGAGGGGTTGGGGCTTCCAGAGCACAGCTGGCATGACAGGCAGGGAAGCCTGGAGGCACCTGCTGCTGATCTCACTGGGCTGACTCCTGTCGACACCAAGTCCTGCTGCCTCCAGTGACCAATGACCACACCTGGATGCTGGAAGCATGGCATCCTGGGATGGGACTGAAGGAGAATGGGGCAGGGGAGGGGAAAGCCCCAATGGGGTGTCGTGTTTTCTCATCTCATCCTCACTACGAAAAGTTGGGTAGAGAAGTCCATTTTACCGATGAGGGAACAGAGGCTCAGAAAGGTTATGGGACCAGCTTAAATTCATGCAGGACGTGGGGTAACAGGTCTGGAGGAGAAGAAGCATCAAGCAGAGATTGCAACGTGGAGGCAGGTCCACAGTTGGAACTGCTGCATCGAGGCTGTGTGACCTTGACACATGACTTCACCTCTCTAAGCCTCCATTTCTTTAACTGTATTAATGTTTCTTTATCTGGGTTAATAACAGCTCACACTTATAAAGAACTCACTGTGTGCCAGGCTTTGTTCTTTAACTATATTAACTCATGTAATCCTCACAAAATCCCATGAGGCAGGAGCCCATTTTACAGATGAAACAACAGAGGCACAGAAAGGTTGAGTTGCCCATGGTCTCACAGCTTGTAACCCAGGCTCCAGACACCACACTCTTTACCCTGTGTTCAAGTGAGTCTGCAAAATGCAGACTTGTTTATCCAACAGATATTTACAGAACACCTTGGGCCAAGCAGGCACTGTTCTGGGATAGGAGAGAACAAGACA
The DNA here is from genome assembly GCA_026826555.1 of Tolypeutes matacus. NCBI lineage: Eukaryota > Metazoa > Chordata > Mammalia > Cingulata > Chlamyphoridae > Tolypeutes > Tolypeutes matacus. Next base: position 7,109,482 of record JAKSZT010017719.1, on the reverse strand, counting down.
AAGTCCCTGTCCCTAATGGGCAGTGGAGTGGGAGAGACAGAAAACGAGCAAATACATAATATTTCAGGTGGTCATAGGTACAATAAAGAAAAACAAAGCCACTGGGCAAGAGGACAGAGAGCAACAGGAGGTGGGAGTCAGGGAAGGCTTCTCAGAGAAGGTGATGTGAGCAGGGAAGTAAGTGATATGAGGGTGTGAGCCACAGGACTATCAGGAGAATGAAAGTTTCAGGCTGAGGACCACACATGTGCAAAGGCCCTGAGGCTGGAGAGGAATGAGACAGCTGAAGGGAAGGCCATAAGAAGAGGGGTTGGGAGGAGGAGGTCAGCTCATATAGGCTTCAAAAGCCATGGTAAAGACTTTGGAGATAACACCACCCCCACCTCTACCCCCACCCCCACTATTATTAAATGCCAAAATATACATGAAAACTTAGTGCAGTACCTAGAATGTAGTAAGCACTCAATAAAAGGTTGCTACTGATATTTTTACTGCTATCATTATTATGATAAGGCCTCCGTTTCCCTGTAAGGGCCGTTCCCTCCTCTGCCTCCTCCAATCCTCCTCTTCCCCCACCCCAGCCAAAAAGGTCCACGTGGCTGGATTCTGCCACCTCGGCCACAGCCCTGGCCGGCTGCTCACCGAAGCCCCTCTTGCCCCCTCTCCGGCAGCTGTTCGGTGACGTGGACCAGGTGCGGATGACCTCGGAGGGCTCCGACTGCCGCTGCAAGTGCATCATGCGGCCGCTGAGCAAGGACGCGTGCAGCCGGGTGCGCAGCGGGCGGGCGCGGGTCGAGGACTTCTACACGGTGGAGACGGTGAGCTCGGGGAGCGACTGCCGCTGCTCCTGCACTGCGCCGCCCTCCTCGCTTAACCCCTGCGAGAACGAGTGGAAGATGGAGAAGCTTAAGAAGCAGGCGCCCGAGCTCCTCAAGGTAGCCTTTGGGGTGAGGGTGGGGACAGGAGCACCAGCTGTGTGTGCCTCTCCTGAGTCAGGAGCCAGGTAGTCCCTCCAGTGAAAATCCCACACGTTCTGGGAGGCAGGTGCTGCTAGCATCCCCCATTTTACAGATGAGGAAGCAGGCTCCTACAGGGAGGTCACCTCTTCCCCGAGAGCCTTTAGCCAGTAAGCGAAGGAGGAAGATTCTTCAGGTAATGGCTATTTAGCTCAATCCAGCCCCTCTGCCTCTGTTCCAGACCATTTTATCTGCTAGCACCTATCCATAGTAAGTATTTCTAAGGAGGATTGTAACACCTGTGGTATTTTGTTTCTAATGTAAAAACATTTTTCATATTCAAGCACCACCTGCATGTCAAATGATGTACTGCACTCCTTTTACACGGTATCTAACTCTTTAGGCCAGTTTGTGAAATATGGAATCACCATTGTCATTTTATAGGCAAGAAAACAGGTTTAAAAGCAGTTAAAGGGGGGCGGATGTGGCTCAAATGGTTGGGTATCTGTCTCCCATATGGAGGCACCTGGGTTCGATTCCTGGGACCTCCCGATAAAAATTAAAAAAAAAAAAAAAAAATTAGGTAACTTGCCCAAGCTCACATAATGACAGGCAACCTCAAGTCTATACCACACTTTTGTGTGATTAGGAAAAGGCTCCCCTCTGGGTAGGCAGATTAGAAAGAGGCCCTACACCTGGGATCCTAGCCCTGTGCCAGGGCCCACCTCCAGGACCCATGGCTTGGGTAGGTACAAGTGGGCTAGAGCTCAGGCCCCACAGCCAGCCAGGCCCCTTTGTGTGACGCGTACCATGGTCAGTGCTGCCGGGCCTGGAGAGGCTAGGACTGAAACCCAGATTGTGCTATGTCCCAGGCAGCATTCTAACCCACCTTGCTTGTTTGCCTTCCTTTTTTGTAAAGAACTGGATTGTTTGGTGTCTTTTGGAGAGTGTCTTTTTCTTTTATAAACTCTTCTAAATATACAAGGGTCTTTTCTACCTGTTTGATGTCAAGAAATGTGAAGGGTCTAAGATGGTCCCCTACTTGCAAGTTAGCCCACCAGTTCATGGATGTTGACAGAAGACACAACACTCTCGGTCAGAGACAAAGGACTTTATTACTCAGAGCAATAGCAGGAGCCAAAGTATCTGCATTTTCATGCCCAGGTTTAGGTCCCACAGGGTAATGCATTGGGGCAAGATAACACTTCCACACATGATGGGGTGTGTTACCAGACAGGAGCCCACGCTGAGGGGATCTGGATCTTTTATAATGGGCACCAAGCACGCCTGCCTTTTGCTCCAGAGGGAAATGCTCTCTCTCTTCCAAGTCTGCTCACTACACAACCAGATGGCCTAGAACAAAGGCAGTCAGTGTCTCTGCATGCAAGACATACAGAAAAGCGGGAGCGTCTTAGGGAATTTTCTCCCAACATTTGGCTAAGAATGTTTTAAGTTGATCTTTAGTTTTATCTTTGTAATACCTAAATGGATGCCAAAACTTTCAAAGTTAGGAAAGGCGTTGCCTTTTAGGGCAAATGGCCTCTTGACAACTTGGAAGTCCCTGGGCCACACTGCCTCTTGCCCTTGCTGAGGTCCTACAAACTCCAGGCACCCAGGCCCTAGGTCTGTCGTCAGTTACAGGGACAGACCCAATTTCTGCTCAAGTCAACTTCTCAGCAACAGATTGTAAGCATGCTTGCCATGAGGATTCACGAAGTCCTTTTATAAATGCTGGCTAATTTAATCTTGCCACACCCTGTGGAGAAGCAACTTATGGTCTTAGTCTTGTGGGGAAACCAGAGGCCCAGAGGAGGGTGGTGACTTGCCTATGATCACACAGCAAGATTTGATCCCAGAAATTATCTGCCATGTCCTTTTGCCCACTGGAGGCACATCACCAACCAGTTCTTTCAGCCAGGAGTCTATTGTCCCTTAGGCCATTTCATGCGCAGTGTCCATAGGGACCTTCATTCAGCCTTATAGAACTGGAATGGGTGATGGTGGGAATGACTCAGCAGGTGGGATCAGAGAAGGGGAAGGAGGAGGAGGAAGGGGGGGGGGGGAGTATTATTCTCCCTAATTAATAAGCCAGGAACATGAGTGGGGTTAAGGAAAACCTGGAGGTAGGAGATGGGGAAGCCCATGGCAGGGGAGCAGGCATCCTGTACCCCACCTTCCCCTCAAGCTAACTCCAACTGTGATTTGGCCTTCGCTGCATGGTTCTGTGTAGGGGGGGAGGTATTCTGGGCCCCCCCTTTCTTGAGCAGACTTGCTAAGGGTGTGCCTGTCACCCCTTCATTCCCTCTCCTTCTGGACATGGGCCAAACATGTCCCCACCCTTGTGGAATCCCACAATGGCAGTGTGATCAGTGCTAAGCCAAGGGACATCCCAGGGACTGTGAGAGCCCCAAGGAGGGTATAACATTAGAACTGGGCCTTGAGGGGTATATAGGAGTCTGCCAGGCAGAGAAGGAATGTGGGCATTCTGGTTAAGAGTGAGTGGCGTGAGTATGGCACAGATGCCTACCTGTCCTCTCTCTGATCGAGCTCCACTGGCTGCCAGTCCATTCCTCTACCACAGTGCTTCTCAAACTCTCTATTGTGAAGGACCAGTTAAATTTTTTTCAATCTGTCATGAACCAATGCTTTGGTAAAATACTATAAAAATTAAATACTGGAGAAATGAAATGGAACAAAAACAGACTTACGGAATACAAGTCTAATGTTATATTATTAGAGTCAATAGTCCAAAGGCTGTAAAGTTTCTACACCCTTACTCTCATTTTCACAGACCATGAGCAGTTTGGACCGGCACTGGTCCACAGACCGCGCTTTGAGCAGTGCTGCTCCTGCACGTCCTGTTTCTTCTCTCCTCCAACTCCTTGCACAAGCTGTTCCCTCTGCCTGGAATGCCCTTCCCCAACCAGGTTGGCCTAATCTGTGCTTTGCCCTCAGAGCTCCAACCAAACTTCCTCCTGGAAGCCTACCCTAATCCACACCCATTCCCTGCCACTGCTGATTTGGGCACCTGGTGCCCCTGGCTTTGTTCCCTGAGCCTGTGGAGGACTGTGAGGGCCTGGTCCTTCTGGCTCATCACCTCCCTAGTAACTGGTCCAGAGGAAACATCTGCTGAGGCAGCAGAGGATGGCAGGGACAGAGAGTGGAGGGATCGACTGCCAGACTCAGGAGATGAGAGGCCACGTGTGGGCCCTGGGGAGCCTCAGAAAGTTAGCTAGCAGGGGAGAGAAACAGTCAAAGCCAGGCTTGGGGAAGCCAGTGTGGCGGCCCTGAAAGTGGCAGAGTGATGCTGGGAGGTTCCACTGAGCCCCCTGGAATAACTCATTGCTGCTGCTGATCATGAAGCCTTTGCTGTGTGCCCCCTCTGTGCTGAGTCCTCTAGACATTTCTGCTCCTCACCAGTTCACAGAGAAGGAAGCCAAGGCACAGAGCAGTCTCCATGCATGATTCTCCAGTGGTGGTCCATGGCAGTCCCTCCAGGCCAGGCAGGGTTCCAGGGGAGCAGGGAAGGCTGCTTGGGGCCCCCACATCTGCTTCCACCAGAGCCCTCCATCCTATTTTACTATTTTAGAGATCAGATTCCGCTTGGAGTAAAGCTCCCTAGCTTCAAAAACAGTTTGAACACCCCTGGGAGAGTGGGAGTAAAGCTGTTTTGGAAACAGCTTGCCAGGGCCAGAAGGCTCTCTGGCCTGTTCAGGCCCTGAGATATGCTGCAGGGCTCAGAGTGGGGCTGTGCGGAGGGTGGGCTGGAGGAACGGCCTTTCCCCAGAAGCCAGGGAAGGCTGATTTCCTCATCAGCCCGTTGTGCCAAGGTTTCCCCAACACTCTCGCTGGCATGTTGACCACCTGAAGGAAAGTGTCATATGCTGATGAGGCATGATGGAGAAGGGAATGGCAGGGGAAAGAGACGTGGGCTGGGCCAGGGAGACCCAGCATCTGCTCCAAGCTCAGCCTCTGACCTGCTGTGAAAGCCTATTCCCCTTTCTGGGCCTCAGTTTCCCCATTTGAACACAAGACAGGAGCAGTAAAGCGTGGTAGGAAAGAGGTTTTAATTTATGTCATTTGTAGTTTTGCTCCTGGTTCCACATTTAACAGCTGCCAGGTCGTGGACAAGCTGCTTCGCCTCTCTAAGCTGCAGCTTCCCAATTTGTAAAATGAGGGAAAAAAGCAGTCCATACCTTGCTTTAGTTTGAGTCTCTAGAATTCTCTTGAGGTAAGGATTTGAGCACAAGAGATTATGAGAAACTGGTAATGAAGTGGGAGAAGCAGGGCAGGGAAGGGGAAGATGCCAAGCAAGGGAGCCATCTCAGGAGCTCCGCGCCTGACCCTCAGGAGAGCGCTGGGGTGTGAATTATAGCTCAATTCGTCCCCCTCAGGCTGGGGATGGAGGCTCTTCTTAGCCACCCAGGCCAGTCAGTCATTGCCTAAGGGCACCCCAGAGGGATGTGCTCCCAGGCACTTTGGGGGCAAAGCAGCTCCAGTAGCACAAGAGCAGTCTCTGAAGAGAATGGATGCAGGCCATGGAAGGGGGTGGGCACAGAAACAGCAGGCTGGACCCCAGGGTGTCTGGATGGAGCTCCTTGGGTGTCCACTGCACACCTCGTGAATAAGTGAAATAACACAGTCCTCAAAAGAAGGATCTTGCTTTTCTTGTGATTATTAGTGGGCTGGGTCCGGTGAGCACCAAAGGTCCAAGTGGGCCATTTCTGATGGTCTGGAGTTCGGGAGATTTTAGCTACAGTTGGGCTCCTCTCACACTCTGTGTCTGGCCTTTTTCCTGATCCTGACTCTTCCTCTGGCAGCTGCAGTCTATGGTGGATCTCCTGGAAGGCACCCTGTACAGCGTGGACCTGATGAAAGTGCATGCCTACGTCCACAAGGTGGCCTCCCAGATGAACACGCTGGAAGAGGTAAGGGGGGAGCTCCAGTCAGGGCGGGGGCTTGAGGGCGGTGTCCCAGGGGGCCTGGGCAAATCTGGCTTGACACTGAGATGGCCACTGGCAGCTGAACTCCAACAGGGGTCTGGGAGGGAGTGCAGGCCACAGGGTCCAGCCTTTGGGGAAGAGCCTGCAGGAAGCTGGAGGGCTGGGTGGAGAAACTGAGGCATCTGCTGGTTATACAAAAGGGGTGTGGAGGGGGCTGGAACTTGCAGTCACCTTCAGTTCACCAAGACCAGAGCCCCTGCATCACACAACTCTGAGGCCCCATTCACATTCAGTACCACCTGAATGGTGCCTCCTGGGGCCGCACAGCCTGGCACAGCTGCCCAAGCCCATGGGGGCCGGGCTCAGGGCAGCATGACTGTTCCAGCATCCACCTGCAGTGGAGGCAGATGCTGCATCCCCTCCTGGTCAGGTGAGTGTGCTGTAGGCTGAGCAGGCAGCCAGGACTGCCCCCTGCGGACAGGGTACAGGCTGCAGGCTCGAGGTTTGCGTATCTGCTGGCACAGCCTGGCCTCTGCCTGTTTCCTGCATCCGCTTCTCCTGGGCGGCTCAGAGCCTGGGGACATGCAGCTGCCAGGAGCGTGTGTAGGGGCTTCCTTTCCCAGCTTCCTTTCCAGAGGGAGGGGCACCTGGGCATCCTGTGCTCCAGGGCAGGAGATTAACCCCTTACCATCCCCCAAATTGGGGTCGCAGTGACTTTAATTATTCAGAAAGTGTTTGGTGAGTGCTTATTATATACCAAATCCATGGTAGAATGGGAGAAAGCTAACGTTTGTTGAATTTCCTGAGCACCTAGTATACAGCTGTAGGTGCAGACTCTGAAGTTTCCCTTCTCTGGCCGTTATCTTGTAATCTCAGGCAATAATAACTCACTTCACCTAACTCTTAGCCACACGGACTAGAGAGTAAGTCTGCTGGGCCTGGAACAAATCAGAAATGATTTTCACAGCCACAGAGAAAGGACTTTTAATTATCTTCTGTTTTGCATTATCTGCACTTTGCTTCTGTTAACCATAGTTTACTTAGGATAGTCCTATGAAAAAAAGGATTTTTGCTGGGAGCAGATGTGGCTCAAGTGGTTGAGCACCTACTTCCCACATGGGAGCTCCCGGGTTCGGTTTCCCATACCTCCTGAAAAAACAAAAACAAACAACGAGCAAAACAAATGAAAAAACCAACTTAAGGAAGCTGATATGGCTCAGTGGCTGAGTTCCAGCTTTCTACATACGCGGTCCCGGGTTCTATCCCCAGGCCCCTGGTACTTCAAAATATATATATTTGCCAACTCTGGAAGGCACTGACAAAAACTTGGGAGGAGCTGGCTTCTGACAAAAGAAAACATCTTGGGGGGTCAAGTAGCAATTTGGAGCCCCAGTTTCTCCCTCCCCTCTTCCTTTATACCCATAAGTTGCAACCAGGAGCAATTTCCTACACCAACCCCCATCCCACTCTCCCAGGAACATTTGGCAACATCTGGAGAAATTTTGGGTTGTCACAACTGGATGGGAGGGAGCTGCTACTGCCTTCCAGTGTGCGGAGGCCAGGGAAGCTGCTAAACACCCTGCAATGCACAGAACAGCCCCTCTCCACAGCAGAGAGTTAGCTGGTAAATGCTAGTAGTGCTGCAGTTAAGAGACCCTGCCTTACACACTTTGACTTCTGTCTTCCCTGTGATCTAGTTTAGAATGTAGTTTCAGGTTCCTTGGTCTTTCAGTCCTCACAGTAACCCTGCAGTTTAGTTATTATGATGACAAGGATTCCTGTTTCACAGACAAGGAAACTGAAGCTCAGAGCGGTCAAGTCACTAGTCCAAGGTTACCCAGCAGGAAGGAGAGCAAGGATTTGAACTTAAGTCTGATTCCTGACTGGCTGCCTCTTGGTCCCTGAATCTGTGTGCATACCAAGGGCTGATTGGGCATAAACCATTTTTTTATTTTCTTCTCCTTTGTAAAAATATCTATGAGCTCATAGTTATGCTGCATCACAGCTTCACAGCAAAGAGGTGCTTTCTGCCTCTGACTCCAGACTCTCGTGTTTCAGACCTGCTGGGGCTTTGGGGAGCTAGGGTTAATACCTGCCAGGCTTCCCAGATTCCCTGAGTCCTGCCCTGTGGGCAAGGCCAGTCCTGGGCAGTAGTGGGAAGCAAGGGCCACTGGTCCACGATGGGGATCCCTGGGCGTTGGGGGATATGCAGAGGCAGAGGGAGGAGCTTCGTTGTTCCCGGCAGGACCCAGAACCTGGGGAAGATCCAGGGGCTGGTAGGAGCTAGGCAGAGAGTCAAGGCCTCCAGCAGAGCAGAGACAAGTCAGGGCAGGAGAACAAGCCTGGGAGTAAAGGCAGGGCTCAGTGCCGCGGGGGAACGACCACGACGGGCCAGAACAGAAGTTGAGCCTTGGAGACTCACCACAGCAAAGCCCCAAAGGCTTTCTTTCACTCTACCTACATTATTTGAGCATTTTATAAAGAGAAGGTATTTATGTATTACTTGTGAAATTAAGAAGTAATTTTAAAGTAGCAAAAGATTGGAAGCCATCAGGAAGGAACTATCAGGAAGGAACTGGCTAAATCAACTGTGCCCCGTCCATATAATGGCATACCGTGTGGCTGTGAAAAGGAAAGGGGAGTACCAGAGGTGGAGATAGGGAACAGTTCTCAAGATAGGCTAAGTGAAAAAGCAAAGTGTTTAATAAATAAATAAAAAATAAAAATAAAAAATAAAGACCCTATAAATGTACTGAATCTTTCTGGAAGGAAACTCAAGAAACTGGTGGCAGTAATCACTGAGAAACAAAGGTGGGAGGGAGGGAACTTTTTTTTGAGACCTATCTTTTTTAGCACCCTGTAGTGTTTTTAAAATTTAATACTGGGAAGCGGCTGTGGCTCAATCGGTGGGGCTCCCGTTTGCCATATGGGAGGCCCCGGGTTCGGTTCCCGGGGCCTCCTGGTGGGGGCGGGCCCGCCCGCACGGCGTGGTTGGCTGACCCGGCGAGCACGGGCAGCAAGGGGGGGATAAATGAATAAATAAATAAAATCTTAAAAAAAAAAAAATTTAATACTGGCATATATTATCTACTTTTCAATTCATTCATTCATTACCTTCTTAAATTAAAAAAAAAAAAATAGCTTCAGGGTCCCTCAACAGTACACTTTGTTCCATCCATGGTCGCTGGTGCCACCCCCACTCCCACCCCTGGACCTGGTCAGGAAATTAGGCAGCAAAACCTGACGCTGGACACTGGGGTGACCCCCCAAATAGGGGGCGGGAACCAGAGGAGGCTGGCTGAGAGAGCCCTCTGTTTACACGTGCACAGAGCGTCAAGGTCAACCTGAGCCGGGAGAATGAGGTGGTAAGGGAGAGCATGCGCCACCTCAGCGAGCAGCTGAAGCACTATGAGAATCACTCGGCCATAATGATGAGCATCAAGAAGGAGCTCTCCAGCCTGGGCCTCCAGCTGCTGCAGAAAGACGCGGCCTCTGCTCCTGCCGCTGCATCGCCCAGGGGCCCTGACAGCAAGGCTCAGGTGAGGGTGGGGCTCTGAAGGGGGGTGGGCTTGGGAGTGCCATGTGCCAGAACCTCTGCCCTGAGGGCTGGCTTGGTGGGGAGGTTGGGCCCATAGGACAGGGCCAGCAATGTCAGGTGTGGAGGGGCCAGTAGCTGGAGGGTCCATGTGGGGGAAGGAGGGGGACAGAAGGTGCCTGCAGATGTGGGGACCCAGCCAAAGGGGTCTGGTCCCAAAGCCAACTGTGTGGCAGTTTTCTTTCTCAAGTTTCCAAACTGGTGCAGATGTGGGGATGACCCTTCCCTTTCTGACTGGTTCTGGCCTCCCCGGCTGTGGCGGGGCCCTGGCTGGGTCAGGCCTGCTGGAGGGTAGGTGAGCAGGGCCTTGGGGAACCCTGCAGGCTCATACCAGCTCATCTGACTCGACCCAGGTGTGGGGGACCCCTGCAGCAAACACCCAAACATCCCATAGTCAAGCTCTGAGTAGACAGGGCAGATCGTCCATGACACATAACACAACTCTGGGCAAATTTGAAAAAGACTTTCCCTCTAGGATGAAAAAAAAATCTTCCTCTGAGCAGATACATTAGAGAAAGGAGCCCCCTCTGGATGGACAAATTGCAAAAGTGTGATAGATACTTGCCAGGGAGTATAGCTTGGCAAATGGGGTGCAGACTGGATTTTGCAACCCCTCCTTGTACCCTTTTGGCCAGTCACCCATGTGCAGGATAGAGCCTGCACCCCTGTCCACGGTAGCCTTGTTTTTCGGTTAGTGGGGCCGGGGGCAAGGAAGCTAATATTTGTGGCATCCCTACCCTATACTTGACTTTCTCACAGACATTATCTCAGTTCTTCCCATACCCACCTGTGAGGAGGGTTGATCGTTGCCCTTTAGCAGATGAAGAAGCATGGAGAGAGGCCATGCGGAGAGAGGGTGGCTGAGCCAGGTCTGTGTGACTGCCAAGCCCTGCTCTTCCTCTCCACTTCTTGGCCTCCTGTGCTAACATTGTAATAATGGGACCGTTTGTGTCTGCAACTGAGACCGCCTGGATGCTGATAAAGCATGGAGGAAGCCTGGTGCCTTGGCCCGGAGCAGGCTTCCTGTTCATACCAGTGCCAATTCCGCAGGCGAGCATGAGTCCCATATTGGCAAAGGCACAGAAGGCAGCACGCCTAGATACTGTACTTACCATATCTCCCGGAGACTCTGCCCAACAATGGATGATGTCACAGGCCCTGTGTTCTTGTGCCAAGCCAACCTCAGAGGCATTTAAAAGGAAGTGAAAATAACAGAATTCACAAAACATTAAAGACTGTATATCTTAGGGATAGGATGGCTGTGGGCAGGTAAGGGAAGCTGTGACTTCATGAACACCTGGATGGAGGGCCTGTGGCAGCAGGACCACTTCCACCTACATATGCTGAACCTCTGTGACCCCCTGAGAGGCATCAATGTTGACCCCCCTCACCCCCACCCAGCATCCCTTTACCATCTCCCCAGTCTCAAACATCTATTTTCTCCCAGGACACAGCTGGAAGGAAAGGCAAGGACACCAACAAATATGGCAGCATTCAGAAGAGCTTTGTAGACAGGGGCGTCCCAAAGCCTTCTAAGGAGAAGCTGCTGAAGACAGAAAAGCTGAGGAAGGAGAGCAACAAGGGCCAATTCCCCCAGCCCACAGCCAAGGCCCGGGCTCTAGCCCAGCAGCAAGCTGTGATCCGAGGCATCACCTACTACAAGGCCGGCAGGCAGGAGGTGGCTGAGTCTGCGGCTGGTGAGTTGGAGGGGGACCAGAACCCCCGGGAGTGGGGGCTTGCTCATGGACGACCACACTCCAGGGATCCCCTGCTCTTCTCTGCAGTCAGGCAGCCCAAGTTTCAGCTCCACTCATTTCCTTTTGGGTGCCCTTTGCGCAACCCATAAAACGGAGTACTAAGGATGAGTGATGTAAGCCACACAAAGGGCCACGCAATGCCTCTGCAGTATTAAAAGCTGTCCCCACCCTCCCTGGACTGTTCCTACTCATTCAAAGGTTTGCTGAAGGTCTACTTCATGCCAGATGGCAGCAAGATATTTGCAGTCCCTGCCCCCATGGAGCTCACAGCCCTTGACTCTGCAACTGCCACAGTAGAGGTGGGAGAACATGCAGGAGCTGTGGCCAGCCCACAGTTTCCCCTTTGGGGCCCCTCTCATTTCCACACTGGCCTTGGAATGGATGACCTGCTCCTCTCACTTTGTAAGACCCTAAAGAAAAGCCTACAGACTCTTGAATTTTTCCTGGAGGTCCCTGCAGGATCACAGTGAAGGGCAACAAAGTAATTAACCAAGAAACAAGAGGTGAAGTTTCCAAGGGCCTTCAAATTTTGGGGCTGTCCCTGCTGGTCATTGCTCCTGATTTCTCCCTCTGAGACCTTCCCCAGATGCCTACTTTCCTCAAATGTCCCTGAAGGGGATTCCAAGCTGCTCCCCACCCTGCTTCCTGGGCCCTGCTGACCACCTCTTGTGGAGCTCTCTGCCCAGCCCAAGTCCAAGGGCAGAGAGGTGAAATTTGGTTAGGGAACAGTCCCTTTAAGAGCCTCCTGGTTTCTTGATTTCTCAAGGGCCGAGGGACCGCCCTCCCCCAACCATCACCTCTCTCCCCAGCCCCTGTGCCAGCTGCTGGCCCTGAGCTCTGCCAGCTCCGCCCGGCCACGGCACAGAGCCTCTGACCTCTGGTAGAGGCTCAGCCAAGAACAGCTGCCAGCATCTGACTGTGCCAGCAAGGCCCGTGGGAACAAGCCCCCTAGTGTGGCAGGCCGCCAAGGCCAGGCGCCCCTGAGAACCCCTGGCAGAGGGTCTGCCCTCATCCCCATTGGGGCCCGGGCTCCAGGGGCTGCCCCCAGCAGGACCTGGCTAAGCCCATTTGCAAAGAGGAAGCCCAGCATGGGGAGAAAAGGAAGACATTGGGTAATTGTCCTCAAGTCAAGGGATCTCTGTGCCCTCCTTCAACCAACCAGACCGTCCCTGGGGGGTCAGACCACCATAGAACAACAGTGCCACTCCGTTGTCCCTGGCATCACAGTTTTCTAAGTGCTTTCCTACATGCTGTTGCATTTGGTCCTGGCAGTAACTGCATTTACAGGCGAGGAAATAAGCACAGAGAGGCAAAGTGACTGGCTCAAGATTTCACAGCCATGAGATGGCTGAGCAGTACTAGATCCTGGCTTATGGGCACCAGAGCCCACCTCAGACCCCTGCACAGCTCTGCCTCTGAAGCAGAGTGCTGAGGAGTCTTTGTCTCCTGGCCATGTGGCACTCCGGCTTCCCGTTTCCCTACCCAGACCCCACCCATCTCAGCTCAGAGAGGTGTGTGGGTCAGGGATGACCCAGAGATGGTTCCCAAACCAGGCCTCAAGGGAGCTGAGAAAGTGAAAAAGCCCTCCCCCTAGCAAAACCCCTGCCAGTGGGCATGGGAAAGCAGGAAGGGAGTGCGGGGGGGACATGAGGAAAGCCCAAGAGATAGGGGACAGGGAAGCGGCTGTGGCTCAATCAGTAGGGCTCCCGTTTACCATATGGGAGGCCCCGGGTTCGGTTCCCGGGGCCTCCTGGCGAGGGCAAGCCGGCCCGCACGGCGTGGTTGGCTGACCCAGCGAGCACAAGCAGCAAGGGGGGGATAAACGAATAAATAAATAAAAATCTTTAAAAAAAAAAAGAGATAGGGGACAGAGATCTGGGGTCCAGAGGTGACAGGAGGCTGCACCTGCCCTCCCTGCCTGAGGTGGCAAACACTTGATGTCTAGAGGGTAGGTTTCAGGAGAGAGGAAGAGGGGAAAGTCTTGTAAAACAGGATAAGGATTTCTATCTCCTGGAACTGAATCTAGGAAATGAGAGAATTGGAGGGAAAGGGGCCTCATACGTGCAGGATCTGAGTAAACTTTTTTTTTTTTTTACCGGGAGGTCCCGAGGATCGAACCCAGGTCCCTCCATATGGGAGACGGATGCCCAGCCACCTAAGCCACATCCACCCCCTGAGTAAACATTTTATATACATTTTCCTCTCATCAACATAACAGCCTAACACAGTGGGCCTCACTACTCTTGCTTCACAGAAGAAGAAACTGAGGCCCACAGAGGGAATGGGGCTTGCCCGAGGTCACCCAGCTGGAGAGTGGCCTGCCCACTGTGAAGTTCTCCTGCCTCTCACTTTGAGGCTTTTCCCAGGGGGCTTGGAGCTGCTGTGGGTCTGGAGAGGGCACCAGGGAGCAGCCGGTGCCATGCAGGGATGTGAGCACAGGTCTTCTCTCTTCAGACAACACCCTCAAGGGCACTTCCTGGCAGGAGCAGTTGCCGCCCAAGGTGGAGGGCAGGCCACCGGAACCCAACTCAGCAGAGCAGCATGAGACTGGGCCCAGGGCCTCAGAGGGAGTGGACCTGGCCCCTGACACCCCCACCTCGGACCCCACCACCACCACCACCCCCACGCCCACCACCAGCCCCCTGCCCACCCTGACACCTTCGCGTCCAGAAGTCCCCACCCAAGGTGAGTGACAAATTACCCTCACGGGGGTCAGCCATCTACAGCCCATGACCTGGTTTTCTTCAGTCCTCGAGCTAAGAATGTTTTTCACATTCTTAGAGGATTGTAAAAAAAAAAAAAACGGTGTAGGATAGAATCATGTGGGCTGCTGCAAAGCTGAAAATATTTACTACCTGACCTTTTGCAGAAAAAGTTTGCCCACATTTAAAGTGGCTGTAAAACAGATAGCATTCTTAACAAATTCTTAAAATGTCACCTAGAATCTCATCATCAAATTCAGCAACTATTTTCATTTCTTTATTTCCTCTGTCCTATCTCTGGCCCTCTGTTTTTGTTTTTGTTTTTTCTGGCCCTCTGTTTTTAGGTTCACATTTGTAATTTTGGCTGTGTCTTACATTAAGTCATAGATCCTATCCTTCCGGAGGGCATCTTGGCTACCTGTGATAAGCAGCCTTAAAACCATTTCCTGCTGTGGCCTGAGTGTATTCCATTCCCAGGACCCATCAGCAGTGTGTACACTGCTGAAGCTCTAGCTGCTTTCATCACAGCACTGTTTCTAGCATCTGAAAACTGGAAAGAAAATCTAAGATCTAACATCAGGACTGGTTAAATCAATTAAAGGGCACAGCTGTTGGGCGGCTCTGCTCGAACCTTGAAATAACACCATTAAAAGACTATTTAATAGTGTGAGAAATTGCTCAGTGGAGGAGAAAAACGAGGGTATGTAATAATTGTATATTCAGAAGAATCCTAGATTTTTTTCAAAGTATGTTGGCCTAACTGTATATGCAAAGGGAAAAAGACAAGAAAGGAAATACAACATGTTTAAAAATTTCTCTGGATGATGGAATTTTTGAATGATTTTTTGTTTTCTCCATTCTCCTTTTCTGAAGTTTTCATGTTTTCTACATTGATCAGGCATTGCTATGATCATGAGGGGGAAAAAAAGAAAAGAAAAATGAAAAGGCACAGACAAAAAAACACTTGGAGAGATTTAAGTCAGACCCAGATAACGGTCCCGGGATCATTGCTCTGGATTGGGGCCTGGGGGGCTGCGGACCAAACGCTGTGCCCCTCATTCCCCACAGGCAGGGAGGCGAGCTGCGAGGGCACCCTCAGGGCCGTGGACCCTCCCGTGAAGCACCACAGCTATGGGCGCCACGAGGGGGCCTGGATGAAAGACCCTGCAGCCCGGGACGACAGGATCTACATCACCAACTACTACTATGGAAACAGCCTGGTGGAGTTCCGCAACCTGGAAAACTTCAAGCAAGGTCAGGGACACTGGAGCTGGGAAGGGGGCAGTGTGGTGGGCGGCCTGGGGAGGGCCCCTCTGGAGACTTGGACCTTCTTTCGCTGTGGTTTCCTGTGGCGCAGACTCTCCCAGCCTGGCCTAGCTCCAGACAGTGTCCCAAAGAGGGAATCTGGGGGCACTAGTCTGGGGGCCCAGCCAGACCTCAGGGTACCCCCTTTGTGCTGGCACTGTGCCAGGAGCTGGAATGTGGCAACAAACAAGGTGGGCGTGGTCCTGCCCTCATAGATATAACTTACCACCAAGGAGAATAATAATTACAGTTTCCACTTGTAGAATGCTTATTGTACGCTAATCACCCTCTATGTGTTAGCTCATGACATCTTCATAACCCAGTGAGGAGGGACCTATTATCCCGTCTTACAGGTGAGCAGGGCCTTGGGCCTTTAGAAGAACTGCACATTTGGACAGGAGCCAGGATGGGGCTCTTAGCACAGGGAAGGGCAGAATTTTGGTTGTCAGATCTGGAGCATGATGGGGGCATGGATTTCATTCACAGTTAGCACCACCACCAGAAACGCACAGTGTGGTGAGGGAAGCGGAAACTTAAAGAGACAATTTTGGTACAGCTCTAAAGGGACCCCTCAGGGGGCTGTTAGGACCCAGCCTGAAGATCAGGGAAGGCTTCCCAGAGGAGGTGATGCCGAGCTGAGCCCTGGAGGAAGAGCAGGAGTAAGCCGTGCAGCCATAAGAGTGAAGAGTGTTCCAGGCAGGAGGCCCAGAATGTGCAAAGGCCTGGTGATGACAGGAAGCATGGCGGGGGAGGGTAGTGGTGAGAGGACAGGCTGGGGCGATCCTCCTGATCCCTGTGGGGGAGGTACCCTGAGAGCTGCAGAGTGACAGTACATGGCCTAGAGCAGCTGAAGCCCTTCTTTTGCCAGGTCAAAACTGATGTTGACCCTGCCTCGAGCATCTAACAGGCTGATGGAAGAAGCTAGTGACAAATGCCAAGACAGAGGGTTGTGGGGGCCCAGAGGAGAGGCCCCTCATTCAGCTTGGGGAAATCAGGGAAGGCTTCCTGGAGGAGGTGACATTGGCCAAGGGCTCTGAAAGACCAGCAGGTATTCCCCCAGGTCGATCAGATGAGGAATGGCAGTCTGACAGAAGGAACAGCATGGGCAAAGGCCCTGAGACAAATCACGGGTGCCCAGCCTGCGTCGAAATCCTGGCTGTGCCTTTCCATAACTGGGTGACCTCAAACTCTCTAAGCCTTAGTTCCTCACTGGCAAATTGAATGACTATAGTGTCTCCCTCATGGGGCCGTTGTGACGAAATCAGATGATCAGCACAGCTCCAGGCATATAGTTCACGCTCAGTCCCAGTTGCTTGCTGGGCCACTTGAGAGAGCACTCGCTGGCCGCAAGGGTTTGTGGGGTGGGCTGGAAATTGTTCGGGGGGCTCTGGTGTGACCTTCTGCCTTCCACACTCAGGCCGCTGGAGTAACATGTACAAGCTACCCTACAACTGGATCGGCACAGGCCACGTGGTGTACCAGGGCGCCTTCTACTATAACCGCGCCTTCACCAAGAACATCATCAAGTATGACCTGCGTCAGCGCTTCGTGGCCTCGTGGGCGCTGCTACCCGACGTGGTATACGAGGATACCACACCCTGGAAGTGGCGCGGCCACTCGGACATCGACTTCGCCGTGGATGAGAGCGGCCTGTGGGTCATCTACCCTGCCGTGGATGACCGCGACGAGGCCCAGCCTGAGGTGATCGTGCTGAGCCGCCTAGACCCTGGCGACCTCTCCATGCACCGGGAGACCACGTGGAAGACGCGGCTGCATCGGAACTCCTATGGGAACTGCTTCCTGGTGTGTGGCATCCTGTACGCCGTGGACACGTACAACCAGCGTGAAGGCCAGGTCGCCTACGCCTTCGACACGCACACGGGCACCGATGCTCGGCCTCAGCTGCCCTTCCTCAACGAGTACGCCTACACCACCCAGATCGACTACAACCCCAAGGAGCGTGTGCTGTATGCCTGGGACAATGGCCACCAGCTCACCTACACCCTCCACTTCGTGGTCTGAGTGGGGTCCCCTGCCCTCCCAGGAGAGGGGTGGCAACTGGAGAGGCAGGCTCCCCCCAGCAACTCCTGCAAAAAGCCCTGTCAGCAAATATTTATTGGGGGCCGGGCCCGGGGCTAGGTGCCAGGCGTGTGCCAGTAGCCAAGGTAGGGTGTCCTTAGCACCCACTGGAGCGGTAATCCCTTCCACTTGCAGAGCACTGTGCCAGCGCTTTAATGCAGTTACCCATTTAGTCCTCCCCACACTGCCCTTGGAGGTAAAGGTCATCAACCCCCACTAACAGACAAGGAGACAAGTCTCAGAGACCACGTCTCTCGCGTCGCAGTTTGCACCAGGTAGGGTGAATCTGTGCTCCTACAACAGCCCCATTTTACAGATGAGGACATACTTCCTTCCCATTTCCAGCTCTTTCCCACTCTTCCTTCAGTCTTCCTTGATCTCATAATTCTGTTTCCTTTCCCAGGGCCACTCAAAGCCAGAGGCCTTTGGGGCCAATGCACTAGGGTTGGGTAGAGGCCCCCGGCTCTACCCGCCACCCCAGGCCCCTGTTCTGGCTGAGCTATTGGTGGCCCTGGGCCAATGTCCTTGCTCCTTGCCTTTGGCCGATACCCCCTGTCCGGCCACATTCCAAACCTCCACCGTCACCCAGTCACTGAACAGAAACCACACCCCGAGAGAAATACGAGTCCCCGTTCCAAGGCTCCCTCCCTTCTGTCCTCATTTTTATTTTCTCTTATTCTTCATCAGTGCTGTCATTTGTTTCTGCAGCGGCAGCTGAGGAGGCTGCAGGCATCTGCCTGCCAGCAGCAACTCCACGAGGGTGGGGAGCTGGGCCGGGCTGGGTTCTGAAGCTCCCTCTCCACCCCACAAGGGCTAGCTTTGGGTCTCCTCCCAGGTCCCTCCCAGAGCCTATGGGCCTGGGCTCCACCTTGTCTTTTCTTTCTGGACCTTTGAACCCACAATCTATATTTACTCAGGGATACCTCCAGGCCTGCTGTAAGCAGACCCTAGGCCCGAGGCTGGGGTGGTGCCAGGATGGAGCAGGTTCCTCTTCCTTGCTGGTCCTGACCTGGTCACTTGGGGGGAGAGGGGGTAGCCCAGCAGCCTGGGAGCTGAGGGAAGGCAGAGGGTCTGAGCAGTCAGGTCTAGGGGAAGCATCAGACCGGGTTACAGGGAAGGGCCAGAGGGCAGGAGCAGGGAGGGAAGCAGTGGGGCTCTACAGGCCTGGCTTTTCCCAACTTCAGAGATTTTGGGGTGGAGAGCCACAGTCAGAGCCCAGGACTTGGGGCTGAGGATGCCTAAGGAGCCCACCTCACCAGGTGCTGCTGATGGCCCGTGCGTTAGACCCAGGCAGCCCACAAGGACATGACCTTCAAGCCTGCCCCTCCTCCACTTTGGACAATATTTTTAGAGCTGGAAAGTTCTGTAGTCCAAGCCCCTGATTCACAAAGGAGGAAATAGGTCCAGAAAGGCTTAGAGGGTGGCTACAGGCACCCCCAGGGCAAGACAACCACTTTTGCTCCAGAAGGGCTTTGTCCATATCCTATATTCTCCCAGCTTGGAGGCAGCTCTGCCTGGGAAGGCGGTAACTTTCCAGCACCCAAAGCCATCCCAGCACCTTGAAGGGTATTTACTACTGATCCTTACATGTTCCCGGGACCCTGCTCCCCACAGTCCTCCACCAGGCTGGCTCCTGGGACCTCTGTATATTTGAACACGCAGGTCGCCTCATTCGGAAGTTCAGCTGCCCCACCCTCTGGGCTGCAAAAGATGACAGGCTTTGTGGGAAGAAGACCCCAGAGCGTGA
Source organism: Tolypeutes matacus (assembly GCA_026826555.1). NCBI lineage: Eukaryota > Metazoa > Chordata > Mammalia > Cingulata > Chlamyphoridae > Tolypeutes > Tolypeutes matacus. Next base: position 7,090,398 of record JAKSZT010017719.1, on the reverse strand, counting down.
GGAAGTGCATTTTGTGCAGAAGACATTTCTTTAGGCCTTGTTGGGTGATGTTGTTGGCTTAAGCTGTACTCACCCCTGAAATATGGGGGAATGACATGGCCCAGCCAAGCAAGGCCTGACTCAGTGGTGGACGCCTCCAGCCTCCCCCACCCAACCGACGGCCGCGGGCTCCACTTCACAGGCTCTTCAGGGGGCTGTGAGGCTTCGGCGTTTCCCTGGGCCCTGGGTGTGGATTTTATGAGACTGTCTCCCGTGACATCATAGCCTAACCATGTGAGAAGTGTTCAGGCCACTCTTTCCTTGTTAGCCTGAAAACAGGGAACATTAGAACAGGCAGAGTTTGAACAATAGAGAGATAAGCCGAGTTGTTTTCTGGGGAAGAGGCGCCCTGTCAGAAGTGATGGCTGCAGCTGCAGACATTCACTAGGCCCCTTCTGTTTTTAGGCCCTGGTGGGCGGGTTATGCAGAAAGCAGAGTTAGTGTCCTCATTTTGCAGATAGTCAAATTAGAGCCTGGAGAAGTTGAGTCACTTGTCACGCAGACAAGAAGCACAGAGCTGGGTTTTAAAATCAGGTAAAATGACTGGCATTGTCGATTGAGCTCCAAGTGTGCTAAACACGTCCCGCGCGTGGCCTCACGTTTTCACAGCCGTGGTGAAAGGTATATGCTCTGAAAGGGCCCGTTTCACAGTTGAGGGAATGGCGGTGCAGGAACCTGCCCAGGGTCACCTAACAGTTCAGACTGTGGCAGGCGCTGCATTTCCAGGCAGGTCAGTGCATGTTCTTTGCCACTGCCTGGCACACCTCTAGTGGCAGCTCCAGAAATGGAGGCCGTTGCCCTTACTCCACGTGCAGGCCATAAACCATGTTCACAAAGGAGGTGGGCCCAGCTTATAAAGAGCCTTGAATGCCAAGCCAAGGAGTGGCTGCCTCCAACCAAGTTGGGAACAAAGTCGGGTATAAATCAACAGAGAAAAGAAAATTCTAAGACAATTGAATTTTGTCCTGGCGGTGATAGGAGGCAGGGAAGGGATTTTGTTGCAGGGGTGGGACTGGAGCCAGTCCACAACTGCAAACTTGTGAGCTCTAGAGGAAACCTGATCCCCTTCCTTTTTTTAACCCACCTCCAGGCTTTATTACATTTGGCAACAGGTACTTCAAACTAGAAAGGGCCTGGCCTGGGAAGGGCGAGTGTTTCTCTACAAGGCAAAGGAAATTTGCTGTCCTTGGTATTTTTGAACAACGTGATACATGAAGGGGTCACCTTTGATACCTCCCTGGAGATTTCTAGGCCCTAAATCTGGGGAAGGAAGGGGGCAGCACTACAGGTAAGGCCGTGGTAATTCCTGGGAGTGATTTGGGGATTCCTGAAAGCCCATGTGTTCCAAACTGTCCCTTCCTCCATGACTGCTGCTTGCATTGGAAACCACTATGGTGACAGAAGGACACATCACTGGACAGGAGTCTGGGAGCCCTGGATTTGAATCTGGCTCCACCTCTTACATGCTGCACCCTAGAACAAGTTCTTTCACTTGCAGTAAGGATGTTAACTCCCTTTTCAAGCCAAGGACATACAGCTTAGTGAGTCCACGGGGCACAGAGGGCCCAAGTAGCACCTTCCTGTACCTTTATGTACATTATCACTATTCCACACAGGAATCCCCAAGGTCGGCATTATTTTTCCCCATTACAGGTTATGAACCTCAAGTTCAGAGAGGTTAAGCAACCTGCTCAGGGTCACATATCTAACAAGTAATAGAGTCAAGATTTGAACCAGATCTGTTTTTACACCAAAGGCCCAAACTAACTGTTAAGAATCTTGTAACCAGTCATGTTTTCTTTTTTGCTTTGGCCGCTGGGAAGCTTAAATTTGAGATAATTTTTAACAATTGTACTGAGTCTCTACTGGACTCTGGCTTTTAGCGTTCTGCTTTTACCTTTACTCTGGTCCCTTTATTTTTATTCTTTTGAATTTTATGTATTTTTCTAAGTTGTCACAATATCTTTTTGAAACAAGGTGGCATATACCTAAATAAATACATAATTAAAAATGATTTAAAAGTTTTGATTAAATGCCCTGGCTGCATCTTCATAGCATATGCATCTAGTAAGTTTAAAGAAATGTTACTTGGTTTTGAGTTAGGAATTGGCCTTGCCTCTGTACCGTTGCTGGAAGCTCATCTGAATGATGAGCCAATGTGGAAGAACCCAACCCAGGCTGAAAACCAGTCCTCTCTGGGTGGAGAGAAGTGAGCCATTCAGCCCTGCTCACCAGCTTCTCACACCCACAACAGAGAATCACAGTGTGCACCCACTCCTGGTTCAGAGAATGTGGGGCTGAGGGAGAAGTAAGAACAAAAATAAATGATTTCTTGGGAAAAGAAGTAACAGAATTGGGGAGGGGGACCTTGAAGATCATTTAGTTCAATGGTTCACAAACCATTGATTCATGTGCCCTCTTCATGATTTTTGCCAATTCCCTTTACCATCTTCAGTGTGATTTACTATTTCTCCTTTAGATGATTCAATTCTTTTTACAAAAATTTTAGTTTAAATGCTAGCTTTACAAGCTTTTACCCCCCGCCCCCAATTTTTTTTTTTTTTTTACAAAGGAAGCTTTATATTGCAACAGTAAAAGGAAGGCCAGTATCAATGACCACAAATAAAAGGTTACAGGGAAAAGAAAAAAAAAGTTACAGGGATGCCCTTTTGAAAACAGAGCGGGTGGAGCTCAATGGTTGAGCACCTTCTTTGCTGTAGGAGGTTCTGGGTTCAAGCCCCAGTACCTCCTAAAAAAAGACCAAAAGGGGACTATTACATTCCTGTAGATACTGTGTCTGCCTCAGGCAAGCCCCAGGTGCAACCGGCCTTTGTTAAAAAGGAAGATTAGCAAGTGTTCAAGAGACATTAGGAGTAAACCAATGGCAAGTGGACTTTGTCCTTGATAGAACCAGAGGGATGGAATTGAAAAAGAATGGCTCTCCCCATGGGCCTCAATGTCCCTTCCTGGCTTAGGGATCCCAAGAAGCTCTCTGAAACCACTGGTGGATGCTGTGGATTCGGACCCAACCCTTAGTCCCCAACACACACACAGATGCATTCCGGGGGTCAGGTCTTTCCTCCTGAGCCTCCCCCAGCTGCAGGCCAGCCTCTACAGAGCTTGACAGAGCCCCTGCCTTGCCTGGGAGCTGGGCACCGTCCATGTGGCCCCTGGCAATGGCAAGGATCCTGCTCCCCACAGGACAACCAGCCAGAGTGTGGTGCCACTCCCACCACCGGCAGCAGGGGCCCTGACCCTCCTGCTGTGCAGACCCCATGGGGCTGACCCTGGTGCCAGGCAGGCCACACATGGCCAGGCTTCAGGTAACCTGGACGGTGGCCTCTCCCCCGGGCCCTCCCCCTGGCCCCAATCCCATCTGCTTCCCACTGCCCATCCTCCCCCACCCACGACGCCGACAGCAGGGCCTTGCAGGGCTGTTCCCTCTGCCTGGCACACTCATACCCACGCTTGCAATGGCTGCCTCCCAATTGACACTCAGGTCTCAGCTGAAATGTCACCTCAGGGAGGCCATCCCTTAAGGTTCCATCTCAGGTTGGCCCCCAGTCATGTGCACTCCCATCTCTTTTCACTAACAGGTATTTATTCCTTTTCTTGCTTAATGTCTATCTCCCTCCTCTGGAATCTGAGCCCCATGAGAGTGAAGCTTGTTTCCCATTGTGTCTACCCCAGGTTGCCGACACCAAGGAGATGCTCAACAGGTGTCTGACGAATAACTGAGCAATCTGTGTCACAACCTTGGGCAGATTCAGACACAGCCCCTTGAGCAAGCTGCCCTTGGCTCTGAGGTTGTGGCCACTGAAGAAATAGCACTTCTTTCATTTATTCATGCAGCAATATTTGTTGCCACCATCCATAAGATTCCACACAGAAAGCTCTAGAGTGCAATTTCAGCTCTCTATGGCTAGAGAGCAGAGGGGATATTTCCAATGACTCTCTCCATCCTGCAGAGAAAACCCATCTTCAAAAAAAAAATGCCTGTATAAAGCCCACCTTGGTCTGCAACTAGGGGCTTGCACAGCAAAGTGTGGCATTGCTGTAGTGTATGGAAATAAGACTCTCGCAGTGCTGCCTATGAGAGACAGCAGCTCTGGGCCCCGACTCACTGTTTGAGGCTGCTAAGGGGCCAAGAGAGGCCAGAGGCCTTAGATTTCAGTAGGCTCAGGGGCCAGAAAGACTGATCTCGGGCTCTCACCAGCTCGGCTGACATCACCCGCCACACAGAGCAGTCAGGGGCTGCATGTGATTTTGAGCCTTTAGCAAGGAGCCCAGCACACAGCAGGCAGTCAGGAAATAGTGGCCGCTGTTACTGCTGTGACCAGTTAATTCCAGGCTCAGAGGATCGGCCAGCAATCGGGCAGGCCTTTCTGTCATGAGGGGTAGGCTACGCACACCACTGACTTGCCTTGTGGCGTTGAGCGAGCAAGTCTTCAACCCTACCCTGAGGACCGTGGGTTTCTCCTGGAGCCACGGAGAGGCCACCTCCCCACCAGCCTCCTTGTCAGAGCAAAGGGAGCCTCCTCTGGGTCACCTCTCACCGTGCGGTCCTCACCCCGCGGCCCTTGACACTTTCTTCCTGTAACTTCGAGGTCCTAAAATCTTCCCTTGGCTGGGGTGGGAAAGGAAGAAATAATAAGTATCCACAGGAACTACAACCCCAAGTGCTGCTGGGTCAAGTGTCGTGCTGCGTCTTTAGGGGAGTATCTTGGTGAATCCTCCCAGTAACCCCAAGAAAGAGGTACTGTTGTCCTCCCCTTTGCACAAGTGAGGAAACAGAGGCATCACGTGTTCAAGGTCGCGCAGCTGCCAGTGGGAAGGCTGCAGCTCCTCCTTCTCAGAACCTCTCCCCAGCGGTTTTCAACACCAGCGCCTGCACGCCACCCAGACCAATAGACCCAAGCCTCTGGGGGAGAGGCCTGGGCTGTGGTGAGTTTTAAAAGCTCTCCCGGAGGTTTCGCCATGCATTTGGGGTTGAGACCCCCTGCCCTCACCCTGCTGCTGCTCTGAAGGAGCTCCCCCATGGCTGGGATGGCCTGGACATGATGGGGGCAACCTGGGGGCTGGTGCAGGATGCCAGGGAAGGTCAGAGAAAGCGGAGGTGCGTCACATGCCCGGCTGGACCCTCCTCGTCTGCCCCAGAAGAGCAGGCTTTAGGCTGGCGTGTGAGCAATGCCCCTGCCAGGGGGTGTCTGCGGGGAGGGAGAGTTTCCCAGGGCACAGTGCACAAAGCCTCCTTCTGCCCCTGGGCATTGCCAGATGCTGCCCCACTCTCCCAGCCCAGTCTGAACTCTGCCCACATCCAGGGGCCAGTCCTTTGACCCCCACCACCACATTCCTGTAGGCCCCCGTGGGGCAGGAACAGACAGGGCTTTCAGAATGTGGGCCTGCCAGCGGGAAGAATTATCACCAGGAATTATCTGCCATGAGCAGGGGGTGGCATTTCACGTGCCAGAGGCTGGCTGGCCCGCCCTGGCTCTGGCTCCTTGGCTCCAGGGCCTCATTCCAGCTGCGCAGGGATAGAAACTTCATTCTCTTTCTCATCAAGAGGCCACAACCCCTCACCATCTGTGCACCCTCCTCTCCCCGCTAGTGGTCCCCCCACTCCCACCCAGGGCCAGGAACCTTCCTTCTCTATGGCTCAGCACCAAAAAGGATTAGACAGGGCGATTTGAAAGTCAAATTTCCCAGGTCTTTTTAAGCCAAGGATTTTATTGACATTGTTACCAAGGTATCTGCCCCAGCCTGTTCCAGCTTTTCTGTGTGAAGCTCTGACAGATGCAAACAGCTGCCACAGCCTAGGGCAAGCTTCCTGTGGAAGGTGCTGGGATAATTGGAGCCAGACAGACCTTGGTCTGGACCCCAGTTGTGCCACCTACTACCTGTGGGGTTTGGGCACACTACTTGAAGTCCCTGGTCCCAGTTTCCTCATCTGTAGAGTGGGGATGGCAACCTTGGTTTTCCAGGAATATTGTGAGGTTGAAATGAAATAATTGATGTGAAAAACCTTTATAAACCGGAGCCTGGTGGACACAAAGCACAGAAACTGATCTCAGAGACTGACTCAGGTTATCATTCTCATACTGCCCCCATGGGGCCTCAGGTTCTAGCCAGTCAGCTCCAAAGCGAATTATCAGCAAGCACAGTCTCACCCTCAACGTTTCTTTCATCCAGGGTGCCTGCTCTGATCTTGCTCAGTGTGAGGGAGGACTCCGAGCAATGAGCAATGCCTGCCATGAGAATAAGAAGTTTGGAGGAAGTACATGTGGCTCAGACAACTGGGTTCCTGCCTACCACATGGGAGGTTGTTGGTTCAGAACCCAGTGCCTCCTAGAGAAGACAACAAGTTGGCGCGAAGAGCAGGCATGGCAAGCTGACACAAGAGACACAAGAAGAAAAAACAATGAGAGTCACAACAGGGCAGGGAGCAGAGGTTCCCGGTGCCTCCTAAAGAAGACAGTGAGCTGACTCGATGGGCAGGCACAGCGAGCTGACACAACAAGATGATTCAACAAGAGATGCGGGGAGGAAGAACAAAAGCTGGGAGCGGAGGTGACTCAAGCGATTAGGCGCCTCCCTCCCACATCAGAGATCCCAGCTTCGGCTCTCGGAGCCTCCCAAAGAAACAAGGAAGACGAACAGACACAGCAAGTGAAAAACAACAAGTGGGGAGAAATAAAATAAATCTTAAAAAAAAAACAAAAGAAGTTTGGGTGGTCGACTAGAACATGTACATGATGAGCCTTCTTATTCTAGCATTGCTTGGATTTGTGTGGTGGCCTCCACACTGACTGCTCTGCTTCCAGTCACTCCCCAGCCCCTGATCCTCAACTTCAGCTGCTAGAGTGAATTTTCTGAAATGAAAATCTCACCTCTGCCCTCCACTATCTATCATTGCCCCATGGCTCCCCCGCCATTGTGCTGAGCCTAAAATCCAGGTTCCCAGGGATGACATTCCAGGCCCCCATGAACTGGCCTCTGCTCACTTTCCCTGTCTCCTCCATGGCCACTCACTTCCAAACATTCTAATCTCAAGCCCCATCAACCTGAGCATTGAGATACTAGGATTCAAGACAGTTTGCAAAGTCAAACCCAGGGCCCAGATTCTCAAGATCAGAGGGGTGGCCCAGAGACCTCACAAGGCTGGCTACTAGAGAATTTAACAAACCAGAGGGAGCTGGTCAACTTCCAATGAACCCTGAAGTGCAGTTTAGAAAAGCTCACCCATAAGCACTCACAGGATTCACCCCGAGCTGCCCCCGCAGAAGGGAATTCACCCTGGGCTCTCTCCTAATATCCTATCCAAGACAATTCCCCTGTCAGCAAGACACAGGGTGAAGGCTTCCAGGCACTGCTATGTCCAGAGCCTTGCTTCTCCAGGGCCCAGGCATGCAGGAGTGTCTTGTCCCTGCCGCACCAGGAGCCAGGAGGGCATTCTGCCCATCTGCCCCTCAGTCTCCATGCTTACCATTCCCCTGGAGGCGATCAGGTATTTTAACCTTTCAATTTAACAAAGACCTGCCTTAAGCACCTACTCTGGTCAGGCCTGGTGATGAAGCACTGGGGACCTAGAAATGGTGAGATGCAAAAGTGCCAGCAGCAGTAGGTATTCAATGGATGTTGTCAATTAATCTGACCAGAAGAGGTGATGCTTGGAAAGCACAACCAGCATTGCACGGCTGGGGAACCAGGAAATAAACAAACCTCAGTCTGTTTCAGAAATTTTGGGATCTTTACTGAAATCACAGCAGAAGAGTCAAAGCCAATGGGAGAGGCAACCCTATGAATGAGTTCCTTGAGGGAAAATAACTTCTTTAAAGAAAAGTATCCAAACAGGTTTTTTTTTTTTTTTCCCTTTTATCTGTTTAACATTTTTCTTTGAAATAATGTCAAAGTTATAGAAAAGTTACAAGAATAACACAAGGAATTCTCATATACTCCTCCCCTAGGTTCACTGATGATTCACTTGTCACATTTGCTTTTTCACTGTCCCTCCCATCTATCCACGTACATTAAAATATATATACTTTTTCTGAACCATCTGAGGGTAAGTTGCACAAAATGAAGTATTTAGAGTACTATTTCAGTGTGTATTTCCCAAGAACAAAGACATTTACATAACCACAGTACAATAATCAAAATCAGGAAATTTAACATTGACTTAATATTGTGATTCAAACTACAGCCCTTATTAAAAAACGACTAATTGGGAAGCGGATGTGGCTCAATTGATAAGGCTCCCGTTTACCATATGGGGAATCCTGGTGAAGGTGAGCCAGCCTGCGCGGCGCAGTGAGCTGATGCAGCAAGAGGACACAGCAAGACAAGGCAGCAGAGGGAAACAAGCAGACACAGAAAAACTCACAGCAAATGGACACAGCGAGCACAGGCAGCAAGGGGGGGATAAATAAATAAATAAAATCTTAACAAAACGACTAATTGTCTCAATAATGACATTTATACCAATCTTTTTTCTAGTTCAGGATCCAACACAGGATAACACGTTGCATTTAACTGTCATGTCTCTTTCTTTTTTTAAAAGATTTATTTATTTATTGTCCCCCCCGGCCCCGCATTGTTTTATGCTCACTGCTCTCTGTGTGTTCTTCTGTGTCTGCTTGTCTTCTCTTTAGGCGGCACTGGGAACTGATCCTGGGGCCTTCTGGAGTGGGAGAGAGGCATTCAATCTCGTGCCACCTCAGCTCCCTGTTCTGCTGCATCTCTTATTGTCTCTCCTCTGTGTCTCTTTTTGTTGCGTCAGCTTGCCTTTCACCAGGAGGGCCCAGGAATCAAAACCTGGACCTCCCATACGGTAGACGGGTGCTCAATCGCTTGAGCCACATCCGTTTCCCTGTCATATCTCTTCAGTCTCCCTTAATTCTGGAACAGTTCCCCAGCCTTTCTTTGTCTTTTATGACATCACCATTTCTGAAGAGTAAAGACCATTTATTTTGTAGAATATTCCTCAATTTTCATATATCTGGCATTTCCTCATGATCAGATTCAAGCTATAGATTTTTGGCAGGGATACCACAGACATGATCGTGTTTCCTTCTCAGTGCATCATTTCAAGAGGAACATGATGTTGATTTGTCCTATTACTGGTGATGGTTACTTTGATCATTTGGTTTAGATGGTGTAGCAGTTTGATATTGTTTATGAGTTCCAAAAATAGATATTGGATTATGTTTGTGAACTGGTCTGTTCCTCTGAGCATATTGGATTCAGAGGTTTCACTTTTATTTGATTAAATAATGATTAAGGCTTTGATTGGGCCCACGGCAGGGGGTGGAGACTCACAGAGAAAATGATATGGCAGAAGAGAAAGTTAGAGTTTTGATCTTGGAGCCTGGAAAGCAAGCATACAGAGAAGCAGATACGTGAGGAAGGAGAAAAGGCTCCACAAGACACAGCGGAAGCCCCGGGAAGAGCAAAGAGCCATTAGCCTGATAGTCTGACCTTGTGGAGCGAGCAGAGCAGCTGAGCCCAGAGAGAAACAAGCCTCAGGAGAGAGACGAGACTTATCCCGGCCTGTAGCTGATATTGGAAGAAGCTGGGACTACGGAGCCTTAAGAGAAAGAGGAAGCCTGAACCGTTGCAGACATCAGCAGCCATCTTGCTCCAACACATGGCAACAGATTTTGGTGAGGGAAGTAACTTACGCTTTATGGCCTGGTAACTGTAAGCTTCTATCCCAAATAAATACCTTTTATAAAAGCCAACAGATTTCTGGTATTTTGCATCAGCACTCCTTTGGCTGACTAATACAGATGGCGTCTGCCAGCTTTACCCACTGTGAAACTACTCTTTTCTCTCTCTAATCAATAATTTGTGGAGGCATGCTTTGAGACTATATAAATATTTTATTTCTCATCAAACTTTTAACCTCTAGTTTTAGTATTTATTAATGATTCTTATCTATATTAAATATTACTCTGATGACTGCAAAATTGTGATTTTTTTTAACATCTATAATTATTGGTCAGCATTCTACCATAATGAAGAACTTATACTTTGCATATAAAAATGTATGTTTGTGTGGATGATGGACTCATAAATTCTTATTTTACTCAATTGGTTATAATTCATTACTATCACTTTTTTTTTTTTTTTTTTAAAGATTTTATTTATTTATTTATTTATCCCCCCCTTGCTGCTTGTGCTCGCTGGGTCAGCTAACCACGCCGTGCGGGCGGGCTTGCCTTCACCAGGAGGCCCCGGGAACCAAACCCGGGGCCTCCCATATGGTAAACGGGAGCCCTACTGATTGAGCCACAGCTGCTTCCCAATTACTATCACTTTTGGTATCATATTTGGTAACCAAATTTTCCCAGATTTGGCCAGTGAGAGATCATTTAAACTAGCTCCTATGTCCTTTCTATGTGTCTCTATCATTCATTGAGCACGTCCCTACTTTCTGGCACAAAAAGATGCTCCAGGCTTATACTGTACTTTCTCTGTTCCAGCCCAGGAATCAGCCATTTCTGCAAGGAGCCCTAGTTCCTTTGGCAAGAATGGTATTTAGAAACCAAGAGCTGGGTGCTGGATGAGCTCACTGTTACCAGAGTGTCACTGCATTTGGGTCCTCTCAGTGGGAAGAAATGGGAAATATGTACATCTATATAAATCCAAGAGTTCATACTGATACCTCCAATTCCAGTGCAACACTACAGGATTCTTCCTGGCCTTCCCTATTCCATATTTACATTTCCCTTCTACAACAGGAAGAAACTTGCCTCCCAACATCCAAATATATATATATATATATATTTTTTTTTTTTACTCAATCCTGCAATACACAGACAGTAGTTACAGAATTGCTAGTCCATACCTCTACTGTGTTTTTAATTTGTTTGCCTCTTTAGTATGAAGGGAGAGAATTGGGTACTTTATCTGCCACTACCCAGTAGATGCTGAGATATAGTTTGTGGAATGTTGACTGAAAGCTCAACAAGTGGCTTTACCTTGTACCTGAATAGACAGGGTCCTGACCTTACTCTGATTATAATGCTATCCCAGTAGTTACCATTAAATTGAATAACTACAAAAAGCCTTAGCACAGGGCCTGTATCTGGTAAATGCTGAATAAATGGTACCTGTTATTTATTAAACATTTGCTAGGAGGCAGGCATGATACACATTATCTTATTTGATCCTCATAATAACCCCATTTGACAGATAGAGAATTTAGGGCTTAGAAAAATAATTTGTTCTCACAATAAGAAAGTAGCTAAATTGGGATTTTAATCCAGATCTGACTTCAAAAAACACCTTTTATCCAGCACATGTCCCTGCTTCCAAATTATCATGGACAAACAATACTCAGCTGGGTAATTGCAGGAACTCTGAAGCCCTGGCTCATACTGTTAAGGTTCTCCAGCAGCGCCTAGCTGCCGGCTGAATCACTGGAAACCCACCTCAGGCATGGAAGCTGATCCCAGGAAATCAGGCCCATGAGGGCATAAAGAAATTCTCCTTTGATAGCTTAGAAAGAGGCCACAGTATTATTTACTGTCCACCAAAACTAACTCATATTAAAAGAATGACAATACTCAGGGTTGACCAAACTGTGGGGAAACAGACATTCTCATGCCCTGCATGTAGGAGCATACATTTGATAGCCAGCATTGATCAGAGCTGATTCTGGGCCAGGCCCCTTTCATTGGGATTTCTCAACCTCAGCACTAATGACATTTGGGGCCAGCTAGTTCTTTGTTGTGGTAGGCTGTCCTGTGTATTGTGGAGTGTTTAGCAGCATCCCTGACCTCTACCCGCTGAGTGCCATTATCACCCTCTCCCACCTGTAACAACCAAAAATGTCTCTGAACATCGCCAAATGTACCCTGGGGGGCAAAATCACCTCCAGTTTAGAACTGCTGCTTATATGTATTACACTAATTTAATTCTCACAGCAGCCCTATGCCATTGGTACTTCCATCACCCCCATTCTACAGATAAGAAAACCGAGGCACAAAAGTCCTACTTTTAATGAGCTGTATAGAAGGGATTAAAACCTAAACTTGGGGGAGCGGATGTGGCGTAAGTGGTTGAGCACTTGCTTCCCACATGGGAGGTCAGGAGTTTAGTTCCTGGTGCCTCTTAAAGAAAAACAAATTAAAAAACCAAACAAGCAAAACAAATGAACAAACCAACTTAGGGGAGCTGATGTGGCTCAGTGGTTGAGCGCCGGCTTTCCACATACGAGGTCCCAGGTTCAATCCCTGGCCCCAGTACCTCAAAAAACAAACAAACAAAAACCTAAGCTTGAGTCCACAAGACTCTAATGTAGCATTCAGCCTTTCTGACCTGGTCTTTCCAGAGAACAATTTGGCAGAAATTTAAAAGGTAAACACGTATATCATTTGGCTCACAATCCCTAGACTCATAATCCCATGTCTAGGAATTTACCCTAAGGAAATGCATGCACAAGATGTTCATCTCATTGTTGTTTATACTTGCAGAAAGCTGGAAATGCAGTAAAATCCCATCCAGAGGGAACCAGTATGTCTTCCTCCTGGGCCTGAGTGTGACCACTAAGCTTGAGCTGAAGCCTACTTTTTGAACGATGTGATTTTCTCTGCAGCCATTAAAAAGGGTTATGAAAGTCTGTATTGACACATAAAGATGTCCCTGATATTTTATTGCATAAACAAGATTACAAATCACATCTATAGACACTTCTGGGAAGATGACAGGCTAGAAAGACACAGGACTCCCTTCTCTCCCAGAAGAATAGCTAGAGAACAGGCAGAAATGACCTGGAAAAATAACTTCTAGGGTTTAGGGCACCAGGGTCAGGCTGGACACTGCCCAGAGGAGAGAGCAGCAAAGGAAAAGAATGGCGATGGCAAAACTGAGTTAAAAGCAGCAGCTGCAACTTACAGCATCCTCCCTTACCCTATAGACACTTTTGAATTCTCAGGCCTTGGGGCTGGTGGCCACAGACAAAGGGGGCTCCAAGGATCTATCTCCAGGAAAGGGGAGAGAGAGGGACATAGCCTAAGGCTGGTTCAGCTTTTGACCCACCCTTCCAGGCTGAGTGGGGCCACACCATTATTTGCCTTGGGAGCCAGCAAGTGACTAAATCTCTCTCTCTACTGAACAGGATTGGTTGTTGAGGACGCAGAAGGGACTGGAATTATTTCCTACCTGGAAAAAGGGAGGGAGCTGCCAGAGAAGGCTGGAGAACTGTCACTGAGAAAGTTTGAATTACACGGCTCATAGCCTCCAGGCAGGAACCTCTATCACATTGACCTGGTCCATGTTGCAGGGAACACACGCCAACCAGCCTTGAACTGAGCGGATTGCCAAAGACTGCCATCTGCCCGGCTGACCATGGAAGTGCATGCGAGGAAATTAAAAGTAAAGAGAGGCTTTCTCCCACCTTCACAGTCTCCCTCCCAAAGGCCCTTTGAAGTGGGTCTGCAACCCATTACTGGTTCCAGGGCTCATATTTGAGCAACTAACAGGGACACTCATGAAGACCCAGAACCAAGACAGTTTGAATCAAGAACCAAAGAACAGCAGTAACATGCAGACTCTTGCCACTAAATATCTAAGAAAGAGGGAAATCGAGCCTCTGAGTAAAGTCACCATCCAAATCAGATGCCTAGACATCAGCACAAAATTACAAGCCATATTAAGAAAATGGAAGAGATGGCTCAAGAAAAGGAATATACCAAAGGCCCAGAAGAGACACAGGATTTGAGATAATCAATGAGATGCACACAAATTCCAAAATCAAATTAATGCACTGAAAGACAACATACCTGGGAAGCGGATATGGCTCAAGCGATTGAGCTCCCACCTACCACATGGGAGGTCCCGGGTTTGGTTCTTGGTGCCTCCTGGAGAAGACCAGCAAGACAGTGAGCTGGTGCGATGGGCAGACATGGCAAGCTGACACAACAAGATGATGCAACAAAGAGACACAAAGAGGAAAGACAATGAGACACACAACAAAGCAGGGAGCTGAAGTGGTTCAAGCAATTGGACTCCTGTCTACCATATAGGAGGTCCAGGGTTTGATTCCTGGGGCCTCCCGGTGAAGGCAAGCTGGCCCATGCGGAGAGCTGGCCCGCACAGCATGCTGGCCCGCACAGGAGTGCTGGTGCAGCAAGATGCTGCAACAAAAAGAGACACAGAGGAGAGACAATAAGACGCAGCATGGGAAGTGGATGTGGCTCAATCGATAGGGCTCCTGTTTACCATATGGGAGGCCCTGGGTTTGATTCCCGGGGCCTCCTGGTGAAGGCAAGCCAGCTCGCGTGGTGCAGTGAGCTGACGCAGCAGGACGACCCAACAAGGAGAGACAAGCAGACACAGAAAAAATGGACAACAAATGGACACAGCGAGCACAAGCAGCAAGGGGGGATAAATAAATAAATAAATAAACAAACAAATAAATAAATAAAATCTTAAAAAAATAAATAAATAAAAATATGTATTAAAAAAAAAAAAAAAAGATGCAGCAGACCAAGGAGCTGAGGTAGCACAAGAGATTGAGTGCGTCTATCCCACTCCAGAAAGTCCCAGGATCGGTTTCTGGCGCCGCCTAAAGAGAAGACAAGCAGACACAGAAGAACACAGAGCAAATGGACACAGAGAGCAGACAAGACAAGGGGGGGCATAAATAAATAAAAACAAATATTAAAAAAACACATTAGAAGCATATAAGAGCAGACTTGAAATGACAGAAGAAAAAGGGATGCAGAAGACAGAACAGCTGAAATTGTAGAGAGAAAAGAATAGAAAAAAATTGAGCAGCAGCTCAGGGAGTTGAATGATTACATGAAATGGAAAAACACACATGTCATGGGAGTTCCAGTAGGAGAAGAGAAGGGAAAGGGGGCAGAAAGAGTATTTGAGGAAATAATGGCTAAAAATTTCCCAACTCTCATGAAAGAAATGAACTTACATGTCCAAGAAGTACAGCATACCTCAATCAGAATAAATGCAAATAGACCTACTCCAAGACACATACTACTCAGAATATCAAATGTCAAAGATAGAGAAAATTCTGAGAGCAGCAAGGGAGAAGCAAACCATCACATACAAGGGATTATTGCAGATTTCTCATCAGAACCATGGAGGCAAGAAGACAGTGGTATGGTACAATTAGGATACGGAAAGAGAAAAACTGCCAGCCAAGAATTTTTTTATCCAGAAAAACTGTCCTTCAAATATGAAGGAGAGTTAAAAATATTCATAAACAAAGAGAATCTAAGAGAGTTCAAAAAAAAAGAATCCATCTTTGCAGGAAATATTAAAGGCAGCCTTAGCCTGAAAGAAAAAGACAGGATAAAGAGGCTTGGAGGAGGGAAGCAGATGTGGCTCAAGCGATTGGGCTCCTGTCTACCATACGGGAGGCCCCGGGTTCGATTCCTGGGGCCTCCTGGTGAAGGCAAGCTGGCCCACGCGGAGAGCTGGCCCGAGCTCAGTGCTGGCCCACGCAGAGTGCTGGCCCATGCAGGGGTGCTGGCTCATGCAAGAGCACTGACCCATGCAGAGAGCTGGCGCAGCAAGATGAAGCAACAAAAGAGACACAGAGGAGAGACAATAAGAGATGCAGCAGACCAGGGAGCTGAGGTGGCACAAGAGATTGAGTGTCTCTCCCACTCCGTAAGGTCCCAGGATCAGTTCCTGGTGGTGCCTAAAACAGAAGACAAGCAGACACAGAAGAATACACAGTGAATGGACACAGAGAGCAGACAATGCCAGAGGGTGGGTGGGAATAAATGAATAAATCTTAAAAAAAAAAAAGATTAGAGCAAAAATAAATGAAATCAAGAACAACAACAACAAAACAATGGAGAAAATCAACAAAACCAAAAGCTGGTTCTTTGAGAGGACCAATAAAATTGACAAACCCTTAGCTAGACTAAAAAAGAAAAAAAGAGAGAAGATGCAAATAAAATCAGAAATGAAAGGGAGGAACTTACGACTGACCCCAGAGAAATAAAAAGGACCATAAGAAGATATTATAAGGGGGACGAATGTGGCTCAAAGGTTTGGGCATCCGGCTCCCATATGGAGGGACCCGGGTTTGATCCCTGGGACCTCCTGGTAAAAAAAAAAAAAAAAAGAAGAAGATATTATAAGAAACTGTATGCCAACAAACTAGACAACCTAGATGAAGTGGAAAAATTCCTATAAATGCACAAACAACCTACACTGACACTACAAGAAATACAAGAACTTAACAAACCAATCACATTTAAAGAGATAGAATCAGTCATCAAAAATCTCCCAACAAAGAAAAGTCCAGTACCAGATGGCTTCACAGATGAATTCTACCAAGCATTTCAAGAATAATTAACACCAATCCTGTTTAAATTCTTCCAAAAAAAAATTGAAGAGGAGGGAAAATTACCCAATACATTTTATAAAGCCTACATCACCCTAATACCAAAGCCAGATAGAGATACTACAAGAAAAGAAATTACAGACCAATCTCTCTAATGAACATAGATGCAAGAATTCTCAACAAAATACTTACAAATTGAATCCAACAGCATATCAAAAGACTTATACCTCATGACCAAGCGGGATTTATTCCTGGTATGCAAGGCTGGTTCAACATAAGAAAATCAATCAACGTAATACACCACATTAACAAATTGAAGGAAAAAAAAACACACGATCATCTCAATCGATGCAGAAAAGGCATTTGACAAAATCCAGCATCCTTTTTTGATAAAAGCACTTCAAAAGATAGGAATAGAAGGAAAATTCCTCAATATGATTAAAGGCATATATGAAAAACTCACAGCCAACATCATACTCAATAGGGAAAGGTTGAAAGCTTTCCCTCTAAGATCAGGAACAAGACAAGGATGCCCACTGTCACCATTGTTATTCAATATTTTACTAGAAGTTCTGGCTAGGGCAATTAGACAAGGAAAAAAAAAAATTAAAGGCATCCAACTAGGAAAAGAGGAAGTAAAATGCTCACTGTTAGTGGATGACAGGATCCTGCACTTAGAAAATCCTGAAGTATTCATGACAAAGCTACTTGACCTAATAAATGAGTTCAGCAAAGTAGCAGGATACAAGATCAATATGCAAAAATCATTGATGTTTCTGTACAATAGTATTGAAAAATCTGAGGAGGAAATCAAGGGGAAAATTCCATTTACAATAGCAACAAAAATATTCAAATATCTAGGAGTCAATTTAACCAAAGAAGTACAGGACCTATATGCAGAAAACTACAAAACAATGCTAGAAGAAATCAATGAAGACCTAAGCAAATGGAAAGACATTCCATGTTCACGGATTTGAAAACTAAACATCGTGAAGATGTCAATCTTACCCAAACTGATTTATAGATTCAATGCAATACCAATCAAAATTCTATTTCTTTACAGAAATAGAAAAGGCAATTACCAAATTCATTTGGAAGGGAAAGTGCACTAAATAGCCAAAAAAACATCCTGAAAAAGAGGAGCGATGTGGGAGGAATTTCACTGCCTGAACTCGAAACCTATTACAAAGCTACAGTAGTCAAAACAGCATGGTATTGGCATAAAGATAGACATATCGACCAGAGGAATAGTACTGACAGCCCAGAGATAACCCCTCACCTCTACGGCAAAGTGGTTTTCAACTTACCAAAGCCATGTTAACGGGAAAAAACAGTCTCTTCAGCAAAAGGTGCTGGGAGAACTGGACAACCATAACCAAAAGAATGAAAGAGGACCCCTATCTCATTCCCTATACAAGAATCAATTAAAAATGGATCAAAGACCTAAATATAAAAATCCAGGACCATAAAACTACTAGAAGAAAATGTAGAAAAACATCTTGAAGACTTTGTGGTAGGTGTTGGCTTCTTGGACCTTACACCCAAAGCACGCTCAACAACAACAAAAAAAAAGATAAATGGGTCCTCCTCAAAACTGAACACTTTTGCACCTCACAGGACTTTGTTAAAAGGGTAAAAGGCAGATGACTCAATGGGAGAAAATATTTGGAAATCACATGACTGATAAGGGTTTAATATCCATGATATATGAAGAGATGTTACAACTCAACAATAAACAGGCAAATGACCCAATTAAAAAAATGGGCAAAAGATTTGAATTGACATTTGCCCAAAGAAGAAATACAAATGGCAAAAAAACACATGAAAAAATATTCATCACTAATGATTAGGGAAATGCAAGTTAAAATTACAATGAAATTTAATTTCACACCTATTAGAATGGCCGCTATTAAAAAAAACAGAGAACTCCAAGTATTGAAGAGGATGTGGAGAGATAAGAATACTTATTCACTGTTGGTGGGAATGCAAAATGGTACAGCCACTGTGGAGAATGGTTTGGCAGTTCCTAAAGAAATTAAATATAGATTTGCCACATGATTCTGCAATACCACTACTGGGTATATACCCAAAAGAACTGAGAGCATTGATATGAACAGACATCTGCACACTGATGTTCATAGTGGTGTTATTCACCATTGCCAAAAGCTGGAAACAACCCACGTGTCCATCAACTGATGAATGGATAAACTATGGTGTATTCACACAATGGGATATTATGCAGCTTTAAGAAGAAATGCCAGGTGTCCATCAACAGATGAATGGATAAACAAACTATGCTCTATTCACACCACGGAATATTATGTAGCCATAAGAAGAAATGAAGTCATAAAGCATATGGCAACATGGATGAACCTGGAGGACATTATGTTGAGCGAAGCAAGCCAGACACAAGGACAAATACTGTATGATTGCATTACTATGAACCAAATATACTATTTTTTTTTTACCTAGAGATCCCGGGGATCGAACCCAGGTCCCTCCATATGGGAGACGGATGCCCAACCATTTGAGCCACATCCGTCCCCCCATTCAACATTTTGTATAATTCAAAAAAAAAAGTATATGTATCCAGTACGTTTAATTGAGAAATGTATGTTTTTATTCAACTGTGTTTTCTTTTTAGTTTTTAATTGTTTATATTTTCAATTATTAAATGTACAAAATAAAGTTTAAAAAATGCAAAAAAAAAAGAAGAAATGAAGTTATAAAGCATATGACGACATGGATGAACCTGGAGGACATTATGTTGAGTGAAGCAAGCCAGACACGAAAGGACAAATACTATATAACTGTGCTACTGTGAACTAAATATATTGTGTAATCTCATGGAGTTACTAACTTGAATATGGGTCACCAGAAAATAGAATGAGGTTAGAGGATGGAAAGCTAAAGGTTAACTTGTGCAGAATTGGTAAAAAGGATATGTGTTAATCTTTAGAAATGAATAGGAAAGGTGAAAGCACTACATAATATTTGTAACTAGTAGTACTATTATGTGGGTATGACAGTGGTTTAAAGGGAAAGTCTAAGGTCATGTGTATTACTAAAAGAAAAGCTAAAAAATATAACATGGAACTGTATAATATAGTAAAATCTCATGTGAAATATGAATATGGGTAAAATTGCATATATAAGACTGGTTTTCTTAGAAACTAAACTAATATATATGTTAATACTACAAGTTGTGTAATATCAGAATAAAAAAAACATTATACTAAGTAACAGAAACCAGACACAAAGTTGTACATATTATATGATTCCATTTATATAAAATGTAAACATCAATCAATTTATAAAGACAAACTAGATTAGTGGTTATATAGGGCTGGGGAAGGATAGAGGGATTGAGAGGTGACTGCTAAGGAGTGTGGAGTTTTTATTTTTAGAGTAATGAAATTGTTCTAAAATTTTTTGTGGTGATGAATGCACAATATTGTGATTATACTAATAGCCATTGACGGTAAACTTTGGATAGATCGTATGATATGTGAATATATCTTAATAAAACTGCTTAAAAATAAATAATGTGCAAGAATAGCCAGAAACAGCAGCTATGTATGGCAGGGGAAGCATAGAGAGAATGAGAGGTGAAGAGTTTTCTTGTTTTTTTTTTTTTGTTGTTGTTGTTATTAATAGTGAAATAATGAAAATGCTATAATAATGATTGAAGTGATGAAAGCACAACTATGTGATTATACCAAATACCTTTGATTGGAGACTTTGGATGAATTGTATGCTTTATTAATATGTTTCAATAAAATCAATCTGTTTTTTTTTTTTTTTAAGATTTATTTATTTACTTTTATCCATTTTAACCCCCCTGTTTTTGCTGTTTTGTGTCCATTTACTGGGCAATTCTCTGTATCTGTTTCCTGCCCTCTCTTCTCATCCTTCTCCTCCTGTCTTCACCGGGATTTGATCCTGGGAACCTCCAATGTGAGAGAGAGGCGTTCTGCCACCTGTGCCACCTCATTCCTGTTTTTTTGGTGCGTCTTATCTTTGCTCTCCCTTGTGTCACTCTCTTGTTATATCATCATCTTGCTGTGTGGCTCAGCGGGGCCTAATGGCCCACACACCTTCTATATTTTTTCTTTTATTTTACCAGGAGGTCCCAGGGATCGAACCCACTTCCCTCCATATGGGAGATGGCTGCCCAACTATTTGAGCCACATCTGGCCCCCTTGATCTGTTTTTAAAAAATCACACCTATAGGATTTTGCAGGTCGAGGGAGATGAATCTTTGCTTAGTATATTACCTGATGGGATACCTGGAGAGAAAGGGAGGCCAGTCACAAGAGACCACATATTGTATGATTCCATTTCTATGAATTTCCAGAAGAAATAAATCCATAGAAACAGAAAATAGATTAGTGGTTGCCAGGAGGCTGAGGGGAAGGGCAGAGACTGCTAATGGGCACGGAGTTTCTTTTTGGGGTGATGAAAATCTTCTGAAATAAGATAGAGATGGTGGTTACACAACCTTGTGAATATACTAAAAAACAATTAATTTTACAGTTTGAAAGAATGAATTTTACAGTATGTGAATTATGTCTCCACAAAAAATATTGATGGAATTGCAATATTGATGGAAATGGACAAATCTGCAAATCTAGAGCAAAAATTAGGAAGCTAGCAGCACGATAGAGTTTAGCTCCCCAGGAATCCATGGTACTTAAGGGGAGGGGGTGCATTTCCCACAGTGCATAGGAAGGAAGACAATCTGGAGTTAGTTGACTGTTGAAGGGTGGCTAATCAACTTGGGTTCAGCCAGAGATGACACATGGCTTAGGTACCCGCTTCTCTGCCACATCTCTTAGCACTCTTGGATTACTCTTGATTCCAAGCCCCAATAGCCTCTAAACCAATGCACTCTAGTGGAGTCAAAGGATGATGAAGCTCTAGCCATCCCACCCCCCATAATCTCAACCAGTCCCCTATTTCCACCCCTAGTCGGCCCACAGTTCAAGCAAAAGCAGTGTGCGCATTATGCCATCACTGCAGAACGCCTCCCCCGCCCCACTTTCAGCCATACTGACACCCCCAAAAGCCCAGCTCAAAATCACTTAAACAATAAGGGCACTTGTCTTCTTCATATAACAAGAAGTCCTAGGAGTAGGGCAGTCTAGGGTTGTTTATTCAAAGACTCACTGACACTACTAAGGACCCAGCTTCTTGCTCTCTTTTTGCTCAGCCACCCTCACATACTGGCCTTATCCTCAAGAATACAGAATGGCTGCAGTCATTTCAGATATCACATCCTTACCTGCAGACTGTTCCTCCCTCTTCATTAGCCAAAACCGGGTCACATCCCCTCCCCTCCAACTAGTCACGGGAAAGAAGACGAGGACCACAATGATTAACTTAGACTCATCAGGATTTATCTGAGTCAAGCTTTAGTGGGTGGAGGGGTACACACAGAACAAAACCAGGACTCTGCTGCGATGGAGGAAGGAGAACTGCAGCCAGCCATAGTGAACATAGGGGATTCCTTCCCCACAAGGTTTGCCCTCTACCAGGCATGTGCTTCCTCGAGCTATCTGGGGTTACTACCTCTTCCTTCAGATCAGCTGTCATGTCCTCCAGAAAGCCTTCCCTGTCCTTCTTGGCAAGATCTAAGACCCAGCAACCACCACCCCTCGTAGCTCTAATCACAGCCACAACTAAATAATTACTTGTGTCATTATTTGACTAAAGCCTCTTCCATGAAGACTGCTCCACTCTGTATCCCCTGACCCAGCCAGAGTATGGCAAAGAGGAGGACTCAATAATTAATGACTGGGGAAGCAGATGTGGCTCAATCGATAGGGCTCCTGTTTACCATATGGGAGACCCCGGGTTCAATTCCCAGGGCCTCCTGGTGAAGGCAAGCCAGCCCACGTGGCGCCATGAGCTGACGCAGCAAGACGACCCAACAAAGGGAGACAAGCAGACACAGAAAAACGCACAGCAGATGGACACAGAGAGCATAAGCAGCAAGGGGGGGATAAATACATAAATAAATAAAATCTTAAAAAAAAAAAAAAAGTTAATGACAGGACTGGACCCTAAAATGATTCAGGGTACTACAAGAGGCAGATGGGAAGGTCTGGCAGATGATATCAGGGGCTTTCTCTGTGTGGTCAGATTTTTTATTTAATTTATTTTTATTTTTATTTTTAAGATTTATTTATTTAACTTATTAATTTATCTCTTCCTACCCCCTCGTTGTTGTTCTTGCTGTGTCTGTTTGTGGTGTGCTCATCTTCTTTTTAGGAGGCACTGGGAACCAAACCCGGGATCTCCCATGTGGTAGGCGGGAGCTCAGTCACTTGAGCCACATCCACTTCCCTCAGATTTTTTATTTTTATTTATTTTTTATTTTTATTTTTTTTATTTTTTTTAAAGATTTTATTTATTCATTCATTTATCCCCCCCTTGCTGCTTGTGCTCGCTGGGTTAGCTAACCACGCCGTGTGGGCGGGCTTGCCTTCACCAGGAGGCCCCGGGAACCGAACCCGGGGCCTCCCATATGGTAAACGGGAGCCCTACTGATTGAGCCACAGCCGCTTCCCCTCAGATTTTTTAAATTAAAGTCTAACATACATACAGCAGATAGCTCCCTTCTTAGGCATAGATCAATGACTTTACAAATGGATGCACTTGCAAAAGCAGTTAGTTGGGAGGTGTGATTTGGAGTCATTTTATTTTCTTCTTTGTCTTTTTCTGAGTGATTTAAATAGTTTTCAGTGTTGTGATGAGCATCTCTCACAAGGGCCTATGTCATTCTTACAAAAACAAAGCCTTCCTTTCTTAAGCACAGAAACGTGCCATGTTTGAGTATTCAGGATGTAGAAGGAATCCATGGGGTACTAAGAATTTCTTCCTTCTCTTGTTTCATTTTCACTTCCTCCCCTGACCTCCCAGCAGGTGGGCCCTCCTGGAGTTTAGATACCATCTTCCTTTCTCCAAAAGCTGTTTTTGTTTTAGGATTAAAAGGCAAAAAGAGGTAAATTTCCATGAGAAATAATATAGGGGTTTGTGTTTTGCTTTTCTTTTTCTCCAAAGGCAAGAACTGAGGGGATTGGAAACATCTGGGTCTTTTAATAAAGTTTGGGATCTATTCTCAAAGATATGCCCAGGTTAATAATTTGTATATGATGAAGTGTTCATTCATTCACTCATTCACTCATTCACTCAGTCATTTACTAGTGTCTGCCTCCATGCCTGACTTATCCTGAGTATGGGGAATATAGAGATGGATCATATATGGTTCCTGACCTCAGGGAAACAGATACCGTCATGACAATCACTTCAAACTATGATGGGTGCTCTAATGAGATCTGGGTAGATACAGTGTGGAGCTGAGGTGCACTGTCATCCAAGGGAGGGGACATTTAAGCTGGGTTCTGAAGGATTCATAGAAGTTTGCCAGGTAGAGAAGGGCGATGGAAAGGCATTCCAGGCAGAGGGAACAGCTTGTGCCAAGTCACAGAGGCTGAAACAGCATAGTGCCCAGAATGCAGTGGTCTGGAGCATGGGTGTGTAGCCAAACTGAGTAGAGACTCACCCCTCCAGGCCACCCTTTCTGCTCCAGGCCTTGCCCATTTCTTAACTGCATGATCCTGAGCAAGATATTTACTCTCTCTGTGCCTTGGTTTCTTCATCTATGAAACAGAGATAATGACAGCACCTACCCTACAGGGTTAATGAGGATTAATTCAGATAAACCACATAAAAAGTTTAGACCATTTGGTAGATTGTCAGCTCCTGGTTTGGGTGTGACAGCTATTGGGCATGAGGGCCGGAGAGACTGAGCCAAGGCTGGGGAAGCTGATGGGGGTCAGAACAGGTTTTCAACAGGAGAATGACATGACCAGATCTGGGCGTTACAGAGTCTCCGTACCTAAAGGGGGAGGGTGGCCTGGCGGGGAGAACCGACATCTCAGTCAGAGCGATGGTGAGGCTGGACCTGGCAGGGCTGTGAGGCAGGAAGAGGTGGAGGAATCAAGAGAGAATCCAAGGATAGAGTCAAAAGACTTGAGGGTTGATTAGATGTGGGAGTTGAGGGACAGAGAGGATAACTCCTGGATTCTGGCTGACACAAGAGGTGGAAGGAGTGCCATCACTGAGATGAGCCAGGTGTGGGGGCAATAAAAGGTGAGTTCTGTTTCATGTTCATGGGATACATCCGTGATACTAACTACACAGAGGGAGGTGCCCAGCAGGTCACTGGTTATGGGGGCCCAAGGGTCAAGGCCAAGCCGGCTGCAGCTTCCACTCCCTCCCATCTCCTACCTCCCAGACTCAGAGAACCCTGACTCTCAGGCCCTGCCATGGTTCCACCAGGCATCACAGACTTGCCCTGTGGAGAGGGCTGGGCCAGATGCTGGTGACAGATGCTGTCATACCCACCCCATATACAGCCTGGGCATTGCCTCAGCATGAGGAAATGGAAGGAAGTGAGGCCAGCCGAGATGGCAGGCCCCAGAGATGAGGCCAAGCACTCCCATCCTTCCAGGAAAACAGGCACGTCACCCAGATATAACTCATCACCTTGCAGCTGGCCCAGCCCAAAGTCACAGTTTACTTCGGCACACTGGAGTTTTTTGGCTTCCCTTTTACTCTAGACGATAATAAGTGTGTCCAGTACACGGGTATTAGATGTCTCCTCCGGGCACTGTGCTAACAGCTTCATATTGGGGCCTATGAGGGAGCAACTTGGGTCATCTCCACTTTACAGGTGAGGAACTGAGGCTCAAAGAGGGGCAGGTCCTTGTCGGGTGGAAGGCCTGTCTGCCCCTGGAGCCCGTGCTCTCAACGCCTCTTGATGGCAAGTTTCATTCCAAGTTTTCTTTCAAACTGGACTTAGGTGCCTTTCAATATCGTCTAAGTGCTTGGAGATTATGTAAAGAGAGGTAAACAAATATTTCTAAATTTTGTTTAATAAATTTATTTATTTATTTTGTAAAGGAGGCTGCATGGCTCATCTGCTAAAAATATTTAAGTGTAAGAACTTGGAAGCCCATGGAAGCAGGAAATAGTAATTACCGCAAAGCACTTGGTCGGCACAAATGTC
The DNA here is from genome assembly GCA_026826555.1 of Tolypeutes matacus. Classification (NCBI taxonomy): domain Eukaryota; kingdom Metazoa; phylum Chordata; class Mammalia; order Cingulata; family Chlamyphoridae; genus Tolypeutes; species Tolypeutes matacus. The sequence continues at coordinate 7,064,962 of JAKSZT010017719.1, read as the reverse complement.
TGCCAATTCCTGGGCTATGTGGGGAGCCCAAGCCCGGGCCCAGTGCAGCCCTTGTGGAGCCTCCACCCCCTCGAGGGTCCCAGCCAAAGCCACTTCCGTGGACTCCACCCTAGCTCCAAGCCCTCCTGGAAGTGGGCTGGTTTCCCAGCTGCGGTTTTTACCCTGATGTGCTGGTAGTTGTCCCACGATCTGAGGCCTGGCTTTCGCTGGTTCTTCGTCTCCCAAGGGAGGCTGGGGGAGAACTGGGGCCTGAATGCAGCAATTACTGGGTTCAAATCCCATTTCTATCCTGAAGTATCCACAACAAAGCTGCTTGAACTAATAAATGAGTTCAGCAAAGTGGCAGGATATAAGATCAACACGCAAAAATCAGTAATTTTTTTTTTTTTTTACCGGGAGGTCCCGGGGATCGAACCCGGGTCCCTCCATATGGGAGACGGACGCCCAACCAGTTGAGCCACATCCGACCCTCAGTAATGTTTTTGTACACCAGTACTGAACGATCTGAGGAGGAAATCAGGAGGAAAATTCCATTTTCAATAGCAACAAAAAGACTCAAATACCTAGGAGTTAATTTAACCAAGGAAGTACAGGACCTATATGCAGAAAGCTACAAAACAATGCTAAAAGAAATTTGAAAAGACCTAAACAAATGGAAAGACATTCCGTGTTCATGGATTGGAAGAATAAATA
>JAKSZT010017719.1:6849857-7063869 GCA_026826555.1 Tolypeutes matacus | reverse complement strand
GAATCAACTCAAAATGGATCAAAGATCTAAATATAAAAGCCAGGACCATTAAACTACTAGAAGAAAATGTAGGGAAACATCTTCAAGACCTTGTAGTAAGGGAAGCGGCTGTGGCTCAATCAGTAGGGCTCCCGTTTACCATATGGGAGGCCCCGGGTTCGGTTCCCAGGGCCTCCTGGTGAAGGCAAGCCCGCCCGCACGGCGTGGTTAGCTGACCCAGCGAGCACAAGCAGCAAGGGGGGGATAAATGAATAAATAAATAAAATCTTTAAAAAAAAAAAGACCTTGTAGTAGGTGGTAGTTTCTTGGACCTCACACCCAAAGCACGTGCAACAAAAGAAAAAGTAGATAAACGAGACCTCCTCAAAATTAAACACTTTTGCACCTCACAGGGCTTTGTCAGAAGGGTGAAAAGGCAGCCAACTCAATGGGAAAAAATATTTGGAAATCACATATCTGATAAGGGTTTAATATCCAGGATATATAAAGAGATGTTACAACTCAACAATAAAAAGACAAATGACCCAATTAAAAATGGGCCAAAGACTTGAATAGACATTTCTCCGAAGAAGAAATACAAATGGCAAAAAAACACATGAAGAAATGCTCAACATCACTCATGATTAGGGAAATGCAAATCAAAACTACAATGACATATCATTTCACACCTATCAGAATGGCCACTATTAAAAAGACAGAGAACTACAAGTGTTGGAGAGGATGTGGAGAGATAGGAACAATTCTTCACTGTTGGTGGGAATGCAGGATGGTACAACCACTATGGAGGACTGTTTGGCAGTTCCTAAAGAAGTTGCATATAGACTTGCCACATGACCCTGCAATACCACTACTGGGTATATACCCAGAAGAACTGAGCTCAGTGACACGAACAGACATCTGCACACCGATGTTCATAGCCACATTATTCACCATTGCCAAAAGTTGGAAACAACCCAGGTGTCCATCAACAGACGAATGGATAAACAAACTGTGGTCTATTCACACGATGGAATATTATGCAGCTGTAAGAAGAAATGAAGTCATATAAGGTATATGGCAACATGGATGAACCTGGAGGACATTATGTTGAGTGAAGCCAGCCAGACACAAAAGGACAAATACTGTATGAATGCATTACTATGAACCAAATATATTGTGTAATATATTATTTGATTAAAAAAAAAAATTTACATGTAAAAAAATATAATAAAATAAAAACAAATCCCATTTCTGCCTCCTAGAGGCCCACAAGACCAGAGTGTGGACTGTGGAGCCAGATCTTGGGTTAGAAACCGGACTTCATTACCTCCCAGCTGTGTGGCCTCGGGCAGCCCATTGCCCCTCTGCACATTGGTTTCCTTGCCACTCACATGAGGCTTTGAGCAGTACTGATCTCTCAAAGCTGTGATGATGTTAAAAGATCCAATATTGGGAAGCGGCTGTGGCTCAATCAGTAGGGCTCCCGTTTACCATATGGGAGGCCCCGGGTTGGGTTCCCGGGGCCTCCTGGTGAAGGCAAGCCCGCCCGCACGGCGTGGTTAGCTGACCCAGCGAGCACGAGCAGCAAGGAGGGGATAAATGAATAAATAAATAAAATCTTTAAAAAAAAAAAAAAAAAGATCCAATATGTATAAAGTGCATAAAGCAGTACCTAGTACAGTATTTAATATCCACTAGGCTGGTCCGAGCGCAGTGCAAGTTACAACTAATTGATTACAGTCAGTTACAGATTACTTTGCTCATTCTCCACTTCCACTGCTTCACTTGACTAGTCTTAAAAAAAAAAAAAAAAAATAATATCCACTAAATGTAGGATATTACCGTAACTGTCTTTGAACAGTGCTACTTCCCTCCCTGAGCCTCAGTTTCCCCATCTGTAAAATGGAAATGATACTAGACCTGCCTCAGAGGGCAATGAGCTGATTAGATGAGATGATACATTTAGTACAGTGCCTGGTGATCAGATTTTCAACAAATTAACAATCTTTTTATTTTTCTTTTTTTGAGGTACTGGGGTCCAGGACTGAACCCGGGACCTTGTATGTGAGAAGCCAGGGCTCAACCACTGAGCCACATTGGCTTCCCTGAGTTGGTTTTATCGTTTGTTTTGCTTGTTTTTGCTTTTTTCAGGAGGCAACAGAACCGAACAGGGACCTCCCATTTGGGAGGCATGAGCTCAGCTACTTGAGCCACACACAAAAAAGAGACTTCTTTTCTGAGAAAAAGTCAGCCTACATAGATATAACATTAAAAAACAGAAAATCTTGTTTTTAAAAATAAAAACAGTGAATACAACAAAGCTACTAGAGCTAATATAAACAAATTCAGCCAAGGGGTGGGGTACAAGATGAACACACAAAAATCAGTAGTGTTTCTATGCAGTAGTATTACTAGTAATGCACAATCTGAAGAGAAAATTAAGAAAAAAAATTTCATTTACCATAGCAACTAAAAGAATTAAATATCTAGGAATAAATGTAAACAAGGATGTAAAGGACTTAATACATGGACTTTTATAAAACATTGCTAAAAGACATGAAAGAAGACCTAAATAAATGGCAGGATATTCCATGCTCATGGACTGGAAGACTAAATATTGTCAAGATGTTAATTCTACCCAAAGCAATTTTCAGATTCAATGCAATCCCAGTCAAATTTCTGACTGCCTTCTTTGCAGAAATGGAAAAGGCAATCAACAAATTTATTTGGGAAATGGATCTGACTCAAGCAATTGGGCTCCCATCTACCATGTGGGAGGTCCAGGGTTCGATTCCCTGGGCCTCCTGGTGAAAAGCAAGCTGGCCCACATGGCGACCTGGCCCATGCAGAGTGCTGGCCCACACAGAGTGCTGGCCCATGTGGAGTGCTGGCTGGCGCAGAGAGCTGGTGCAGGAAGATGACGCAACAAACAGAGACACAGAAGAGAGACAATAAGAGACAAAGCAGACAAGGGAGCTGAGGTGGCACAAGAGAGTGAGTGACTCTGTCCACTCTGGAAGGTCCCAGGATGGGTTCCTGGTGCTGCCTAAAAGAGACGACAGACACAGAAGAACACACAGAGAGCAGACAGTGAGCACAAAAAACAACGGGGGTGGGGGCTGATAAATAAATATTTAAAAAAAAGAAAAAAGGAAGAACAAAGTTGTAGGACATACAGTTCCTGAAATTTAAAACTTATTACAAAGCTACAGTGGTCAAAATAGCATGTTTCTGGCACAAAGACAGTCATATAGAACAATGGAATCGAACTGAAAATTTGGAAATAAATCCTCACATCTATGGCCAATAAGTGGTAGGACTGGGATTTGAATCCAGGTCTAGATGGATGTAAAGCCTTTATAGAGCAGAAAAGTGAGGCTGAGGGGCTGCTGGGACTTGCACAGGAACCCATAGCTGGTGGTTGGGAGGCTGAGCTTCAGGTCTGAGCTTCTGGAAAGGGAAACATATCTAAGAGGAAATAATCCCAAATGCCTCCCACCCCAACTGGGAAAAGGAAGGACAATGCCACAAGCAGACTGAAGGAGAGAGCTTCTCCCCAACCCCTCACCCAGAGGCAGGGGTCCCAAGGCTGACAGGATTCCTTTATTGTAAGATCTCAGAGGTGGGGACAGCTGAGCAAGCAGTATGGTGCTGACACAAAATAAGGAGGAAATGCAGGGCCTGGGGAGGGGGGCCCTGCAGTGACCAGCCCCTGAGCAGACAGGGAGGGGCTGCCTTCAGGGCATCCCAGCCACCAACCTTCTCAGCTTGTTGATGAGGAAGCTGAGGTCCAGACAAGCTGAGGCACTGGCTTGTCAGCACTCATCACTCTGGCCACTGGGTGGAGGATTGGGTGGCACCCAGTGGAGGCCAGTGTGATGTTCCAGGCATGAGCAGATGAGCCCAGGAACCCACAAGTTGCCTATGATCAGCCCTGGAGCCCCAGCTCCTGACAGCTCAGAGAAGCCCTAGCCCAGAGAGGCCTGGCAAGGAGCTCAAGGTCACATAGCAATGGAAGCAGCTAGTCTCTTCCTGCCCTGCCTGGGCTGCTCCCACTTTCTGGCCTGAGCTCCATTTCCCATCCCACCCCTATTCCTTCACTGCCAATTTCCCCCCACCCCCCAATCCACCAGCTGTCTCCTCGGAGGGCAGTGAAAGGCAGGTCAGATTTCCACAGGGCACATGGGTGCCAGGTGTGGCCAGAACAGTTGGGAGAGCAGGTGGGCGGAGGGGGGTGGTAGCTGGAAGAGGCTCCAGCTAGTGATCGGACACAACAGCAGCTGCTCACACCTGCTCTGGGCTGCCCAAAGTGGGGGCTGGGCTCCCCACAGTTGACCAGACTCTGGGTCTCCATCCCAGCTTTGCCACTGAAGCTGGTTTGTGGTCCTGGGTGAGGACCCTCAATTTCCCCAGCTGCACATGTACCCACCTGCTGTGATGATGTCAGGTGGCATGCAGAGTCGGGCATCTGCTGCCACTGTGATGCCTGGGCTATCATTATTCTTACTCCCGGTGGCCAGGAAGTGAATGGTCAGGAGGCCCGAGAACCTGTGCAGAGAGGCCTGACAGGCTACTTGACCGCTGGAGCCTCAGTTTTTCCTTGCTGGCAGCCAGAGTACACGTCCCAAAGCCCAATTCGGACCACCCCTTAACCCTGCTGAATACCCTTCATGGCTTCCCAACTGCCCACCACTGCTTGGGACAGCACAGTCCATAAATCTTGTGAGACTGGAGTCATCCTAGCTGGAGCAGGGGAGGGGGCCCAGAATTTCTACCCCTGGGTCTCCTGCTCCCCTGCCTCATTGTATCCCCTCAAGGTAGCTCTAAGCCTCCTTTTTTGTACCCTCAGGGTTCCATGATACCCATTTTGAGAAACTGCCCATAGAATGTGGTCCAAGCCCCTTAGCAGGGCATTCGAGGCCTCTCTTCCCTGCACTTCTCCCCAGACTCCCATTGTTTCTCATAGGTGATCCCTGGATCAGCCAATGCCCACTACTGGCTGCTCCAGAAAGAGGCTTTGCACCTTTACAGATGGGGTGCCATTTCTGCCTCCCAGAATCCTCTTCTTCCTGTTTTGCATCTGGCAAACACCCCCCTAATCCCAGAGACTTAGAAGCCCTTTGTCTCCTCCTCCCAGAAGACCTCCCTGACTGCCCTCAGGGGGGGCCATCCCTCCTCCCTAAGCTTTCTCAGGCTCTGCAGAGCTTGGGTGGCAGGCATGGCTGAGGGGTGTGGGGATGGTGAGGGGCATGATGTGGCAAGTACGGAAGGGAGAGAAGGAGGGAGGGATCCAGATGGAAGGAAGGCAATGGGGGTGGAGAACAGAAGCAAAGAAGGAATAAAGGAGACGGGGAAGGAAAAGGAGGGGAGAGGCTGGTGCAGGGCCTGGCAGCATGCTCCTCCCCAACCCCCATCCTGGGCCAACCCAGCCCCCTGCCCCCTCTTCAGTGGGGAAGTGAACCCCAGGACCCCCATTTCAGGGCCCAAGGTGACCACTGGCTCAGGAGACCTGGGGATCGGGGGCAGCAGATTTGAGCTCCCACCCACCCTGGGTCTCTTTGGATATCCCTCAGTCTTTTGGATAAAGCATCAAGTCAGGGCCACTCCAGATCCCAGCCAGGCCCGCCCTGGGTGGACTCATAGAGGTGGGACAGGGCTTAGCCCAGCTCAGTGAGTGGAGTGGTTGTTCTGCTCATGCTGTTGGCTCAGCCAGCCTGGAGGCTGCGGTTCTGCATTTCAGGGCTTGGTTCCCAGAGGACCTGCCCTGCTGGGCTACTTCCCCACCCCCACCCCAAAGGCTGCTTCACTGATGCTCCAGAGCCGGACCAGGTCTCACCCCACCCAGCAGCTCCATGGATACCCCTTCCCTCACCCTTCTCCCCCAGAGCCAGGATGGACAGACAGAAGGGCCATGAAACTGGGCACCAACTGCATCTGGAACCACCCTGTGCAGGGCTCAGGGGAGGCTAAACCCAGCTGGGGGTGAGGAAGGGCATCTGGGGGGACTGGGGCAGGTGTCCCTGGGCCTCACCATTTATTTGGATCTGAGCAAACTTTGCATGCCTTTTCTCAGGGCATCCACGCTCTATCCACGCAAGCACTTTTATTTTATGAGCAGATGAGCCCGGGAACACACAAGTTGCCTATGGTCAAGGTTTATTGAGCACTTACTTTAGGCCCGGCCCAGGCTGGGCTGGAGAGGTCCCCAGAGCTGGCCCTGGCACCGTGAAGAGGGTGGTGGGGCCCACAGGAGACAGCTCACGCAGGCTCTGACTCAGACAGCTTGGGTTTCAGTTCCAGCACTGCCCCCTTCTCCTGGTAAGGCATGAAATGATATGCAAGGGAAACCAAAGCTGTATAGATGGGAGCTATGTATAACGTAGCCATTCATTCTTTTGTTTTTTCATTCATTCAAAAAGCAGTTTCAAGGCCCATCTCTGGGCGCAGCCTTACTTTGCACGAGAGCAGAGGGATGAGTCACTGCTGACTCATGGTCAGAGTGTTGAAGAAAAGACCCAGATCCTGGCTGTCACCCAACAATCAAGTGGTCTCTGACCCTCGGTTTCCTCACCTGCAAAACGGGAATCACATTCCCATTTTGAAAAATCAGTTGAAACCAATCACCCTGCCTGGCTCCCGACTCCACACAGGCCCCCGAGTGCTGGGAGTTTCACTTTCCCCCTTCCCTTCTCCCCTCATTTTGGAGGCAGCCAGAGGGCAGCAGGTGGGGCTTGACCCCAGGCTGCGAGTTGGGAAGACAGCTGAGGTGCCAGGGGCCTGGAGTGGCAGATCACACAGCAAGTTATTGGTGACCACTTCCTGAGCACCTAGGCCCTGGGCCAGGTACCCTATTTATTTATTTTGTGTGTGTGTGTGTGAGGTACTGGGGCCGGGGATTGAACCCAGGACCTTGTATGTGGGAAGCCGGTGCTCAATCACTGAGCCACATTGGCTCCCCTGATTGGTTTTCTCATTTGTTTTGCTTGTTTTTGTTTTTTAGGAGGCACCGGGGACTGAACCTGGGAACTCCCATGTGGGAAGCAGGCGCTCAATTGCTTGATCCACATCCCCTGCCCCCTATTTATTTTGTCTTGCTAATGCCTGTCTTCTCAGAGCTCCATGGGCCAGGCATCTCTGTTTTCACTCTACAGACTTAAACAGACTTCAAAGGAGACGTCACTAGAAGGTCCCTCACTGCCCAAACTGTTCCCAGAGGTCCTTTTAAGGAGTGAGGTGTGTGGCATGGTGGTGTGGTCGGCTTCTGCCTTTTATTTTTAGCCTTCTATATATATATACACGTATATGTAAATATATTTTGAAGCAAAAACATTGGTCTGTGTGCAAGGAATAAAGCGGCACAGAAATGCAACAGGGACCAGAATTGAGACCAAGAAGTCAGCCAGACCCAGGTTCAAGTAGACCTGGGCCTGTCCCTTCCCTCTCCGAAATAACCCCAGGGTCACCGAGGGGCCACACTCTGTGTGGGGAGCTCAGTGGACAGAGAAGCATCACAGGAATTCTCCTAAGTGCAGGCACAAGTCTGACCTGAAAAATGACAATGGCTGTGCACTGGGAATGCTGGACAATGAGTGACTGTCCCTCTGTCCTCGGACTGTTCTTCAACATTGTCCTGTCCAGGTCTTTTTTTTTTTTTTTTTTTTTTTTTCAGGAGGTACTGGGATTGATATTGGGACCTTGGACCTGCAAAGCAGGCACTCAACCGCTTGAGCTACACCCACTCTCCTCCAGGTCTTTTTTTTTCAATACTATATTTTTAAAAGCTGTCAGCTTTTAATATTCACAACTTATTTTTATCACCCCCCCCCAGATGGCTCCCTCATCTGTCTACTCATTGTCTGCTCATCTTCTTTAGGAGGCACCAGAAACCGAACCCGGGACCCCCCATGTGGGAGGCAGGCACCAGCTGGTTGAGCCACATCCACTTCCCCAGGTCTTTTTTTTTTTTTTTTTAAAGACTTATTTTTATTTATTTATTCCCCCTTGCTGCTTGTGCTCACTGTATCCATTTGCTTTGCGTTTTTCTATGTCTGCTAGTATGCCTTTGTTGCGTCAGCTCACTGTACCACGCGGGCCGGCTTGCCTTCACCAGGAGGCCCTCAGAACCAAACCCGGGGCCTCCCATATGGTAAACGGGAGCCCTACTGATTGAGCCACAGCCGCTTCCCCCAGGTCTTTTTAATAATTAAAAAAAATTAAAGAAAGAAACACAATAAAAGTCCTCTCTGGCCCGGCTGTGGTCCTGCCCTGCAAGCTGGATGGGCCTTCTCAGTGGCCCTGCCTGGCCACCCACCCCGGTCTCACTCCACCCCCAGAGCCTGGGGCTGGCATCAGGAGGGTGGCATGTTCCCTGACCACCTCGGGGGCAGCTCCCGACTCTTCTTATGTGCTTGTCCCAGGGTCTCAGAGATTTCACCTTCTCGGTAAGATTCATGGGAATGTGGGAGAGACCCAGGAGGCCTGTAGGTAAAAAGTCCCTGAACCCGAAAGCACAGGACGCAAGCACGGCTTTACGGGAGAGTGTGTGATGGTCAGAGCCCCCAAGCCTCTCCTTCTGGTGCCAGGGTCATTTTGCTACCCAAGTAGAATAAATGTTTAGGGAAAAAAAATAGTATATATATATATATAATCAAATAAATAAATAAGACCAAGTTTCTAGGCCTAGGAAATTATACCCCAAGAGATCCAAAAGTTAAAGGTGTGACTCCACCACCACAAAGCACAGCCCAGAGGCCAGAGACCAGGAGAGAAGAAAGAGCACTCATGCCATTTTTCTAGAAGGTGAAAGGGTGAGTCCAGCAACCACGGACTAGTTAGCTCAACACTGATCGCCAAGCCAGTTCTGGGTGAGATTACTAAATAGGTGACTTGAGAGTTCTCAGAAAAGGAAGTAGTGAGAGTCACTGGGAATTAAACCCCTTTATTAACAAGGTGACTGGGCCCACTCCAGACACTGGGGCTACCTGGGAGTTTTTCATGGAATCTTTGAAGTTAAGATAGAAAAATATGTACTCATGATATAAAAATTCTTTAATAATAACGCAGCTAAGTAACACAGAGAGCTTACTATGTATCAGACGCTAGTCCAAGCACTTTACATGCATTAACGCAATCCTCAAAGCAATTCTTACCGGTGGGTACTATGATCATCCCCATTTTAGAGAAACAGTTAGGTAACTTGCCCGAGGTCATAGCTGGTGAGCAATGGAGCCTCCTCACACCACACAGGTGCCCAGATAGCAATGGAGGCAGAAGGCAGGATCTTACCGGGACTGCCCTCCTCTAGGCAAGCTTAGACACTCAGATGCTCTCCAAGGACTCTGCCACTCATGGGCTTCTCCCTGGCTAGGCGCTTTATTTCCTGTCCTTCCCTGACCTGGCAGTATTGCTGTCCTTCCCATCCACGATCCCCCCACCCCCATCCCAGCTCCTTTCCACTTGGTGGCTTTTGGCCATTGATGTTTGCAAGCAGAGAGCCCTGACTGACATAGGACCTGCATCAATTACCTGCAACAACCCCCTCTCCAATGAGATCTGCTCCTAAGGGAATGTGCCCTCTCCCACCCATGATCCCCATTGGCATATGGATGGGGGCGAAAAAAAGTTGAGAATCACTGGAGGTCTCCAGGATAGCTCACAGGTCTCTGTCTTTACCCCTGTCCTGTCTATAATGGTCTTCACAACTTAGATTTAGAACACAGAAGGTCTGCTCATAAAATTTGCAGCTGCTACAGTGACAGAATTAATGCTTTGTGCAATAGAAGCAGGATTTACAATCTTTCAAGACCAGATGGCTGGATGGGATCCAAGAAGATGACATTTAACGAGCATAATGTAAGGTCTTACATGTTTCTGAAGAATCCACTGTGCAAGTACCACATAGAGGAGGAACAGTTGGCTGGACATTAGTTCATGGGAAAAAACTCTGACTGCAAATTCAGCAAGTCACCAGAATAATGTAGCTGTTGAAAACACAAATGCCTCTAGTAATGCAAGCTGTATTACCAGAGACTGAGCGTCTAGAAAACTGGCGAGGACAATAGCTTTCAACTTGGCACTTGTCAGGCCACACTAGGAGCATGTTACCAGTTCTGGATCCCACACTCTAGGAGGAATGATGACAAATTACAGTGCATTCCAATAAGAGTAGCCCAGGCTATGGGGAAACCACTAAGACTTGAGGGTGTTGGTCACAGCTCAGGGAACTCTTGGGAGCCATGATCCCTGTGTGTAAATAACTGCAGGGGAATCCCAGAGAAGAGGCACCAAATAGTAGTACTAGGGACCAGCTTGTGGAAATTTCAAAAAAGGATGTTTGGGTCAAAGCCCGTTCGTGGCAAGTCACAGAAACTTTCTAGTGCTCACTCAGTAAAAAGAGAAATTTACTCTAAGGGGTTCTTAACCAGGGGTCTGTGAGCTTGAATTGAAATTCAAAAACACATTATTCTTGTGGGGACGTGCTGGTGCAGATGTGATAATATTTATTAAATAATACATGGTATAGTGTGGATTTAGTAAGGGGTCTGTGGTTTTCACCTGACTGGGAAAGGGGTCCGTGGAACAAAAAAGGTTAAGAACCCCTGGTCTAAGGAAACAGGCATTTCAGGGCCTGGAGCAGGGAGCTGGACCGCTGGTAGGAATGAGGGAGCTGACTCTCCCACTATTCTCTGTGCTTGTTCTCTTGCCACAAAACAGCTCTGTTTCTTGGGGCTCGGACCCGAAAACGCTGCCCCAGCCCTGACACTGCAGAACCACCCGCCTTCCACGGCTTTCACTCAGCTGCCCAGGACTGGGGGTGGGGATGGGTGGGCAGGAAATAGAGGAGGGGGCGAGCAAGCCAGGAAAAGGCAGAAGGGTGGGCAGGGGCTGGCAGACAGGACAGATTATTAAAATAAAATCCAGGGACAACCAGCAAGATGGCAGCAGAGTAAAGAGCTCTGAGAATCAGCTCGTGCTATGGGGCAGTTGATGATCACCCACAGCTATTCTAGAGCACTTATTTGGGGGCTGCAGGAGACACAAGTGCATCCTGCAACATCCTTAAAAGAATGGAAGGAGGGGATGCCCATCTGCAGAGAAGATTCATGAGTGGAGCCCTCCACGCCACGGAGGCCAGTGCCCATCCTCCGCGGGAGGCACAAGCCGCCTCGGGAGCTGTTCTGTGGCTGGAATTGGAAGCTCCACTTCCCAAAACGGGGGAGGAAGAGACAGTTAGGCACCAATTTCAGCTACTGATTAGTAAATTCAGCGAGCTAAAGTATAATCCTAAGAACAGCTAAAGCTTGAACCTGTCCAAGTCAGAAAAACGCCGGTAGCCGCCATCTTAACTCCGCCCCTCGCATGAAGGGAAGCGGGGCTGACTGAAATCAGTGCTGGTAGGGACCGGCTTCTTTCCATCTACATCACATTGCCGCTCTAGCCTAAGCCCCAGGCCCACCTCGGGCAGGGAGGAAGCTGGGGGAGCTGTGCCAGCCTCTCTGGGAAATTACCAGCCACGCTGTGGAGGCCGGTGATCATTCTACTTTGGCGGCACAAGCTGCCCCAGGAGCTATTCTGTGGCAGGAATTGGAAGCTCCATTTCCCAAAAGAACAGGAGGAAGAGACGGCTGGCCACTGATTTCAGCTACTGATTAGTAAATTTGGCTGGTTAAAGTATAACCCTAGGGACAGCTAAAGTTTGAGCCTTTCCAAGTCAGAAGGAGAACAGTAGCCACCATTTTGACTCCACCCCCAGCATGAGGGGAAGCCGGGCTGACTGAAAATCTCAGTGAGGGTAGAGACTCTACCGGTGTCTTTTACCCAGATCCGCCTGCAGCCCTAGCCTAGGCTTCAGCCCCACCTCTAGCAGGGAGGAAGCTGACGGGCCCTGCACCAGCCTATCCAGGTAAATGCAGGTACATTTAGCTGGCACAGACTGAATAATCGGAAATCTACTGGGGCAACTGTGGTCATCTTGGACCTGCATGGCATAGGTTGCTGCCCACACCTGCAGCTCCATCCTTGCCCCAGGCAGAGGAGAAAGGGACATGAAGCTTCTTCATCAGTCTCTCGGGGCAACTACAGTTTAGGCCTGCATGAGTTGGCTTATTCCACACAGCTGTGACTCTGCCTCTACCTGTGGCAAAGAAGAAAATTGGGAGAAGCTTCATTGGTCCTTGGGGCAATGAGGATAGCTGGAGCCTCCACAGCTGATAGCACCAACTATATCCTTGGCTCCTATTACACAACCAGCAAGGGAGAAAGGGCAGGAAGCGTTAAACTAAAGAGAAAAACTGCACCCAGAATAAATACTCTAGTAAGTCAGATGCCAAGACACCAACAAAAAATTACAATCCAAACCAAGAAACAGGAAGATATGGCCCAGTTAAAGGAACAAGATAAGCCTCCAGATGACATAAAGGAGTTGAGACAACTAACCATGGATGTTCAAACAAATCTCCTTAATAAATTCAATGAGATGGCTAAAGAAATTAAGGATATTAAGAAGACATTGGATGAGCACAAAGAAGAATTTGAAAGCATACATAGAAAAATAACAGATCTTATGGGAATGAAAGGTGCAATAAATGAGATTTAAAATACACTGGAATCATATAATAGCAGATTTGAGGAGGCAGAAGAAAGGATTGGTGAGCTTGAAGAAATGGCCTCTGAAAGTGAACATACCAAAGAACAGATGTATGGGAAGCGGCTGTGGCTCGATCAGTGGGGCTCCCGTTTGCCATGTGGGAGGCCCCGGGTTCGGTTCCCGGGGTCTCCTGGTGAGGGCAAGCCCGCCCGCATGGCGTGGTTGGCTGACCCAGTGAGCACGGGCAGCAAGGGGGGGATAAATGAATAAATAAATAAAATCTTTAAAAAAAAAAAAAAAAGAACAGATGTAGAAAAGATTGGAAAAACTTGAACAAGGTCTCAGGGAACTAAAGGACAGAAGAGACATCCAAACATACGTATCATGGGTGTCCCAGAAGGAGAAGAGAAGGGAAAAGAGGCAGAAGGAATATTTGAAGAAATAGTGGTAGAAAATTTCCCAGGCCTATTGAAGGACATAGACATCCATGTCCAAGAAGCACGGCGTACTCCCATCTGAAAAAATCTGAATAGACCAAATCCGAGACACATACTAATCAGAATGTCAAATGCCAAAGACAAAGAGAATTCTGAGAGCAGCAAGAGAAAAGCAATGCATAACATATAAGGGATACCCAATAAGATTAAGTGCTGATTTCTCATCAGAAACCATGGAGGCAAGAAGACAGTGGTATGATATATTTAAGATACTGCAAGAGAAAAATTTCCAGCCAAGAATCTTATATCCGGCAAGACTGTCTATCAAAAATGAGTGCAAGGGAAGCAGCTGTGGCTCAATTGGTTGGGCTCCTGTTTATCATGGAGGCCCCGGGTTCGATTCCCGGGGCATCCCGGTGAAGGCAAGCCGGCCTGCGCAGCGCCGTGAGCTGACAGCCCACACGGTGCGGTGAGTTGGCACAGCAAGATGACACAGCAAAGGGAGACAAGCAGACACAGGAAAACGTAAAGCAAATGGACAAAGCGAGCACAAGCAGCAGGGGGGGATAAATAAATAAATAAAAACAAATCTTTAAAAAAAAAAGAAAAACCCAAAGCCAACATCATACTCAATGGGGAAGAGTTGAAAGCTTCCCCCCTAAGATCAGGAACAAGACAAGGATGCCCACTGTCACTATTGTTATTCAACATTGTACTAGAAGTTCTAGCTAGGGCAATTAGACAAGACAAAAAAATTAAAGGCGTCCAAATAGGAAAAGAGGAAGTAAAACTCTCACTGTTTGAGGATGACATGATCCTGTACTTAGAAAATCCTGAAGTATCCACAACAAAGCTAATTGAACTAATAAATGAGTTCAGCAAAGTGGCAGGATACAAGATCAACACGCAAAAATCAGTAATGTTTTTGTACACTAGTATTGAACAATCTGAGGAGGAAATCAAGGAAAATTCCATTTTCAATAGCAACAAAAAGATTCAAATACCTAGGAGTTAATTTAACCAAAGACGTACAGGACCTATATGCAGAAAACTACAAAACAATGCTAAAAGAAATTTGAAAAGACCTAAACAAAAAAAAAAAAAAAAAAGAAAAGACCTAAACAAATGGAAAGACATTCCGTGTTCATGGATTGGAAGAATAATTATCGTGAAGATGTCAATCTTGCCCAAACTGATTTATAGATTCAATGCAATACCAATCAAAATCCCAACAGCTTATTTTACAGAATTAGAGAAGGCAATTACCAAATTCATCTGGAAGGGTAAGTGCACCCGAATAGCCAAAAGTATTCTAAAAAAGAAGAGCAATGTGGGAGGAATTTCACTGCCTGACCTTGAAACATATTACAAAGCTACAGTGGTCAAAACAGCATGGTACTGGCATAAAGATAGACACATCGATCAGTGGAATAGAATTGAGAATCCAGAAATATACCCTCACCTATACAGTCAACTGGTTTTTGACAAACCTACCAAGCCCACGCTGATGGGAAAAAAAACAGTCTCTTCAACAAATGGTGTTGGGAGAACTGGATACCTATAACCAAAAGAATGAAGAGGACCCCTATCTCACCCCCTCTACAAGAATCAACTCAAAATGGATCAAAGATCTAAATATAAAAGCCAGGACCATTAAACTACTAGAAGAAAATGTAGGGAAACATCTTCAAGACCTTGTAGTAAGGGAAGCGGCTGTGGCTCAATCAGTAGGGCTCCCGTTTACCATATGGGAGGCCCCGGGTTCGGTTCCCAGGGCCTCCTGGTGAAGGCAAGCCCGCCCGCACGGCGTGGTTAGCTGACCCAGCGAGCACAAGCAGCAAGGGGGGGATAAATGAATAAATAAATAAAATCTTTAAAAAAAAAAAGACCTTGTAGTAGGTGGTAGTTTCTTGGACCTCACACCCAAAGCACGTGCAACAAAAGAAAAAGTAGATAAACGAGACCTCCTCAAAATTAAACACTTTTGCACCTCACAGGGCTTTGTCAGAAGGGTGAAAAGGCAGCCAACTCAATGGGAAAAAATATTTGGAAATCACATATCTGATAAGGGTTTAATATCCAGGATATATAAAGAGATGTTACAACTCAACAATAAAAAGACAAATGACCCAATTAAAAATGGGCCAAAGACTTGAATAGACATTTCTCCGAAGAAGAAATACAAATGGCAAAAAAACACATGAAGAAATGCTCAACATCACTCATGATTAGGGAAATGCAAATCAAAACTACAATGACATATCATTTCACACCTATCAGAATGGCCACTATTAAAAAGACAGAGAACTACAAGTGTTGGAGAGGATGTGGAGAGATAGGAACAATTCTTCACTGTTGGTGGGAATGCAGGATGGTACAACCACTATGGAGGACTGTTTGGCAGTTCCTAAAGAAGTTGCATATAGACTTGCCACATGACCCTGCAATACCACTACTGGGTATATACCCAGAAGAACTGAGAGCAGTGACACGAACAGACATCTGCACACCGATGTTCATAGCCACATTATTCACCATTGCCAAAAGCTGGAAACAACCCAGGTGTCCATCAACAGATGAATGGATAAACAAACTGTGGTCTATTCACACGATCGAATACTATGCAGCTGTAAGAAGAAATGAAGTCATAAAGCATATGGCAACATGGATGAACCTGGAGGACATTATGTCGAGTGACGCAAGCCAGACACAAAAGGACAAATACTGTGTGAATGCGTTACTATGAACCAAATATATTGTGTAATATATTGTTTGATTAAAAAAAAAAAATTATATGTATCCAATACATTTAATTGAGAAATGTATATATTTATTCATCTGTTTTTACTTTTTAGTTTTTAATTGTTTATATTTTCAAATATTAAATGTACAAAATAAAGTTAAAAAATGTTAAAAAAATAAAAATAAAAATAAACAGAAAAAAAAATGAATGCAAGTTTAGAAGATTCACAGATAAACAGCAACTGAGAGAGTCTGTAACCAAGAGATCTGCTATGCAGGAAATACTAAAGGGTGTGCTACAGCCTGAAAAGAAAAGACAGGAGAGAGAGGCCTGGAAGAGAGTTTAGAAATTAAGATTATATCAATAAAACTAACTAAAAGTGTCAAAAGAGTGGTGAAAATAAAATATGACAGATAAAACCCAAATATTCAGGAATAAACTTAACCAATGATGTAAAGCACTCATATTCAGAAAACTACAACTCATTGTTAAAAGAAATTTTAAAAGACCTAAAAATTGGAAAAACATTCCATGCTCATGGATTGAAAGACTAAATATCATTACGATGTCAATTCTACTCAAATTGATATACAGATTCAATGCAATCCTGATAAAAATTCCACCAGCATTTTTTAAGTAAATGGAAAACATGATTATAAAATTTATTTGGAAGGGTATGGGTTACTGAAGTTGGAAGACTCTCATTTCTGGACTTTGTCATATTACCTAGCTACAGTGGTAAAAACAGCATGGTACTGACATAAAGACAGACACATAGACCAATGGAACTGAATTGATGGTTAAAAAACAGCCTCACATCTATGGACAAATAATTTTTGACTAGCGTGTCAAACTCATCCCACTCAGGCAGAACAGTCCATTCAACAAATGGTGCTGAGAAAATTGGATATCCATAGCAAAAGAGGGAAAGAGGACCCCTATCTCACACCCTATACAAAAATTAACTCAAAATGAACCGAAAACCTAAATATAAAAGCAAGAACCATAAAGCTTCTAGAAGAAAATGTAGGAAAATATCTTCAAGATCTAGTGGTAGGTGGTAGATTCTTTTTTTTTTTTTTTTTTTTTTTTAAACACAGGGTTTTTTCTTTAATCGTTCATTTGATTTAATTTTTTTTTTTTTTTTAAAGACTTTATTTATTTATTCATTTATCCCCCCCTTGCTGCCCGCGCTCGCCGGGTCAGCCAACCACACCGTGCAGGCGGGCCCGCCCCCACCAGGAGGCCCCGGGAACCGAACCCGGGGCCTCCCACATGGTAAACGGGAGCCCCACTGATTGAGCCACAGCCGCTTCCCTGATTTAATTTTTAAATTCACTGACTACGTGGATGAGACAAGTGCATGTTATGCTAGGCTCCCTCGAGCAGGACAAGTCCAGCACTCGCTTCCCTCACCGAGTCCCACCACCCATGCTGCGGGCACCGTGGGGTCCAGTCCTGGCGCTTCGTCCCCTTTGCAGGCTGTCTTGTGGGGATGGGAAGAGGAGGTCCCTTCTTCCTCCAAGCCCACTGTAGGGGCCCGATGCCCACCATGCTCTCTGGCTTGGCCCTGGAAAACCACCAGCACCCCGCCACAGGTTTTCTGGTAGTAGGGCAGCGGTGGTAGATTCTTAAAGGAGATAAAAGGAGGGCTGAGATGGACTACTGATATTTAATGTATGGAGATGTTTTAATTAGCTTTACTGTAAAAGTGTGGAAATTTACAGAGTTGATGGTAACATATTATAGTAACAGCTGGTTTATAAATGGGGATATGGCTGAAAATGGTAGTCTAGGGATGTAAATGCCAATTGACAGAAAGCTAGAGAATAATCTAGGGACTGAATAGCACAGTAAACCCAGAGATGGATGAGAATTGTGGTTGATGGTACGGATGCAAGAGTGTCCTTTGTGAGCTAGAGCAGATGCACATCAATATTGCAGGGTGGTGGGAAGTGGAGAAGCATGGGGAAAATACAACTGGAGTGACCTATGGAGTGTGGTTAACAGTAATAATGTAATATTCTTTCATCTGTGCCAAAGATGTACTGTGTTGATAGTGGAGGAGTATGGAAAATGTGTGCCAAATGTACGCTGTGGACCTGGTAATAATCAGATGATATTACCTCGTAATCTGTAACAAATATTCCACCAGGGTGTGGTGTGTTGATAGAGGGGTGTTGTTTGGGAATTCTGCACATGTGCATGATTGTTTTGTAAGTTTACAACTTTTGTTATAAAAATATATTTAAAAAATAATAATAGGGTAGGTTGGGGGGAAAATACACCAAATGTAAGATAAGGACTATAATTGGTAGTAAGATTTTGACAATTTTCTTTCATAATTTGTAACAAATGTCTCATGACAATGCAAGGTGTTGGTGGAGGGTTGATGTATGGGAACCCTGTATGATGTTATGAATGTTTGCTTTGTAAGTTCACAACTTTTACTATACATTTATTGTTTATGTATGTTCATGTATAAATGATATAAAAAATAATAATAGGGTGGGTTGGGGGAAAATACTTTGGTTAGTAGTAATATATTGAGGATGCTCTTTAATCGTTAGTTAAAAATGTTTCACAACAATGCAAGGTATTGGTGGTAGGGTAAGGTTGAGAGCCTTGTATGAGAGCCTTGTTTTCTAAGTTTACAACTATTAGTGTATACTTAATGTTTATGTATGTTCATGTATGAGTGATATATTTCAATAAATTAAAAATAAAATAAAATAAAATCGAACAAACACCTGAGTGCCCCTCACCCAGATTCATTGCCAGAATATCCCCAGAAGTAAACAACTCTTCAAGGCCCCATGTAGCCTGCCCTTGTCTGGTACCCACCCTTCCGCCCTCCAGAGTTAACCACTCTGGCGATTTCAAGGTTCTTGTTCTCCTCCTTTTCTTTCTGGATTCATTACATATATATGAATGCCTCAGAAGTTAAGTGTTTCATTTTGCATGTCTCGATTTTTATCTGAAGGGTATTATAGCAGTTTGGTATTGTTTATTAATTCCAAAAACAGATACTGGATTATGTTTGTAAACTGGTCTGTTCCTCTGTGCATATTAGATTGTATTAAATTCAGGGGTTTTACTTTTACTTGATTAAATTATGATTAAGGCTTTGATTCAGCCACATCTGTAGGATGTTGAGTCACAAAGAAAACACACGGCAGAGGAGAGAGTTTGAGTTTTTGATGCTGGAGCCCCAGGAAGTAAATACACAGGAGAAGAACACAGAGGAATGGAGACAGGTCCATAGACACAGCAGAAGCCCCAGGAAGAGGGAGAGCCTGATAGTCTATAGCTGATGTGGAGAGAACAGAGCAGCTGAGCCCAGAAAGAAACGAGCCCCAGGGAGAGAGACAAGCCTTATGCTAACCTACAGCTGAGAAAGGAAGGAGCTGGGACCACAGAGCCTTAGGAGGAGGAAGACTGAATCCTCACAGAGACCAGCATCCATTCTGCGCCAACAGACTTTGGTGAGGGAAGAAACTTATGCTTTAGGGCCTTGTGACTGTAAGCTTCTACCCCAAATAAATACCCTTTATAAATGCCAACAGATTTCTGGTACTTTGCATTAGCACCCCTTTGGCTGACTAATACAGGTATCATAGCATTCTCTGAATTCTTGGTTTTTTTGTTCAGCATGTGTTTGTAAGATGTTTGAATGTTGATATGCATGGCTGTAGTTAATTTTTCTGGCTGTGTAGTGCTTCATTGTTTGACTATACAATCATTTATTTCTACTGCCTTTGACTCTATGGGCTGGTTCCAGCCTTTTGGAACTACAAATAGTGCTGGTGGGTACATGCATGGACGTATCCCCAGGAGGAAATTGCCAGGATGCAGGGTATGCTCATCTTCAACTGTTAATAACGCAAGGCAAACTTTGACCCAGGCAAGGCTTCCCAACAGTGGGAGTTGGGTGCGCTGTGGGGTAGTAAGGTCCTCATTTACAAGGGTGGGGGCTGCGGGGGCAGGAGCTCATTCCCCAACCACATTCAAGCTACATTGAAAGAGTGTGGTGCAAGGAATAAGCTGGGGACATGGGGGTAGGGGGACATGGGCTTGAATCTCAGCTCCACTACTTCCTACCTATGTGACCATGAGCAATTCACTTCCACCTCTGAGTCTCTTTTCCCTAGGGGAGAGCAGGCTGTGTACTCAGGGCAGGTTCAGAGGGAACCAAGGAGCCTCCTGGGAAGGCAGGTGCTATGAGGAAATGAAGAAAGGTGACGCTGGTCCAGGACAGTGGACCAGCGACAACGGGGGGTGGCAAGACAATGGAGAAGGCCAGCAGACATCTGTGCTGGGAATCCCGGCAGACCTCCCTCTCCAGGCAGCCTGGTAGAGGGAGGAGAGAACATGGCAGGTTCCCAGAGGAGGAGACAAGCAAAGGGTGGGAAATGCCCCCCAATGACTCTTTTGGGAGAGGCTGGAATCTGGGTCCCCCAGTCCCATGGGCAAGGTCTGAGCCAGTGGAACACTGTTCTGCTGCAACCTTCTTGTGTCCCTTTCCCCAAGTGGGGGAGATGCAGCCCTACCTAACCGGAGGTAGGAATGCCCTTGGCCCCTGCTGGGCATGGACCCAGACAGCCTCTGGTCACCATGCCCTCTCTGCACCATAAGGCATGCCCAGGGTGGGGACCTCCTGGGTGAGCCTAGCAATAGGCACACTGAACTTTGCATCTGGGTTTTAAGCTAAAGGATAAGCCCTATGTGGGAGCCCTGTCAAGGTTGGGGCCGAAGCCCCAGGACAACAGCAGCTGTATCGCGGCTCTGAGCACTGACTGCACACCAGCTGCCCTTGATGGGCATCATCTCACCCACTCCTTACAATAACCTGAACTGACAACCACTGTGAGTACTCCCATTTTACAGATGAGGAAACTGAGGCACCGAGCTTGCCCAAGGTCGCAGTGCTGGGAGATGGTAGTGTCCAGGTTTAACTGCAGCCCTTTGGCTCCAATGCCCCGTCCCTGGGGCAGGGGCTCTGACTCCTTCTGGACGGGGTGGGTAAGGTAAGGCCTCCCTGGGGACATGATGTTTGAGTCTGACCTGAGGGTAATAGTCCATGAGTGTTGGGAAGAGTGTGTGCCCAGGCCGAGGGTGGGAGAGAAGATGCAGGGATGGAAGGAAGGGCAGTGTGGCTGGCGCTCAGAGAACAAGGAACCGAGGGCAGGGGTAGTGAGGCAGGAGAGGGGGCGCTTGAGGCCCCTGGAATTCGTGGCCAGTGGTTCCAACTACAGATTCCTGTGACAGATTTAACCCACCTGTACCCCTTGGAGACCACGGGACCTGGTGGATGAGATTTCTCTAGAGAGCTCTGGGATGGCTGGGCTGGGCTGGGGATGGTGGCTCTGGAC
The DNA here is from genome assembly GCA_026826555.1 of Tolypeutes matacus. Classification (NCBI taxonomy): domain Eukaryota; kingdom Metazoa; phylum Chordata; class Mammalia; order Cingulata; family Chlamyphoridae; genus Tolypeutes; species Tolypeutes matacus. The sequence goes on along the minus strand of JAKSZT010017719.1, from coordinate 7,042,752 downwards.
CCTCTGCAGAAGCTACTAGGTGGCTGGGGAATGTGCCTGAGATGGAGCATGGGTAGGTACCTGGGCAGAGAGAGGGGGAAAGGCTGGAGAGACTGGGGAGCCAGTCATGGGGGCTGGGCCTGGGAATCAAGTCTGCAAGACTGTCCTTGAAAAGCCAACTTGGTGACCCAGGCCCCATGGGAGCTGAGATGGGGGGTGGGGCCCGCCTCAAAGCCGCCATTGTCGCCCCTCACCCCGCCTGACTGGGGCCCAAAATAGAGCAGGAGCCCTGTGAATCTCTCGTGAGAAGCCTCTGGCAAAGGGGCCTGGAGGGGAGGGGTATGAGTCACTGCTGGAACCCTTGAGTTCCCAGCTGTCCCTCCTCTGCCCCCAGGCAGCCTGGAATCTGCTGGAAAGAGTGTGTGTGGGGAGAGGTGAGGGGGAGCTCTGTCCCACCCCTACCCAGCTGTGGGGGACAGGGGACTAGTTCCTAGCCCCAGCTCTGCTATGGAGGCACTGGATGACTGGGCCAAATCCTGCCTTCTCAGGGCCTCAGTTTCCCAGATGTACCTGGAATCAGGGGCCTCGACATCTTTTGGCAGATGGTTCTAATATAAATTCTTTGAGTCAGAAAGACCTGGGGTGAAACCCTTTTTCCATTTCTTGCCGAGTGACCTTGGGCAAGTCCCTCCACCTCTCGGGCCTCATCTGTCAAACTCAGATTGAAATCAAGTCCTGTTTTTTTCCAGGTTTCTCCAGCAAAGATCTTGGGCAGTTCCGCAGGGCCTCCCTCCACCTCCTCCACATCCTCAAATGGCACATTTTGTGCTGCCAGGAATGTTTAACAATAGTGACCCCACTTTCTAAGACTTTGCACGCATGTCCGGCTCCCCACACCCTAGAGGGCACGATGGTTATTGTCCCCAGCCCTCTCTGTGGTTGCTCCTCAGCCTCAGGACAGGTTACTCCTGGAGGGACAGGTTGGCTCTGGAGGGGACTCTCTTGGGCACCTACCATGTGCCAGGCCTCGTGCTGGGCTCAGCTCGAAGTTCTGTCGTGCAGATGGGGACTAGAGCTTGCTTCTGCCCTGCCTCAGAGGGGTCTGCGCCTCTTTGCAAACCGGACAGCCCTGGGCGCCAGCTCAGAGTAGGCGGAGGGACGGGCGCGGTGAGTGAGGCGGCGGCGCCCTCTGTCGGCCATTTTATGCAACGTCTTGCTCCGCCGCCGAGAGCTTCCCACCATCCGGCAGCGAGCGGTCGGGAGCCGCAAGAAGTCCTGCCCCCTGCGGCCCCACCGCCCCAGAGCGGAGAGCGGTCTAGTCCTTGCCGTGTGTCCTCTTGGCTTCCTGGAGACACTTCCGCGCCTGCGCGTCCCGCCGGATTGCCATGGAGACGGCTTGTACACAGTTTCCCCCCATCCCCCACCCCGTTTCCCCTCCATCCTGTCCCGAGGCAGAGCCCAAGGGCCCTACCAGTCTCCCCCACCCCCCCACCCCCCCGCCTGGAGGGAGCCCGCCAGGGCCGGGCGACCGGAGGCCTATGAACAGCGGGGTCCCGGGGACGCTGGTGGTGGGTAGCGTGAAATTCTTCGGCCGGCACCACGGGGAGGTGAGGTCCTGCTCCAACTCTAGGCTCCTGGCCTTGGGTCTAGAGTGGTCTGATAATAGAATGTTTCCTGGTTCTGTGTAATGGAGGCTCCGGAGTGTTCTCTAGACTTTGCTAACTGAAGAAGACTCAAAGTAGACTCTACACTACTGGGTCTGGGCTCCAAAAGACTCTAGGATCTAGGCTCTACTTCTAGAAAGGACTCCAGGCCATAGAGTCTGGCTCTGTGCGCCTGGCTGACTCGTATTCTCTGGACCTTGGGCTCTGGTTCTACAGTGGTCTCTGAGGGCTTCAATACATTCTGGACTTCCAGTTCTGGGCTCCAGCTCTAGAATGGGCTCTTGGTTCTGGGCTTCAGACTCGGGTTTTAGATAGGACTCCAAGCTCCTGGCTCTGACTCCAGAGTGGGACCTGGGTTCTGGGCTCTGGTTCTAGAGTGAGGCCTGAAGTCCAAGCTCCGACCCCAGGTTCCCTGGGCTGTGTTTAGAGCTGGCCCAGGAGCCCAAGTTTAGGGATGAGCAGACAGGTATTTCCCACCCCAAAATGGGAACTACTTTTGTGCTCTGCTTCCAGGTCAACTCCTGTGCCTTCTCCCCTGATGGCCAGATGCTGCTCACAGCCTCAGACGATGGCTACCTCTATGGCTGGGAGACGCAGAGCGGGCGGCGGCTGTGGAGGATGGGTGGCCACACAGGTGGGGCTTCCGCAGCCTGGATGGGAGATTTAGACCCATGGACCTATTTTGGCATTCTTCAGAGCTCATCACAATGACCTCCAACATTTGAGCTGGACATCAGTGCAAGGCAGCCTGGACAGGGCTGGGGCAGGAAGGCAAGGGGACAGAAACTGGTCCCTGTGGACAAGGACTTCTGAAGCTGACAGACTTGTAACTCAGATCCCCCCATTTTTTTGGCTGTGTGACCTTGGTCAAGTCATGTCACCTTTCTGAGCCTCTATTTACTCTTTTACAGAATAGGAATAATAGTAGCTACCCTATAGGATGAGATAATGCAAGTACAGTGCCTGGCACCCAGTAAAGACTTGGTAAATGTAACTATTATAATTATTATTAGAGAGACTAAAATAAAGAATCAGGCCATTGCAGGACAGACTGATTAATGCTATAATGAGAAAAGCCCAGGGGCGGTGAGAGCTCAAAGAAGGCAAGGAGACTGTAGGCTGGGCTGTCAGGGAAAATTTCTGGGAGGTGCCTGCATTTGATGTGAGTATTGATTTTCCAGAAGGGCAAGTAAGGGTTGGGTGAGGATCCAGCGCAGGCAAAGGCATGGAGGTCCAGGCACTTCGATGGCTGAAGGAGAAAGATGGGAGCCATGAGGGAAGATAGGCAATGAGGCTGGAGAAGTTAGCAGGGGTTGAACTCAGGCCGGAGGTGGAGGGCGGTGCCCTGTTGCCTGACCGTGGCCACCCACCCAGGCCCCGTGAAGTTCTGTCGCTTCTCTCCTGATGGCCGCCTCTGTGCCAGCACCTCCTGTGACTGCACCATCCGCCTGTGGGATGTAGCAGGAACCAGATGTCTGCGGGTCCTGAAGGGTGAGTGGGCAGGGTGGGACTGGGAGCCAAGCAGCCAGGTTGGATTCACTTTCAGAACTTGCTGTGTCCTGTGCCACCCCGGGCCGGTGCTGCAGGTCATCAACGGAGTGTGGAGACAGTCAGCTTCAGCCCTGACTCAAGGCAGCTGGCATCGGGTGGCTGGGACAAACGGGTGATGCTCTGGGAGGTGCAGGTATGTGGAGGGGCGGGGGCCCACCAGGGACAGCCAGAGCGAGGCCTGGGATCTGGAGGAGGCATGCACTGCACTGACTCCAGAGGGGTCATTCCCACCCAGCCTTGCCCTCCTGGCCCAAACCCTTCTGTGGTTCCTCATTGTCCTCACCCCCACTGCCATCCAAGGCCCCCAACACCTGGCTGCAGCCACCTCTGCAGGCCTCCCTGCACACACCAGCCCTCTTGCCTCAAGACTTTTGCACCTAAGGTTCCCTCTCTTTCTCTTCAAGTCCCAATAACCTTCCTGGACCTTGTGTTATGTGTTATCATCCTGGCAGTTCTCCAAGGAGGGTCTGCATTTGACTCATCTCGGAGGCCTATAACCTGGCACCCCAAGCTTTCTGGGCTGCTTTCCTTGCTGTGCCAGCCCACAGGGCCCAGGCCTTGGGATACGGCACCTACTCCCTCCCCACAGCTCAGGCCTTTCTCCTCCAGTCGGGCCAGATGCTGCGCCTCTTAGTCGGGCACCATGACTCTGTCCAGAGCAGTGACTTCTCACCCAGTGCGGACTGCCTGGTGAGCCATGCCACCCCTGCCCTGGACCCACCTCAGGGCCCTGACAGGATGGGGGTACCTGGAGCTCTATACCCACGTTCCTATTCCATACCAAGAGACAGGGAGCAGAGGAAGGAGCACGGACTTCTGAAACTAAACGGGCGACTTTGCTCTTCTTATCTGTTAAGGTGGGGATTCCACAGGGCTCAGAGAGGTGGCTTGATCTGAGCCTTACACAGAGCCTGGCTTTAGGCCAAGGGAGCACCCTCATACCACAAACACCAGTCCAGCCTAGGCACTGGGAGGGTGGACAGGGCCCAGCTGATCCAAGCTCATGGCCACTGCCTGCAGGCCACCGGCTCCTGGGACTCCACACTGTGCATCTGGGATCTGCGGGCAGGGCCCCCAGCAGCCTTCCACCAGAAGCTGGAGGGCCACAGTGGCAAAATCAGCTGCGTGAGCTACTCTGCATCTGGCCTCCTGGTGAGTTGGGCTGCCTGAGGCTCCAGGGTGGCCCCTTACTGGGTGCAAGACCTTTGGAGGGTCACAGGCTGTTTCAGGCTTCAGTAAGCAAGCAGGGCCCACACCAACTGGCTCAGAGCTATCTGCTGTCCAGGCATCTGGCTCCTGGGACAAGACCATCCGCATCTGGAAGCCTCAGACCGCCAGCCTGCTTGTCCAGCTTGAGGGCCACGCCACCTGGGTGAAGAGCATAGCTTTCTCTCCGGATGAGCTGCGGCTGGCCAGCGCCGGCTACTCTCATATGGTAACCCCACCTACTGCCCCAAAGCCAGGTCTTGCCTCCTAGCAAACTCCTACATTTCTCCAGAAATGTTTACATCCCTGCTATCTAGTACCTAGCACTAGTCTCCTGGCATGATGGCTTTGAAAGAAAACTGCCCCAAACTGAGTGTGTCAGATATTGTGCTGCACATTTTATACATACCCACCCCTAGATGTTGGTTGGGACTCAGCCCTAGGGAATTTCAGATGCCAGATTTGCCTGTCAAGCCCCCCTAATCATATGCTTGTTTTAATTTCCAGGTCAAAGTGTGGGACTGCAACACAGGAAGGTGCATTGAGACCCTGGCGGTAAGACCTGCACCCCAGAGACTGCGGTGGGGAAGACCTCTAGGGGAAGCTGGGGCAGGCAGGAATTGGTTTTCAGGACCTGATGCTGTGCCATTGGCAGGGAATCCTGGATGTGGCCCATACCTGTGCCTTCACCCCAGATGGAAAACTCTTAGTGTCTGGAGCTTCTGATTGGGCATGATCTAAGTCCACTACATCAATCACCCAGAGCCAGGCACTGACAGGTGCCTCTCGAATATATCATCGCCTCATCAACATGATGAATGACTCTGAAGCCTCACCCCAGGCCCTGCCCAGGAGAACACAGAATATGGCAAAATGTACCAGTGAAAGACAGCAGGGAAGGTCTGTGTTCCATGGGCTCAAAGTGACTGTAACAGAGCACCCAACAGGCCCCTGCAGCCAGGACTCTTGGCCCCACACTAGGGAAGCCAAAAGCTGCAGGTAGGTTTGCTAGAATCCATCAGTCACCTGGTGACCACCACCAGGGCCATCCAAGCTTCGGCCCCCTCCCAAATATCTCCAATCTGGTCAGTGTAAAACACCTTCAAACACAAAGTAACACACCAGCCAGTTTGTCTTTTATTGATACTTCAGTGCTCAGGCCTTGACTGCAAACTTCCGCAGGGGGTACAGTCGCTCCTTCCGCTGCTGTTTTTTCGTCTTCAGGTTCTCCTCGTGTTTGTTGAGCCTACGGCGCATGGCACGTGTTTTCTTGGGCCGCAGATCCAGGGGCTTGTACTTCTTGCCCTGGGTGAGGGGACAACAGGGTGAGCCCAAGGACCAGGATTTAGGAGTTACTGCAGTAGCTAAGGAAGCCCCAGAGAGATCTGGACTTAAGGGCTGGGAAGGCATTGGAAAGTGACTGAAGGAGATACTGGATGTTGGGGGAGCACGCCAGGGAAGCTCATTTGTAGACATGACGAATGTGAGAAGCCGCAGAAGACCTGGCTTGGCCAAAGTCATTCTCCTTATAAGGGCAAGCCCTCCCACCTTTTCATCCCTGGCTCATACTACTACTCCCATTCCTACCCAACTCAGTCCCCAGTGAAGGATTCTATACTAAGACAGCCAGGCAGCTCTCACTGGCCTTTGTTCTGCAAAAGTCCCCTGGAGCCTCTTCAGGATGAGGCCATGTGCTGGGTGCTAGCTTAGTGATGAATCAGACCATCCCTGCTCAGGGAGCTCCCAGTCCACTGGGGGAAATCTAAACAGGTAAAAAGTGACCCAACAGTGTGGGAAGGAGGGGGAAAGAGATCACACTGTTGATTTCTTGGACATTTGCAACTTCTAGAGTGTGCAGTCTGCATTGCCATGTGCTATTACAAGATGCTAATAAGAGGGTGAATCAAGCCACAGCTGAGAGAGCTTTGGAAAAGTCTAAGTCTGGGTAAAGCCCAGTTCCATGCACCCCAGCAGAACTTCACATGGACCCCCCCCTGGCCAGGGAGGGCTGGAACTTTGCTCGCTGCACCCAACCTCCCCAACCTTGGACTCACCTTGTAGAACTTCCTGAGGTTCTCTTTCTGAGTCTGGTTAATGACAGTAAGAACACGGGCAATGGATTTGCGGACAACTCGGCTGCAAAACAGACATCAGTGAAGATAGGGAAGACACACAGCACTTCCCAAGGCAACCTGCTCAGGGTCTGTCACTGATGTCACAGGGAAGCTGCAGCATTTCCCACCAGCTCATCCATATCTACCCAAAGGGTATCTAAACCAGGAAAGCTTTCTGGGGATGAGCTTGAGGACAGAAGGTAAAGAAGTCAGGAGATGGACACCCCAAGAGTGGGCACAAGAAATGAAGGGGTTGGAGAGCTGTGAAATGTTCACTGGGTAGAGGCAGAGGGGACTTAAGGGAGGGCTGCAGGCAGGAGGTGAGGACAGAACAGGAAAGCCTTTCAAATTCAGGTCTGCTTCAGCAATCAGGGGAGGAGCTACCTGGATAATGGGACTGAAATTAGGAGGAGACTGGGGAGAAGTTAATTTGCAGTCAGATTAATCAGAAGGTTTTGGAGAGATCAGGGCAAGTTACCAAGTAGATGGCTGGTAAATGTTGTCTGTGGCCTGGGGATTAAGCATGCAACTTGCCTGTGTGTTCCCAATTCATCCATTTCCCCACTCTCTCTGCAGTAAGGTTGTTGCGGGAATGGGACATTTTTTAATGAGGAAGACGAATGACTCTGAGGGGTGAGCCAACATTACATCAGGTAGGATGGGGCAGAAACAGAGATTGACTGGCTCCAAACACTGTTCCTCCTTTAAGTCTGATTTTTATCCAGGCAAATCAAAAGTTACACTACAACTAGAGGAGTGACAAAATAAAAAATATCTAGCAGTAATAACAACAACAAAAATAAAAAAAACAAAAATAAGGGATGACACTTACTCATCATGGCAGTGGGCAAGTCAAAAAATTAAGTGCTAGTGATAGATGAAAATAAAGAGCCCAGTTAGGCTGTTGGAGGCTGCATTCCTTCAGAGTCTTAAGGAATACCCAGTTTTCTCTAGAGAAGTTGAGCAAGGGCACTTCAGGCAAAAGGTAAGAAAGCACATATCGGGTCCCAGACCCCTGGGCATGAGCAGGGTGAGCGGAGCAGGGCCGGTTAGGAAGGGCGAGGCATTCAGGTCCACAGAGCCACTGAACGGGCACTTCAACGGATACCTTTTTAAGACCCTCGGATCCACAAATGCTCCGTCCCGATGCACATGTGCCCCACCACCCCCAGCCCCCGAGGGCCGTGGTTCGGCGCCGGGTAACGTACATCTTGGAGAGCTTGGATGCCGCGCCGCCGGTCACTTTGGCGACGCGTAGCTGGGACAGCTCCACCTTCAGGTCGTCCAGCTGTTTCAGCAGCTCCTCCTTCTTCTTGCCGCGAAGGTCCCGGGCCTTAATCTTGGCCTGCGCGCAAGAAGCAGATGTATGGGGTTAGATGCCCCGCGGGGAAGTCTTCCCTACGAGCCATCCCTTCACTTCCACAGGGCCCGGGACAGCCCAGGGAGGGCGCGCGCCTCGACTACAAGCGTGCGGGAGACTCGGCCGAGACTCTGCGTCCCCGCGCGTGGCCGCGTCTCCGGCAGAGTAACCGGAACCCCGCAGGCGGGCCCTCGCCTAGGCCTGCAACAAGGGCGGGCCGCTCCCCCCATCCCACAGACCGTAAGACTGAGGCCCTGGTGGGCACGTGAGCGCTTCTCTCGGCCTCGGCCCGGCGGGGGAGAAACCGAGAGGCCGGTCACGGCGGCGCTATGCCGCCCCGCGCGGAGCCCCACGGACCCGGCCAGCAGTGGGGATCTCGGAGCTCAACCCGCGCCCGCCATCTCAAGCCCCGAGCCCCACGGCGCGCGGATGGCGCCCGATGCCCAGACCCTCACCATCGCTACACGCGCCGCGCCGCGCCGCCGCCGCCTGCTCGGAGAGAAAGGGGAAGGGGCGGGGCTGACCTCCGCAACTACTGCCGGGTGGCCGCGAGCGCGGCCAATGGCGCCGCGAAGGGAGCCCTGGCTCCGCCCCTTCCTCTCCTTCTGTGCCCTCCCTCAGGCTCCCGGCGGCGCTCGCGAGGCCACCGAGGTCTGCTTCACGCCCTTAACAGCGCAGTTGGGGAAGCCGAGGTTCAGGGCTGGTGGCGGGACCCGAGGTGGCATCGCACATACTCGAATTGGTCCATTCAGTTATTCATTTGTTCATTCATTCGGTAAACCTTTTCAGGTCTCCCAGTCTCTGCCGCTCTGAACTGGGCGTCTGCAGTTTGGGGGTGCAGAGGGATGAGGGGTGAGGGTTTTCAAAGATGGATTCCTCCCCTACTTCGGAGGAACTTAAAAGCCGAGGAGAGAGGGCTGGGCGGGTCAGACAGCTACATTATATTGCAACTACATAAACGTTCTAATGGAGGCAGCCTGTGGCGGTGGAAAGTAAACGCGACAAGGTTTCAGATACTTGCTTTGTTGCCAGATACTGGCTAAGCGAAAATCCCTTCTCCTCTCTGAGTTTCCGTTTTCTCATCTGTGAAATGGAGTGTTTATGAGGATAAGAGAAGATACATGCAAAGTTCTTAATGCAAAACATTATGCATAATAATCACTCAAAATATAATTGGTATTGTGTGTCTGTATTTTCTGCATGATTTTTCTATAAACCTCCACCTTCTCTAATTAAAAATATGTGTATGTATGTATATATACATATATATACCATCGGTGTTAATGTTCCCAGTGGAACGAACATCTTGAGTTGGGTCCTGAATGTTAAAGGGGTATTCACAAAGTGGGGAAGGTGCTCAGGTCTCCATTTCTGCCCCCAACCAGCAAGTGTCAATTAGTGCTCCACTGCCTCCAGTGCTCTTAACAAAGACACAAATACCTTTCATAGGTCTGAATAAGGCCAGAGTGCCTCCTTGCTGTTAGATGTCACCTCCTCCAAGGAGAATCCCCTTTCCCCTCTAGGTAGCACCCTCCTCTGTGCCCAAACCCTCTGTGCAGTCCTCTTTAGCCCATACTGAGTTAAAATGATGTATTTATGTGTGTCTCCACAGCCAGCCTGGAAGTTTCCTGGTGGCAGAACCATGACTGACACCTGATTTGGCACTTTTAGTCTTCAGGCACACTACTTGGATGTTTGTTGAATGAATGAATGAATGAATGAATGGGCCTTGCCCCATACCACAGCAAGGAGGCATGCTTCCAGGAGGTGGAGGGTTATGGGGGAGAGAGGGCACATAGAAGGCACTAAGTGAAATGAAGATTTCATTTAATCGTAAATGAAAGTCCAGTGGTGTACAGGGGCTTTCCTTTTCAAATGCTTACACTTCCTACTAGAGCTATTGATCTGTGTACACCTTTTCAGAACTTGAAGTCATCTGTGACTCGTTTCTCTTACATGCCACATTCAATCCATAAGCAAATCCTGCTGTTTCTACCTTTAAAATATATTTGCACTCCCATTGGCCTTGCTAGGGTTGCCTGTCACTTGGACCACTGGGTTCACTTCCTAAATCATCTCTCTACTTTGGCTCCCAGATGTGAACTTTTTTTTTTTTTTAATTGAGCAGTTTTATTTATTTATTTTTGTTTTACATTCAGGTGAGTTTTAAAAATTTTATTTTTAAAACAAACCAATTTTGATACATATTAATAAAGCATACAATTCATCCAAAATGTACCATCAACAGTATTTGGTATAATCACATATAATTACATAGTTATGAATTCATCACTTCACTCCTTATTAGAGCATTTTCATTATTTCAATAATAGTAATAATAATAAAACAGACAAAAAGAAAATTCTTCATCACTCAATCTCTCTTATTTTTCTCCTGCTGTACATAGCTGCTGTTCCTGGCTATTCTTGCACAATTATTTATTTATTAAGCCGTTTTACTGAGATATATTCATGTACCATATGATCTATCCAAAGTATATAATCAATGACTTTTAGTATAATCCCAATGTTGTGCATTCATCACCACAAAAAAATTTTAGAGCAATTTCATTACTCCAAAAAGAAATACTCCACACCCCTTAGCATTCCTCCTCAGCCCTACATAACTGCTAATCTAATTTCATCTTTATAAATTGATTTATATTTACATTTTATATAAATGGAATTATACAAATGTAGTACTTTGGTTCTTTCACTTAGCATGTTTTTTAATTCTGATATTAACAACTTGTAGTAGTAACATACATTTGTTCAGTTTCAAAGAAAAATGGTCTCATATGTAGTTTTACCCATATTCATATTTCACATGTGGTTTTACTATAATATACAATCCCGTTACATTTTTTAGCCTTCCTTTTAGGAATATACAGGACCTTAGACTTTCCCTTTAAATCACTGTCATACCCACATAATAGTACTGCTAGTTACAAACATTATGTTGGACTTTCACCTTTTCTATTCATTTAGAATAACGTTGCTATGAACATTGGTGTGCAGATGTCTGTTCGTGTCACTGCTCTCAGTTCTTCTGGGTATATACACAGTAGTGGTATTGCCAGGTTACTTAGCAAATCTGTATTCAACTTCTTTAGGAACTACCAAACAGTCCTCCACAGTGATCCAAATGTTTTTAATAACTCAAGTTAGGTCATGTCACTGCTCTGCTCAGAACTTCCAGGGCTATTGCTTCTTCAGCCTGCAAAGCCTTACAGGTTCAGTGTTGCTTCCTGAGGGACCACCTTATCTAAGTTAAAACTACTAGGCACAGTGTGATTTTTTTTTTTTTTTTCTTCAGCACTTAGTCATCCCTGCAGAATATAATATGGATTTTTAAATTGTGATTAGAATGGAAGTTCACAATCATGAGAAGGGACATTGTTTTTTTCACCAGTCTATATGGGGTCTGTTTTCCTTGTAAAATGGGCATTTTTGGTTTAAAATCCCTTCTAACCAGGCTGTTCTGGGAGTATGAAGTTTTCCTCTCTTGTGGCCTGCCTGGGGTCAGAAAGATTTCTTCCCAACTACAGAGCTGAAATGCAGGAGGGCTTTGTGTGCTTACAGGACTCCTGATATTTTATTCAGCACTATGTCCAACTGTGGGAGTCTATCTTTAGCAGTCAAGATTAGAAAGCATCATAGTGTGCCTATACAGTATATATATAAGTTCAGTTCAATGAGAAGTATTCAAAACAATAAAAATGAGTCACATTTAACTAACTATTGGCCTTTATTAGAAAGCGGATGTAGCTCAGTGGTTGACCGCCTGTTTCCTATGTACTAGTTCAATCCTGGGTGCCTCCTAAAAACAAAAACAACAAAAAACTATTATATGAAAACGACAACTCGATTCAGCCTAAAGCTTAGGTAGGTTAATAGAATCCCTCAAGCGAAAGCCCAAGCACTTAATCCTTGCACTCTGGAGTATTCCTAAACTCTGCCCAGACCCTCCAATTTCAAGTTTCTGCACAATCCCCACCGAGAAATGTCTCTCCAAGTACCACCTCTTTAGCCCCTAGGCCCGTGCTCCTCCTGCCAGGATGGTGGTCTTAAGGTCACCACCCTCTCCTACTGGGCAAGGTGACTGGCAGACACCTGTGGTTTGCCGCATCTCCAAGTCCAAATATCTTCAGCGTCTTCCCAACTCCCTGGATAAACGATCTTTTAAAATTCCACACTCACTTAATAACTCATTTCTGTGTATAAGACATACAAGGCAGAGACGGTCTTCTCTGAGCTCAATGTGGTGGCGTCTAAAGCTCTACGTCCCCCACCCCCCGCCCCCCGTCACTCCTTGGGGTATGAAAATTTCTGTTTATTCCTCAGGGCTCAGCTCGAAGGTTTCTTCTCCAAGAAGCTTGACAAGCGTTCTACAGGGACGGGCCTCCTGTGCCCCCAGTCTGGGAAAAGATCACCCCCGGTATCCACGGCTGTGTGTGTGCCAAAACCTCCCAGGCCCTGGAGGAAGCCAGAGAACGCGCACAGTTATGGCGTACACGATGCCGGGCCTGCGGAAAGGTGAACCCACTCCCGGGACAGGGAGACTGAAGCTCCATGAAGATCCATGTACCGCGTCAGGAAAACCACCCAGCCCTGTCCCCAACTCTTCAACCACCCGAACCTCGATCCCCACCGGGTCCGACCCGCCTCTTCTCTCGGTGCTTCCGGTTCCGGCGTAGGCCGGAAGTGGGCGGGCGGAGGCTGCGCGCGGAGGTGGTGGGGGCGGTGCCGGGGGCAGCTTCCCGCCCCGAGCCGGAGCCGAGCGGAGCTGAGCTGAGGTGCCGGCCAGGGCTGAGCTGGTTGAGCGGGCGCCGAGCCCCTCGTCATGGCCCGGAACACGCTGTCGTCGCGCTTCCGCCGAGTGGACATCGACGAGTTTGACGAGAACAAATTCGTGGACGAGCAAGAGGAGGCGGCGGCGGCGGCGGCCGATCCAGGGCCGGACCCGAGCGAAGTAGACGGGCTCCTGCGGCAATATCCTTCCCTGTGCGGCGGTCCGGCCTTCCAGCTCCCCTCGGCCCGGGCTCCCCTTTGGCTCTTCCATCCTGTTTTCCTCATCCCCGGCTCCAACCCCTCAGGCCCAGCCTCCCCACTTCCCTTAGACTCGGTCCCCTCAGGTCATGCTCCAACTCCCTTCCGATTCCGCTCCTCTGAGGACCGTTTTCCCGAAACACTTGACTCATCCCCGGTCCCAGCTAGCTCTCCTCAGACCCGGCCTTCCCCGCTCCTCTTCTCCCAGGCTCCGGCGCCTCCCTGTAACGCAGCGCAGCCCTGCGCGGCCCCTACTCTTTGGTGGCCGGGCTCACTCGGCGGCTCCGGCAGGATGTCCGTCCTGGAGGCCCCAGCCCCTCAGTGCGGCCTCTCCTCTTTTCTCCCCCTTGCCTCTTCATCCCCTCAGGTTGCCCATTCCTTGGGCAGCGCATCATTCCATCCTTCTCTCGCAGGAAATGGGGCCATTCACGGGCTTGGTCAGCGGGCGGGGCTGAGGTGAGCCACCGCTGAGTAATTGAACGGCCAGGGCGGCTCCGGGCACAGCGCTCCTGGACTTGCCCTACTGGCCTTCTTGGGCTCGATTTGCAGCACAACGTGAGAATAGGTGGGTGGATGGCTGTGGGGGAGGAAAGGACTCAAGGAGGAATGAAGACTGGAGCCTCAGTCCAGCGCTGAGGTCTGAGATTGTGCGCTCTCCACCCCATAGTCAGTATGACCCTCCAGCCTAATGCTACCCTTTCTCACCTATTCTCAGTTCCCTCGAACACCTTGGGCTTTGAACTTTGGTGGTCTCAGTCACCCGTAATAAGAGAGTTTTGGTTTCCTCATAGCCTTTTTGTGCATGTTGTGCAGGAAGCAGCAGGAAAAAAAACACAAAACGATTAGCTTATAGCTAAGAAAAACCAGAAGGGGTAAAGTGAAATGTAAAAGTAGAGCTACATGACTGGAAATGACTGTTCTTGTGGCCATAGAAAACAAGCATTTGGAAAGCAAGATTAAAAATAGAGGTGGTTGTCTCAGCCTACTTGGTGCTTTAGCAGTTTGAGCACAGGAAACTGACTTATTCTCACAGGAAGGGTTTTTCTTTATTCAAATGGTGTTACAGGAAGTGCTGTCCCCTCCCCCTGCACTTGCCAGGGCAGGTTTGGAGGCTCAGGCTTTGTGAAAATCAGGGTCTTGGTGTTTCATCAGTTGACTCAGCTTGGGAAGTTGGGCTCATAGACTGCCTTTGGGTCCTCATGGTGCTCCTCTAATGTGCCTTTAAAACAAAACCTTCAGACTTTTATTTGAACAGGAATGTGATTTCAAAGGTGGGGATTCACACTCGTAGTACCTGCCTGTAGAGTATCATCTCACTTACCCCACTGGTGAAATGGGGTCATGGGATGGGTCCCAAGGAGGGAAGGTTGATTCTGTGGCCTGGTGTAGGACCTAGCTCATGGGAAGGCAGTGATGAATGGCCAGTACCCTGATTCCACCAGATGGGGAGACGAAGGCCTGGTCAGCTGCTGTGTTGGTCTTGCTGCTGCAGGAACTTGTTGAAGATCGTATCTTCATACACCTCTGACTAGTGATAAATAGCATCCTTGAGGGTGCTTGGGGGCTTAGGCTTTTAACACATCTGTGGATGGTAGTTTCTCTAGTAATAGCTGTCAGAAACCTTGTTATCATGGAAAGTGTACCTCTCTGGATTAGGGGAAAAGGAGGTTAGTAGATGAGAAGAATTGAAATCCAGGCAAGTGGGGGACCCAGGGAAGGAGGAGGAAAGAACTAATATTTACTGAACCTGTACCATGTACCAATATTAGATTTTTTTTTTCCTTTCAGTTACTGGGGCCAGTGATTGAACCTGGGACCTCATATGTGGGAAGCTGGTGGTGCTCAACCACTGAGCCATATTGGCTCCCCTTAGTTGGTTTTTTCAGTTTGCTTGCTTGTTGTTTGTTTGTTTTTTAGGAGGTACTGGTAACTGAACTCAGGACCTCCCATGCTCAAGCTCAGCTGCTTGAGCCACATCTGCTCCCTGGACTTATATTAGATCATTGAATTTAAACTATAGAATAGGATTCTAGGAGCCTTAGGACAGAGGAGAGGGGAGCAAGAAGAAAGCTTGATTGGAGTGGGGGAAGGGGGAAAGGGGTCCTATCCTAAGGCTATATTGGGAAGAATGCCATGATAGGAGATGAAGTATAAAAAGCATAGACTGTGTATGCACACAGATCCAGCCCTGTCATGCTCTTTGTGACCTTGGGTAGGTCACATGCCCCCTCTGAACCTTAGCATCCTCCTCTGTTAAACAGAGGTGAACCATGCTGGCCTCATGGAGTCTGTGGGCGCATCATTGGAAAATACCCACAAGGGTCCAGCACAGATCTCAGCACACAGCAAGTGTCTGTCCCAGGGATGCTGTTTGGATCTGCAGCTGGAGCAGCAGCACAGCAATGTAGAAGGAATTTAGCTTTTGAGTCACACGAACATGGGTTTGTAAGCCAGCTGGATAACTAAGTTTTGGTGACCTCAGGCAGGTCATTTCCCTTCCCTCTGAGCCTCAGTTTCATTACCTTTAAAATGGGAATAATGTTCCTTGTCACAGTAATGATCCTTGTTAGCAGTAGTAGACGACATGTGAAAGCACTTGGCATAAGATCTGGGATCTTGTAGGGGTTTTTAAGTATTACTTCTTTTCCCTCCTCACTGAAGCAGCTTCTTGTCTTCTTGAGCCAAGGATCTTCTAGAGTAGTGGTTTTGAGTGATTTTGTACTCCTCCCAGGGACATTTTGCAATATCTGGAGACGTTCTGATTGTCAGAGCTTGGGTGCTTGGGGTGGGGGGTGCTATTGGCATTTAGTGGATAGAGGACAGGGATGGTGCTAAACATCCTACAATGCCCAAGAGAGACAACACACAACAAAGAAACATCTGGTCCCAAATATCAGTAGTGCTGTGATGGAGAAACCCTGGTCTAGCCAGTTCTTTGCAAGGGACTAAAAGCCCTGTGTCTGGAGGCCAGCTTAATGAATGATGTGTGATTGCAGGGATGCCCTCCTTTGTCCTCAGCTGCTGAAGGCCCCTTCCATTAAAGCCTGTAGTGAATGCTTAGCAGACTGGCACCACAGAGAGGAAACTCTTTGCTTTTGTGGACCAGTTTTATTTTTTTTTTATTTTTATTTTTTTTAAAGATTTTTTATTTATTTATTCATTTATCCCCCGCTTGCTGCTTGTGCTCGCTGGGTCAGCCAACCACACCGTGCGGGCGGGCCCGCCCTCACCAGGAGGCCCCGGGAACCGAACCCGGGGCCTCCCATATGGTAAATGGGAGCCCTACTGATTGAGCCACAGCCACTTCCCCAGTTTTATTATTACACTTCTGCATCCACCTTTGGAATGATTTTGTCAGCCAATCATGCTGGGATTAATGAGTAGTCTGCAGCCTTACTGTAGGTAGCCTCCATTTCCTGTGACTCCTCTGGGACCCTGCTTATTGCTTTGGGGGCCCCAAATTAGAAAACAGTTATGAGGTAAAAGTTAAAGTGGCTGGCCTTTGTTTGGCTAGGGAAAAGGAATTCCAAAGATGAAAGTTAGAGGGGTGGGCTGCCTCTCCAATATGGAAGATGGGTCAGAGCCAAGCTGGGGGCAGGGTGCTGGGGGAGGCCCTCTTAGTGGCATAAAAGCCCAGCTCAGCCAAAATGGAGCCCATACTAGGGAACGCAGGAGATTCAGTTTTGTTCCAGAGGCTCTGTGGGCATTGCTGTGGAACAGGAGTAGAGACCCAATTGGGCGGAAGCCATTTCTTGTTCTATTTTTGAAGCTTTTTGGCTGAAGCTAGTGTTTCAGATGAGGAAATGAAAGTCGGCTGATGTAATTCAGTTTAAAATAGGTGTCACCTTTGAGGACCTAACCCAGATTGTAATTTCCTCCTGACTGCTGGGCATTCAGAACTCAGCAAAGGTGGCAGGATTGCAGCTAAGGTTTAAGGGGGAATTGGCCTGTTTTGTTAGCAAGAAGTTCTTTTTTTTTTTTTTTTTTTTTTTTTTTTAGATTTTATTTATTTATTCATTTATCTCCCCCTTGCTGCTCGTGCTCGCCGGGTCAGCCAACCACGCCGTGCGGGCGGGCTTGCCTTCACCAGGAGGCCCCGGGAACCGAACCGGGGCCTCCCATATGGTAAACGGGAGCCCCACTGACCGAGCCACAGCCGCTTCCCATCAAGAAGTTCTTAAGATCAATAAATCCTTTTTTAGTAGCAGTTTGTGACCTCATTTACCTGGGTTGGTCTTGGAAGATGAGGATGTAAGTTTTAGCACATCTTAATTTTTTAAATAATTTAACATAAAAAGCATTGGATGAAGAGTTCGGAGACTTTCATTTGTGCTTTTTTTCCTCCTTCCCATTTTTAGCATGAGAACGAGAACCTCTCGTTCATAGCATGATTTTTGTGAGGATCCAATAGATAGAGTAGCCAGCACCCACCAGGTGTAAGCGAATTGAATCAGAGTTTGCCGTGAGTTACACTGCAAGGGCATTTGCTTTGCTAATGGTTTCCAGGGAGTGAGTGAATGACAGAAGTTGCTTTTGAGTGGGAAGGTATAGGGGAAAGCAGGAGTGGTTTGCAAGTTTGGCAGAGGTGCCCTTCATCCTCCTTGTGGCTCAGGAAAACTAAACAGGCTCTGCCCACCTGGAAGCCAAGGTAGTGGGAGGTGAGTGGAAGTGGATAATCAGAAGGCCCTATTTGGGAGTGGATGAAGCTCAAGTGGTTGAGTGCCTGCTTCCCATGTATGAGGTCCCAGGTTTGATCCCTGGTACCTCCTAAAAACAAAACAAATGGAAAAACTGACTTTCATTGGGGAGCAGGTGAATCTCAGTGGTTGAGCGACTGCTTCCCATGTATGAGGTCCCAGGTTTGATCCCCAGTACCTCCTAAAAACAAAACAAACAAATGGAAAAACCAACTCTCATTGGGAAGTGGATGTAGCTCAGTGGTTGAGTATCTGCTTCCCATGTACAAGGTCCTGGGTTAAATCCCTGGTACCTCCTTAAAAAAAAAAAAAAAAAAAAAAAAAAAGATGTGCTCTCTTGAGCTGCTTTTGAAATGAGTTCATTAATGAAAACATGAAAATTGCTTGAGCCTAACCATCCTTAACTGGTGGTGATGCACAGGGGACATGCTTCGGGCATTTCATGCAGCCTTGAGGAACTCCCCCGTCAACACCAAGAATCAAGCTGTGAAGGTAAAGGCGGTCACGCTGCAGCTCTGCTGGGTGTTGGGACCAGGGCTGTGGTTGTCCGTCTCCCCAGCTGGAACTTAAGCTCACTGGGGTTCTGGACAGGTCAGTTTTATCTCCGCATCAGTGACTATGTGCCAAGGGAGTGAATTGAAGCTTCCTGGCACTCACCAGATGTTGAGGCTCCACTATCAGTTTATAGTAAAAGCTCCCCAAAGAAACGTTCACTCCTAGCCAGCACTTCATGGGGTGAGAAGTCAGCCCAGCTTTTGCCATGTGGGATTTCTCAGTGGTTATGCTTTTATAGGCTATGGACTATGCTTTATCTATAGAAGGATTTTAAATGCTTTTAAGATTTTTTGCCTTTTAAAAATTAGGTGAGAAGATAAAGTTGTGCTTACTGCACTACTGAAGCTGTCCAAAATTTGGTCCCTGGAAAGAAGTCTCCCTGCAGCTGGGATTTTGGCACTTTATGATGGCATCTTGATGTAACCATTGGTTGCACCTCCTCAGAGGTGGAGGGGAATGGCCCCTCTGTTACAGTGTGTGAACACAGATGGCAGCTGCAGCCAAGTAAACCTGTTTTACAACAAATAGTTCTTCACAGTTGTGATCCTGTGTGGCCTACGGCCTTGCTGCTGTTATCAAAAACAGTAATACTACTGTCCAGCAAACCTTTTTACCTCCAAAATAAGTGGGATAATTTATCGGCATATGTAAGGGATACTTTGAAATTTAAATCAGTAAAAAAATTCAGTCTACTTCTTTTTTTAACCATCCTAGACTAATTAGAAATTGGCATTGTTTCTGGTGAGTTCTGACCATTTGGTTTGGTGTTCCTGTGCCTGCAGTTGGGGTGTGGATCTCCCTGGGCTGTGGCTCTGGGCCTCACTCCCTTTCTCTTTCCCCTGTAGGAACGAGCCCAGGGTGTGGTGCTGAAAGTGCTCACAAATTTTAAGAGCAGCGAAATTGAGCAGGCTGTGCAGTCACTGGACAGAAATGGCATTGACTTGTTAATGAAGTACATTTATAAAGGGTTTGAGAAGCCCACAGAAAATAGCAGTGCCGTGTTACTCCAGTGGCATGAAAAGGTATGTGAACACATTGCTTTCACAGGCAGCCCAATGAAGGACCCCACAGTACAAATCAGCAGGCCTGATTTTCTAAAACAAACACAAGACAGTCTGATAGGCATATGAGCATAAGAGGATAAGCCTAAAACAACTTGGGAATTCAATTACTTACATCTTTAAGGAAGCACCTGGTGAGGATCTATTGTCCCTGATAATTGCAATTCTTTCTGCTTTTTAGCTGCTGATTTATGCCAGGCAGGACAGGATGTCTTTGGTACAAGACATGGACAGGTGATTTGTTATGGTAGGGAAGATAGGGGGAGTCCCAGACCAGGAGGGAGGCTTGCTGGTTGGCTGGTGCTTGGTAATTTCTTTGCATTGGTGGAAACAGGTGCTTTGGTGGGGGTGGTCTTAAGAATGGAGGCTGAGCCTGCCAGCTAGCACTTAGGGCTTCCTTTTCTGGTCTCAGCCTCACCAGGCTAGAGGAGGGCAGTAGGCAGAAACCTTGATAATCATTAGTGTCTTCATCTGAAGGAGAAAAAGCCATGTCTGCCCTTTGTTTGGGTCAGGTACAAGAGCATGCCTGTATCCTCCCTGTGCCCCACCTCCACTCCAGCTCCCCTTGGTAGGTAGAACTGTAAGCACAGCCACTACTAAAAAGAAACCAGGATAGTACTAACATAGTCCTTCCCGAAAGGCTTGGGGTTGAGTTTTTAAGGGAGTGGATCGCTTACTGATGGGTCATTTCAGATAGCCTAGGCTCTAGGCTGTAGTTGTGGCCTTTGGGTCCTGCTAGAGGGTGTGCTCTGCCCATTCTAGCCTTCCCTCTCCCTGAAGGCGAACTCCTGGGCTTAGGAGGGTGGCTGTGGTGCTCAGGGGAACTGAAGCAGCCCTCTAAATGGTATGTCTTGCCCTCTCATCATGGGATGCCCAGCCCTATCGGCCTGCCTAACAAGGGTGCCAGAGGCAGCTCTCAAATGGGCTAGTATATATTTAAGTGCCTAGAGTAGTGCAGACAGGCTGGAAATTATGTGGTAGTCAAAAGGGAAACTTGAGGGTCTCTGCTGTGCGTGGTTGTTAACAGTGTTCTCAAGCTGAATTCTGCCTTAAGAGCAAGCACCTCTTGGGGACCCTTAGTTCCAGGTCAGGGCTCCTCCCCCAGAATGTGGTCTCTGTTGCCACCTCCTAACTGTGCTCTTGGGAGAAATCCTTTTTAAGAGGGTCTGTGTGGTAGGACCTTGGTCAAGTGCATGGTCCCATCCCCCTAGTAAGCCAAGCTTCTTCCCCTTGGCCAGCCAGGTCTCATTTGACACATTTCCTTTTCCTGCCCCCACAGGCATTAGCAGTAGGAGGACTAGGCTCCATTATAAGAGTTCTTACAGCAAGAAAGACTGTTTAAAAAAAAAAAAAAAGACTCATGTTACGTTGAGAAGATAAGAATTTTGGATGCACAGGCTGGTGAAGAAGGGATTGACAATGGACCATCTTCCTAGGAACTCCCAACTAAACTATTTCAGGACATGCATCCGCTGAAATGTATTTCATTTTTAAGGTGGAGGGATAAATTGTCTTACTGTTTCCTAAATCCTTTGCAGGATCTGATAGTCTATGCCTTTGTCTATGAATAATGCAGAACTGACATTTTGTCTACCAGAGTGGCTGGCCAGCGTACCTGGTACCCATGTGTGCACTGCCTGTTTAAAATGGGGGAGGGGTGATTTGGGCAGGTATAGATCCAAGGGCTGTGGTAAAAGGGAGAGCTTGTTTTTCTTGAAGTGGAAAAAACCCAGGGGTTTGTACAGACATCCCATCCTCCCAGAGAAGGTAGACTCTCTTGGGTTTATTGTAAAGTGCCTGCTGCATCAATAAAGCTCTTGGCTTATTAGTATATACATTGCAGTGTGTTTCATGTATGTATGAGATGGGCATAAGAGGTGTACTGTTGAGGAAAATCAGTGGGCAGGGGGTGGGGTGGGGAGGGAAGGTGTGCTAGATGTGTGTCCTCGTTTGGCCATCCCCAGGGAGCGAGCATGGCAATCCACAGGCTCTCTTGCCACAGCAGTAGCACAAGCCTCAGCTGCAGTGCTTCTGGCTGCTACAGAGAAGCATTTGCTGAATAACTATTTATTGTATCTTATTCCTTTGATTTGTATGTAATTTTGGAGCTTATTTAATTTAATAAAGTGCCAAGCATTTAATTGATCCAGGCTTTAAAAGTCTTCAGTTTGTGTGACTGTGCTTGGAATCTTTTGAGGGTGGGCCTCAACACTCCTGCTGGTCACTATCTCTTGACACTGGTCTTAAGGCCATGGATTCTGCTGTGTTGTGGGAATATTCTTACCACTACATTGACACATTTTCTTTAAAGAATAAAAAGCCAGAAACAGGCAGCAAATTGGCCTTCAGAAATAAAAGTAAAATTTTGTTCCCTATAATCACCAACAGTGAGCCTCTTTGAAGGGCCAGAATGCTTTTCTTTCTTTTTCAGCCCACCTCACTGCAGCTTGCATTGTTAAAGCTCAGGACACCATTCTTATTCCTGAAGCTCTTCCCAGGCATGTGGGCCTTGGATATGGACTTTCACCAAAGAAGTTTCCCCTCCTCTGCCCCTCGCAGCTTCTTTGTAGAACCATAATTCTTGGGAGGTAGGACTAGGCTGTTGGCTTCATTAAATGACAAACATTTACTACCAAACTCAATCTGGGGAGGTTCTTTCTCGATGACAAACATTCTATACCCCTTGAAATATTAAACACAAGACACAATGTACTAAAATTAAGAAGTAAAAAAATATATATTGCTACACCATCAAATAAAACCTTCACTGTAGTGGCCTTTGGGTTGATGAGCTTTAATCAAAAAGTGTACTGAACCACAAATGAATTTTCTACAGCAGTTTTATATAATACAATCCTTATTTACAACATTGTGAGAGAAATCAAGATCCAATGCTCTTACAAAGGGCTGTGTATACTGTATCACAGAAAGTTTTATACAAGTAAAAGTGCATTAAATCTCTTAGAATATTAACTCCACTCTTTCTCTTAAAGCTGAAGGAAACTGAACATGCAGGAGGAAAGCCTAATCAGGCAGAGTGAATCCTCCCTAAGCAAGTATAGACTTAGCAATGGGCCCCACAACTACATCTAAAATTGCAGGAGGAGTTGGGTGGTGGTGAGTCCAGCTCAGGGGCTGGAGAAGCCCAAAGGAGTTGGACCTGACTTCCACAGGAGAGTGTTTTAGCTGCCTCTGACAAGCCTTGAACTACCCAGACCTCTTAGGGATTCTCTCCTGGAACAGATGAAAAGGAGAAAATCCTATTTTTTTTTTTTTTTTTTTAAGATATCTACTTATCAAAATTGCAGAACAGAAGGGATTCTTGGTTTCATGGCCCCATTAGGTAAATGGAAAATAGCATTCTAAACAAGGGACAGACACTTGTAAGGAAAAGCCACACAAGGAGGTACAAAACTCGAGGATGACTCATTTGGATGCCAGAGAGCCTGAGTTGGGATGAGACTAAGGTGGTACTGCCCTTATTTGGTACTTCTAGGTTCATGAAAATTTAAGTTAGCCCCGCAAACCTTTGTTTTTCTGTGAGATATATTATATATATGATATATATAATATATAATATATATATATTATATATATCATATATATATTTTAACTCTAAGCATAATCAAGAAATAACTTTACATCATTGGATAACTGATAATAAATTTAGGAGCTACAATTATTTAAAAAAATTTTTAAATTTAACCAGAAAAACTTTAATCAAACTATAAATCAATAAATGGTTTCCCTTTAGATTTGATATTATGGCTTATCCAGGATAAGCATGTTCCTTTTTCCTTAATAATAAAGAATGCAAGTTTTGTAGCAGTCACTACCAGAGTCACCTGCAAGTTACCAAGCACTGCAGTGACTGGGGGTTCTCTGGACTCCACACCCGAATGTAGTGTCATTTTAAGTATTTGGGGTTAGGGTGGGGGAGAGGGTGGCCCCTAAAATAAGGCAGATCGCCTCCAATGTTTTGGTCAAGACTGGGGGAGGGACAGCTGCTGCTTCCTTTGAGAACAGCAGACTAACAGTAGGAAAAATGTGATTAGCATTTGCTCAGTGTTAGCACAACACAAAATTAAGAGCAAAGCAAATAAAACCACTGCTTCAGAGAAGCAGATGCCACAGAATGCTAGCAAAATTGCAAAGACAG
This sequence comes from Tolypeutes matacus, assembly GCA_026826555.1. Classification (NCBI taxonomy): domain Eukaryota; kingdom Metazoa; phylum Chordata; class Mammalia; order Cingulata; family Chlamyphoridae; genus Tolypeutes; species Tolypeutes matacus. The sequence continues at coordinate 7,019,358 of JAKSZT010017719.1, read as the reverse complement.
GAATTCCAATGTAAGAAATAATTTCTTCTTGATGCTAATTTTCCTTTAAGAACACCAATTAAATGGATTTTATAATACAGAAGACATGTTTATAATAGTGAATAGTGAAGAACTTTAGCTATAAAAAATAGTTTAAAATGGTTTACCAGCAACCTATCCAAGACAAGTACATTCATTAAAAAGGCAATTGAGTGTATTTGGTACTATACTTACGATCTTTTTATATAATTGTTAATTTTCTTTAAGTAAAATGAGATACCGTTAGAAAGTTGCATATTCATAAATCTGCTCTGGCTCTGGAGTAGCTTAAAGATACACATCTTAAAGTTCTAGGTGATTTGAGAAGGGGAAATAAAGTTTCCTTGAGAGGAACGGTTAAGCAACTTCTAAATTCATCTGAACCCAAACATGCTAACAGGGAGGGGGAATTTTTAAATAACTCCCCTACTGGGCTGGCTGGCTGTAGAAGAAGCAGATGGGTTTGCCTGTTGGGAACCATGTCAGAAGGCTGACTTTACCTCAGTCACTACCTGGTGAATCAGTTGCTTCCTGCTGACTGAGCTAACAGCTTCAGCTTTAAGTGCTAATATTAAAAGTTAGAGGATTCAGGTGCAAACAGGTTGCTGGCTAGAGCTGAGATTTTAGCAGCACTGTGGAAATCTGGGTAGTGTCGGGGGCCCTCCCATTTGGTAACCAGATAGACAGGATTTGCTACCTCCTGAGGTTCATGTCAGTCTGCAGGGAAGTGGGCCTTATGTCTTGTAAACAATGTTTAGATGCTTGTACAAAATACTGCAGTTACAGTGATTAAAAAGCCACCCAGACTGGTGTGTCAGTTCTTTTCACAGAAAAAGTGTCAACCCATGGAGCTCCATCCTTGGGGTAGTTTCTAGGTCCATGGTATCCGAGGGTTTGAGATAGATGGCCGGATGCTGCCCTTGGGAGCTGGTTTGGACCCAAACCATGACATCTGTGTTTGAATGAGATACTGTCAGAAAGTTACATATTCACTAAGCTCCTGAGATGAGAATCAGGGCTTGGTGCAGAGGAAGCTGAAACACACTACTCTCCCCATCACTGGGCCTGTCCACCCTGTCCTCCCTGACCTGACGAAAATGTTTCCAGTATCAGTGGGCTAAGAGCCCACTCTAAGAATTAGAGGAAAATGGGAGAAAAAGCTGAGCTGACAAGAACAAGGTGGTAGATTTATAGGTAATTTTCCATAAAAATTTTTCTGTTAGTGTTTATGCAGTTAGTTTTTTAACTTTTTTTTTTTTTTTTTTTTAAAGTTTGGGTGCTGGGCCAGACTTGGGACTGTTGATGAAGTGTTATCAATGAAAATGCTTTGGAAGACACAAGGCCTGATGGTCAAGTATAGCACAGACTTGGGCACAAAGGATATCCTCAAATATTGGGTGAATCAAGTTCATCATCCAAATGCAATTTCTAAGCTGATAATGCAGCTCTGGCTGGTTACTTGTCTCCAGGGGACTGTCTTGGTCTTATAGGCCAATAGTGGGATTACTACCTACATTTTTTGGAGGTCAAACAGCAGAGCAGGGAGCCCTACCTTATACTCCAAGGTTTCTTTGAGCATGTTCTCTTCCTCTTGTGAAAAGTTCAGCAACACAGACACAGCCTTTATAAGATGAAAAGCCTGAAACAGAACCAAGTTTGTTGCCATGGGCCTTGGGGGGTAGGGGTAGGGGTGGGGGTGGGGGAAGGATGGCAGGGAATTAGGGGATTAAATGGCAGCATTCCCTTTGTTTCTTCTTCTGGTGTGTGCTCGGGACTTGGTTATAAACGATTGGGTGGTGGGTGAAGTTTAGGCATTCTGAAGTCTGACAGCAACAACTGGTTCTCTCTCTGCCTTTCCACCTTTTACTCTGGGGACTGGCAGTGTCAACAGAACATCAGCAGCACCTATCCTGCTCCTTAGGACTCTGGCCTCAGCATCCAAGTCAGGGTTTAGAAGTGGAGCCCCCATCTTCCACGAGGAGCCAGTTCCCTATTATGGGCTCCCCCTGCCTGGTGGTGTTCAACCAGCAGGTTGGTGCCACCTGAAAAAATGTCTACATGTCTACATGGTATTCAAATTGGAATGTGGGAGAGGGAAGAAAGAAATGGACTAGGTGGGAGACCCTGCAGGTCACTCTGAGGCTGGGATAAATAAGCCAGGCCCTGGGGTGGAACTCTACCCAAAAACCAACTTTACCTCGGATTCTCGACAGGACATGAATTTTAAAACAACATGTTTAAGGTACTCGAAGTTGATCTCACGTGCATCAGTCAGGTCGGCGTTATTCGTCACAGATGGGGCTACATTTGGCATATCAGGGCCAGGCTTTTCCCTGACTTCAAAAAGCTCGTTTTCGGGTCTAATTTTCTGAAAAAAACAAAAACAAAAAAAATAAAAAAAAAAAACAGTGGAAAGATGTAGAAATTCACCAAACTGTGGTCACCTGCTGTTCCTTTGTCACATCCTGCACATTGTAGGGCAAAAAGGGCCCCAAATGGGAATGAAGCACTCAAGTCTGAGGAAGGCACTGTTCCTCCAGGTGGACTTGACAGGTGAGAGGAGGGGAGCTGATCATTTGGAGGGAATTCAAGACATTTCCTATATCAATGTCATGGACACATTCCCCTGGGGCAGTGAGCACTGCAGCCAGAAGCAGACACGCTGCTCTCATCCTATGTGGGCCAGGCATTGTACAAGCATCACCTCATTGGATTATCAAAACAACTTCACTGAGGTAGGTATCATCCCCATTTTCAGGTGAGGGTACAGGCTCAGGGAAGGAAGGTCATACAACCATTATGGGGGACCCTTCTCAGGTATGTTCAAGCTGGCAGGGTCACTGTCCCACCAGCTACCATCTGACTTTCCAGAACACCCCTGCAATAATCTGGGGGAAGGGGAGGGTCATGATGCAGGGAGGGACTCCAGGGGGACCAGAGAACCAGGGAGGATATAGCCAGAGGGTGAGAATAGGGGCTAAGCAGCCTAGGCTCACACATACCGCGGACACTCACCAGTTCCTTCTGCAGAGTCTTTTTGAGTTCCAGCATTCTCTGCTGCATCTGCTTTATGGTCTGAGACAAAACCCCCAGCCCCACAAAAAGCCATTTAAATCCACATTTCATCATTAAGGTATAAAGGAAAATAGAAAGGAAAGACAACCCTGTGTGTCCCTCATATGCTTGTTAGAAAACTACCCCCTTTTAAAAAAAAAAAAAAGTCTACCCTGTTCTGAGAAGCTTATGGTCAGTTTCAACACCCATATGTCTATGACTGGTGGGCTGTCTTTCTCATGTAAGCCTGTTTTTTTTTAACACCCTTCAGGCCTCTAGCCCCACAAAAGCCATTTAAGTTGCCATACACCCTTCTGTGGTATATGAATATCCCAGTGTTGCTCAGCCACTTCCCATGTACTCGGTTATCAGAACTGCTTTCAGTTCTGGCCACTATACATGGCATGGCTATAAGCATCTTTGTCCAATATTGTCCTCCCGAGTTAAATTTATGTGCTATGATTCCCAAAGTAGGATACTCAGGTGGATTTATGATTCTCATCACCATTTCTTTCCTGAAATACCATAAATTTACAATGCTTTTTATTTTTTTTAAAGGTTTATTTATTTTTTCCCCCATTGCCGTTTATGCTGTGACCACTTGTTGCGTGTATTTCTGTGTCTGCTTATCTCCCTTTGTTGTGTCACCTTGCTGTGCTAGCTCTCCGCGGGTGCCGGCCAGCTTACCTTCACCAGGAGGCCCAGGGAATCAAACCCAGGGCCTCCCACATGGTAGACAGAAGCCCAATCACTTGAGCCCACATCCGCTTCCCTACAATGCTTTTTATGAACAGTATTTTAAAAAATCATGTTTTTTTCCTGCATAACCCACCAATACGGTTTTACACACACACACACACACACACACACACACATTTATTTATTTATTTTTAGGTACTGGGGACCAGGGATTGAACCTGGGACCTCGTAAGTGGTCCCACAGCAGCTGCCCTGAATTGGTTTTTCATTTGTTTGTTGTTGTTTTTTAAAGATTTATTTTTTTTTAAATTTATTCCCCCCCGCCCTCATTGTTTTGTGTTTGCTGTCTGCTCTCAGTGTGTTCTTCTGTGTCTGCTTGAATTTTCTTTTGGCAGCACTGGGAACCGATCCTGGGACCTTCCAGAATGGGAAAGAGGCACTCAATCTCTTGCGCCACCTCAGCTCCCTGGTCTGCTGCATCTCTTACTTTCCTTCCTCTGTGTCTTTTTGTTGCATCACCTTGCTACACCAGCTCTCTGAGCAGGCCAGCACTCCTTCAAGGGCCAGCTCTCCTGCGCGGGCCAGCACTCTACGTGGGCCAGCTTGCCTTTCACCAGGAGACCCTGGGAATTGAAAACCTGGACCTCCTGTATGGTGGACAGGAGCTCAATCTCGAGCCACATCCGTTTCCCTTGTTGTTTTTGTTTTTTTCAGGAGGCACTGGGAACCAAACCTGGGATCTCCCATGTGGGAGGTGGGAGCTCAACCACTTGAGCCACATCTGCTTTTTTATTTTTTTTAAGGAGGTACTGGGGATTGAACTTGGGACCTCATACATGGGAAGCAGGCACTCAACCACTGAGCTACATCCACTCCCCTATTTCCTTCTAATGAGTGAGTTTAATTAGTAGTGTGAGACTTAAATGAATTTATTATACATTATCCATTAATCACTAGAAATGCTGACCTCTGTTTTCCCAATTAAAAAATTTACTGTATAATCATAGTACAGGAAAAGATTTTAAATAAAAATTTAATATATAATTTGCTGTTGTTGCTCTAAATTAACTAATATACATGAAAGTACCTAGCACAGTGTCCAATCACATACTAAATGTCCAATAGATATTATCTTTTCCTCCTCTATTTTCCCAATTAAAAAAATTTATTGTATAATCATAGCACTACAGGAAAAGATTTTAAATAAAAATTTTCCCAATGTTTCACAACTGTAACATATCAAAATGATTTTCCTGTGTACTTCTAGCCCATGTCCACATTCTTGCACTGACTAGACAGAATTTGTTTTTTCATTTATGAGAGTTTTCACAGCTTTCTACAGTTTCCCCAATTATAATGCCATTTTAATTATGATGTAATTATAATTTTAAATATAGCAGTAACTCTATGGGATATGCCATATTTTACTGTATAACTGGGTTTCCATTTTTTAAAGCATTTATTAATTCATTCAACAAATACTGAATTCCTAATATATGTCAGATACTCTCCTAAGGGCTAGAAAAACAGCAGTAAGAAAAAAAAAAAAAGAAAAAAAAATTTTTGCCTTCATGAGGGAAAAGAGTTAATAAATATACAGTATATCAGAAGGTATTAAGCGCTATGAAGGAAGAAACAGCAGGTAAGGGGGTTCTGATGGTGATGGTAGGTGTTAGTAGGGGTTGCAGGGGAAGCCTAATTGGTAAAATGATGCCCTAAAGGAAGAACCTTCCAGACAAGGCTCAGAAAGTGCAAAGGCCCTAGGGAGGAGGGTGCTTTATATAGTCATAGAAAGACATGGCAATGTGACTGAGAGGGCGAGATGAGGATAGTAGAAGTGGATGAGGGAATAAGGAGCCAAGGTCTCGTAGGGCTTTGAAAAAAGAAAGGAAGTTATCAGAGAGATGGAAGATGAGTGACAGGGAAACCAGTCAGAAGCCAGCCAGAAGAAGCATCCTCCAGAGAAGAGATGATGGTAACCTGGACTGGGGAGGTAGCAGTGGTGGGGATGAGAAGCAGTTAATTCTGGGTAACGTTTAAGGGTAGAGCCAAAAGGCTCTGCTGAAGGTCTGGATGGTGGTGGTGCAAGAAAGAAAGAGGGTGGGAAGCGGCTGTGGCTCAATCAGTAGGGCTCCCGTTTACCATATGGGAGGCCCCGGGTTCGGTTCCCGGGGCCTCCTGGTGAAGGCAAGCCTGCCCGCACGGCGTGGTTAGCTGACCCAGCAAGCACAAGCAGCAAGGGGGGGGCTAAATGAATAAATAAATAAAATCTTTAAAAAAAAAAAGAAAGAGGGTGAGAATGACCCCAAGGTTTGCCCTTTACTGAGATGGGAAAGATGGCAAAAGAAGCAAGGGAAGCTGGTGAATGTGAAGTCTGGTTTTGGATACTTTATGTTGGACATTCATGTGGAGAGGTAGGGTAGGCAGGCACAGAAGTCTAGAGTTCAAGGGAGTGATATGGGCTGGAGATATGAGTATGGGAGCCAGCGGCCTACAGTACTAGGTGAGATCACCAAGGGAGGAAGCACAAGTTAGAGAAGCAGCGTGATGCTGGACCCTGGGTCCACTAGTGTTTGGAAGTGGGGAAAGGAGACTGAACTATCAAAAGAGTCAGAGAAGGAATAAGCAATAAGATGAGAGCTTCAAGGAGGAGGCAGAGAACACATACATCAGATGCTGCCAATAGGTCAGTTAAAAGGAAAAATAAGAACTTCCTTTGCATTTAGCAATGTGGATGTCACTGATGAGCTTGACAAGAGTAGTTTTTTTTTTTCTCCTGTGGCACTAGCGGTAGGAGTAAAAGCCTGACTGGACTGGATTAAAGAGAGAATAACAGGAGTGGAAATGGAGACAGCAAATATAGGCAGTTCCAACAAATTTTGCTATGGAGGAAGGCAGAAAAATATGGCAAGCTGGAGAGGGACATGAGGGAGGTCAAAGTGATTTAATGGGGGACAGATGTGGCTCAAATGGTTGGGTGTCTGTCTCCCATATGGAGGGACCTGGGTTCGATCCCCGGGACCTCCTGGTAAAAAAAAAAAAAAAAAAAAAAAAGGGATTTAATAGGATGATGTACATCAGAGCATGCTTGCAATGGATGGAATGATCCAGGAAAGAGAAAACATCATGACGTAAGCAAGGAAGGAGAGAACTGCAGGAGTGATGCTCTTGAGGAAGTGAGAGGAACAGGAAGTAAAGCCAGGGAGAGAAGATGTGCAGAAGGTTCTGCCACAGTAACAGGAAGGCAGGGAGAGCCTATTGGTACAGAGGTGTGGGGACTATGAAAATTCTCTTCTGACTGGTTATATTTTCTCAGTGAAATAGGATGCCAGGACATCAACAGAAGAGTGAGGCTGCAAGGGGAGGGAAGGGAGGTTGAGGAGAGATGAAGGTAGAAATGAAGCTGTGATCAAGGCGAGTGGAGAGTGAAGGTCTAGCTAAATGTGGCAGTAATGCTGGGTGGCACTGGGGCTACTGAAAGACAGTGGTCCTGAATTTCAAGGGAGACTGGCTTTTGTGACTGTTTATTTTCCAGCCACACCTGACTCCCAGGCTGCAGGAGCAGAGCTGGATTTAATCAGAGTATGAGGGAAAGTAGAGAGTCTACAGAATTGACAGTGGTGATACTAACAGACTGGACTCTAAGCTAGGTAAGGAGGGGAGAAACAGTGAGGTCAGAGGACCAATAGACAATAGGGAAAAACTCAAAAACAGGCAAAACTAAACTTTAGTGTTTAGGGTTGCAAGCTGAGGTGGTAAAACTAGAAAGCAAAGCAAGTAATTGTGGTTACAGGTGGGAACTCTAAGAGGCTTGTTTCCTGGGATGTCGGTGATGTTCTGTTTCTTTTCCAGGTGGTGGTTACATGTGTATTTGGTTTTGATAACACATTTGTTTTGTGCACTTTTCTGCATGTATTTTATATTTCACAGTAAGAGGTTAAATAAGACCGGGATGGGGAAAGAGAATGAACATTTTTCCTTTTTTAAAACACACAATTTGAGGACAAAATTTCAGGCCAGAGTAATCACACTAAACTTCATGGGGCACTTCAAAAATCAGGATCAAATGAGACCCTGAATTTATAGGCACAAAGGCCTGGTGGGGTGGACAGAATCATGCATTTATTGAGCCTCTACCAAATACCAGAAATCTTACAGGACAGTTAAACACCTTCATGTCATGACCCTCAACCTTACCCCTCCCACCAAACAAACGAAAAACCCTCAAAGGCAGATGTCAATGCTGTCATTTTATGGCTGTAGAAAGGAAGTGTAGAGAGCAAGGTGACTGTCCCATACAACACAGCTGGCGAGCAGCAGACCTGGGCTTCCTGCTGCTCAAGCTCTAATATCCTGGACATCATCTCAAATGGGGCTGGGGGAGAGGAGAGAGGAATGAGAGAGCATAAATGGAAGACAACGCAAGAAGTAAACAGAAGAGTAAAACCAGGAGGAGGTCCTTTTGATAAAAAAGGAAAAAAAAAAAAAAAAAAAAGGCACTATTCCCTCCAAGAGGTACCCAGGGGCATCAGCAAAACCCTTTAAGAACTGACTGAATTATTTTAGGTATGAGGTCAGAGAAAGAATGGATGTAAACAGCTGAGGGAAAGAGCATCCTCACCTTGTTTTTCTCTATAAGTTGCTGCTCCAAGTTCTGTTTTTCCTTCTGTAGCTGCCCTAGATCCATGGCCGCAACCTCACCATTTGGTGTTTCCTCTGCAACTGGAAGCTGGTATACAGGGTCCTTTGTGGCTTTCAAGGTTACCTATAGGGTGGTGGGGTGGTAGCAAGCTGGAAAGCCATGGCAGGTAATGCTCAAGCTAAGTCCCAGATGCATAGGGAAGAGGAGCCAGATGTGTTCCAGTGGGCAGTTAGCCAGAAACCAGGTTAAACTATGAAGACAGTCCCGCCCAGTGCCTTCCAGAGGAACAATTAGCTTTCAGTGCAACAAGTCCTTGTTTGGAAGAACACTAACATGTGTTGTCATCTCCTCTGAGCACATCAAGCCTCACAAGCAACTCATCAGTTGAGCACTCCCACTTTAAAGAAAGGAAGCTAAAGCTCAGGGGAGAGTAACTTGCCCCAAATCCCATAGCTAGTGAACACCAGAGCTCTTCCCACCATGTCTTCCCACTGCCTCCTTCTATTGGCAAGTTACAGCCAGCAGTCCAGCAGGCCCAGATGCGACTTACGTGAGGCTCGCTGACTGAGAGTGCCAATCCCTGCTCCTGGCCCGGCCGCCTCAGGAGGTCCTCCTGTACAGCGGCTGCCTCAGGCTCCTCTGTCCTCAGACTCTTCAGGGTCTCCAGCTCACTCCGCAGCTGGTGCATTTGCAGCAGGGCAGAGTCAAGGCCTAGGCCAAGGCAGAGGGAAGGTGTGCACAGTAAGCCGAAAGAAACAAGTCTTTCTGGATCTGTGGGCCACCCAACTCCTCCACGGCAAGGATGCTGGATAGGAAAAGGTAAGAAGTCTCCTTACCTTTCGTCAGTTGGAGAATCTCCTGTTCTTTCTGGAGAATAACTTCATTTTTTTCCTGCAGACTCTGTTCCTTCTTATCTATTACAGCTGTCAGGTGAGCAGTCTTGGGAAGAGAAAAACCAACATGAAGGAAAGTTGGCAGCAGTAATCCCATCTCCCCCAAAGGACTCTCCACTTTTTCCTATTACCTATAGTCCCCTAGTAATCCTTCCCTCAAATCCACAGCCGGGAACATACCCCAAGCTAACCTCTATGTTCTCCTATAAATCCACACAAATAAATTCTCCTTGGCAGGGGACCCTGCATGCAGAAATTGCTTCTTACTGCCCCTCTGGTCTGCAGTGGGCCAATGAGAAATGTTCTGCACAGCCTTCCAACACCAGCTACCAACAAGATGTCATAACTATACTTCCACTTTTTGAGTGCCTGCAATGTTCCCAGCAGTGGGTGGGCATTTGACAAGCCTTACCTCATTACAATACCCCTAGAATCCTTTTCAGAGGTGACTTTGAGACTCAGATTTGGTAACGGCTTACCAAAGGGTTCAGAGCCAATTAACTGGTAGGGCTGGGGCCTGAAGCTGAGTGTTCTCCAAAGGAAGGTCTTCCCCATACTTCCTGCCAAAAGCACAACCCAAAGTATCTGGGCAACTTTTCTGTGACCAGCAATGGACTACTTCACAGAATTAGAACCCAGGAGGTACCTAGGTATGGACTTTTGCCAGTTATTGTTTTAACAGCTGACAATAACCGAACAACAAATATCAGAAACAGGCATCCAGTGAGGTAAGAGTTTCATTATAACATTTCTCCTACTGATCTGGACACCACAGGGGAATATGCAGCTTACAGCATTCCCTGAAACTCACGTCCACTCCCTTAACCTGGATAGATAGGGCCCCTCTACGAGTCCTAGAGCAGAGATGCAAGCAGAGACGCAAGCTGGCCTTTTTGGCCCACTCCCCAGGTCAAAAAGGCCTACCTGTTGCTGGTACTCTTCTCTTTGCTTCCGCACCTCGTCCAGGGCTTGAGCCATTGCCACACTCACAATTTCTCTTTGGCCCCATTCTTCCTACAATCCAGTAAGCGGGTAGGAGATTGAGCCCAAAACCTCTGTTCATTTTTTTTCCAAAGAAGGTACTGGGGATTGAACCCGGACCTTGTACATGGGAGGCAGGTGCTCAACCACCAAGCTACACCCGTTCCCCAAAGGCTGAGCTGGATTATTTATTTATTTATTTATTTATTTATTTATTTGGGAGGTACTGGGGATTGAACCCAGGACCTCCTACACGTGAAGCATATGCTCAACCACTGAGGTATACCTGCTCCCGTTCATGTTTTTTTAATTGCACACTTCACATGAAGACCAATGGAAGCAGCACTACCTTGCCGGGCCAAACTACCATTCTTCCTGCCTCCAAAGGTTCCCAGGCTGCCCTCTTGATGCAGTGCCTTCTGTATGCTTCTGATAAGTACATACAACCCACTGGACAACCCACTGACCTCTCTGGAAATGGACACACCACTGAGGGTCATTAGTCCCATGAGCACACCAGGCAGTACTCAGGCTAGGAGAGTAAGGGGTCCAGGATTTGAAGAGCTGGTGTAATGAAATCAATGCAAAACAAGAAAAAAGACTCTTAGGTCCATGTGAAAGTACTGGTGCACAGAATAATCCAGTTACAGAAACAATAATAAGAAATTACTGAATATTTAATAGGTCAAAAATGTTACTGACTCACCAAAAGAGATAACAGCTACTCCATTTTATCGCAGAGAAAACGGAGGTTTATAAGAAGTTAAATTATTTGCCCATGATCCTAGAGCTAGTAAAGTGGTATAGCCAGACTTACTAGCCAGTGTCTGTCTGGGCTCAGAGCCAAAGCCTTTGACTATGAGACTATGCCACACAGAGTATTTTCTACCAGGATTAGGGCTGTCTCCCAGGCTTTTTTCTGAGCACAGGGAAATATCCACTCCCTTCACCATGTATCAGTCTTCTTCCTTGATACTGATGCCCATGCTCACCAACCAACTCCCAGAGGAATAATATGACTTCTTAGGTGACTGACTACTGGTCAGGGAGATGCCCTGCAAAGAACATGATGTGGTTGCCTGCCATTTCTGTTTACCCAGAATTCCCCCTCTTTTTTTGGAGAGCAGGGACAGATAACAGCTTTATCCTTTGTGTTTCCCCATGGCACATGGTTCTGGCAGTGCTGCCAGTCATGATACCCTGAATGATTTTGTTGCCACAGGGATAAGCACATGATTCAGGCCAATCATAGTACCTCATCCCCTTGGCCAAAGCAATTGGTCCAGAGGGTAGCTCTGTAATCAAGTTGGACCAATCAGAATCCTTTTTTATATGCTGAAGTTTAGAAGGCAAAGCCCTCTTTTTCTGGGGTTGCTAAGCTGGGGTGTTACAAGCTTGAAGCTGCTGTGGCAATGTCCACCCAATCTGGAGGAAGCACTCTTGAGGAGATGGTGATGAGAACATCACAGAAGAAAGTAAGGAGCTGGAAGACTGACAGAGCAAGAGACAGACTGATACAGAAATAGAAGATACTTGATGGGGCCCCCCGATGCCAGACCAACTTCTGGTTCTGTGAGCCGCCCAACTCCTCCTAAGAAATCTATCTTTCCACTTATGCAAGTACATACTGAGTTAATGGAGGGAAACGTCAACCTCATGGCCAGTGGCATTCTGGCTCCTACCCTGGAATTGTCACAACTGACTGTATGTGAGGGCACCTCTGGTGGATGAGAAGAATTTGGTGCCTGAACTCAAAAGGCTGAAGGTGGCCTTTGGAATATTCCAGATAACACCCATCACTGGAGTTTCCTGAACACTTCCTATTCCCAAACATGGATTCTGTTCACACAGGAGAAGGAGCAAGAGGTTCCAGGCTCGATTGAGCTAAACTCTGACCCTGTGTGCCCAGGTGGGGAGAATGACAGGAATGCCTTGATCCTCCAGAAGCCTTTTCTGGGGAAGTTTAGAAGACACACCTGCTGGATGCCTAAGAGGACAGGCGGCAGACCATGAGTAAGAAAACTGGGGGAGGCGGCTGTGGCTCAATCGGTGGGGCTCCCGTTTACCATGTGGGAGGCCCCGGGTTCGGTTCCCGGGGCCTCCTGGTGAAGGCAGAGCCCGCCCGCACGGCGTGGTTAGCTGACCCAGCGAGCACAAGCAGCAAGGGGGGGATAAATGAATAAATAAATAAAATCTTTTAAAAAAAAAAAAAAAGAAAAGAAAACTGGAAGGCAGGAAACAAAGACTTAGCATTTATCATCTTCAGTTTACAGAAAGGAAAATGGACTTCTTCAAGATCACCCAGCTAGTATGGGCAAAGCTGGGATATGGAACTGAGATCTGTGTGGTGCTAAAGTTTGTGGTATTGCCACAGAGCCACATGAAGTCCAGGACTGAGGGATTCCAAGTCTATTGGCACAGCTCAGGTTTGCTGCAGCAGAAACTACAACCTGCATCACGCAGGTGCCACCAGGCCACCCACATGTGGCAGCTCTGGAACAGCTGCTTTGAAAAACATGGATAATAATTCTAAATATGTGTGTACCTAATAACAGTAATACAAAATACATGAAGCAAAGATTACAGAACTAAAGGCAGAAAGAGACACATTCATAATCATAGTTGACAACTTAGTATACCTCTCTCAGTAACTGATGGAACAAGATGAAAAAAAAAAATCAGAAAATATATCAAAGAATTGAACAATACTACCAACTAACTTCTATAGAATATGCTACCTAACAGCAGCAAAATATATATTCTTTTCAAGTGCACAGAAAACACTCCCCCTATGGCCTATAGTTTGGGTTATAAAACAAGTCTTAATAAATATCAAAGGACTAAAATAATTCAGAGTATTTTTCAACCAAAATGGTATTAAACTAGAAATCCAAGATATCTAGAAGATCCCCCAAATGTCTGGAAATCACCCACACTTCTAAATAGCTTGTGTGTGCTAGTTTTAGTTAATGCTTCTCAGCCCCATATCTACCCTTTTATATTCTGCTTTGCGATACGATTAGGCCTAGGATTCTGCACACCACATTTCTGCTCAACCACCTGGCTCTATGTTAGTCTATGCCAACAGGGGGTGCTCAAAGGAGGCTGGAAACCAAGAGGAAAGAGGAAGACTTGGCTCCTAGTCTGCTTTCTGTTTCTGTGAACATTATCCCAGCAATGCTTCCTCGCTCTGGCAGCAGCTATAATTTCCTGAAGCAGCAGCTACATCCACTCTGCAGTTTTTCCAACACTTGCAGCAGAACCGTTTATTGCTCCATCCCCCAACACACCAACTGTGCAGTGTCATCTCCTGAAGTTTATGTGTCAGCTCTTCATGTTGTTACCTCAGTCCCAGGACTGGTAGCTGTTTCTTGCAGTTGCTACCTCTGTGCTATATTTTCACTGTTTCAGCACCTGGTTAAAAACTTTACATTGGTTAAAAATTCTACATGTTCTCGTTACTCAAATAACTGGTGTGGTTTCTTTCTTCCATTTTTCACTTCTAAAATTCTATTTGATTCCTTTTCAAAATTATATCTTTTTAAAATAGTTTCCAAATTTCTGCCAAATTTTCAGTTTTTTCTTTCATCTCTTTGAACGTGGTGAGCATAGTTTTTTTTTTTTTTTTGCAGTTTTTAAAAGCCTGAGTCTACCAATATTTGGAGCCCCTCTGAGTCTGTTTTTCCTGTTCATAATTTTTTGTTTGCCTGATTATCTGTGATTTTATGCTTCAACTGAAAAAATATATGCCGAAATATTTGAGGTCTGGGGTGATACTTTTCTCCAGAGAGAATTTTGTTTGTTCTTACCAGTCACCCAAGAGCACAAACAATATAGGACCACTTTAATCTAATATCAACTCATGAGATTTGCGAGGCCACCCCTGTGTACAGAAGCTAGTGAAATCCAAGCTGGGGTGGTCAGGGGTGCTAGTTACTTTTGGCAACCGTTACTTTTCGTGTGTAGTCCCTTGAAGTTCCAAACCAAAACTCTAAGGGATCTCCTGGAGCTACATCCATGATGGGTCTTGAGCTACAATTTTAATCCTACTAGTTCTGAGAAACTGTCAAAAGCAAAGACAATCTTCCAGCCTCTTCTTCAGGATCAGCAAATACTTCTTGGGCAGAAGCTGTTCTAAATACTGGGCTAACTTCTCTGGATTGGATAGGTCATTCATCACTACCTTATTGGCTTTCCAATGCTTTCATACAAATTTTTTCTTATTTTGCCCAGCTTTTCTTGCTGGTCACTAGTCAACCTTATACCTTATCACCACTGCTCCATAAAACTCATTCCTGGGAAGATTGCCAGTGACCTCAATCTTGCCAAATTACAATGGTCAGTTTGTCTCCTTTTCTGACCAGACAGCAGCATATGACACAGTTCATTACCCATATTTCTTTTTTTTTTTTTTTTTAAAGATTTTATTTATTTATTCATTTATCTCCCCCTTGCTGCTTGTGCTCGCTGGGTCAGCTAACCACGCCATGTGGGTGGGCTTGCCTTCACCAGGAGGCCCCGGGAACCGAACCCGGGGCCTCCCATATGGTAAACGGGAGCCCTACTGATTGAGCCACAGCCGCTTCCCAATTACCCATATTTCTTGTAACACTTTCTATCCTTTACTTCCAGGACTTAATACTCTGCTGGTTTTACTGCTGTCCCCCTTGCTGCTGCTTTTCAGTTTTCTTTATGGCCTCCTCCTTTTGTATGAACATCTAAACGTTGAAGTGACCTGGCCTTCATCTTTGGCCCTCTTCTCTATCTATACTCACTCCATGGCTTTAAATTCTACCTATGAGCTATGCTCATACCTCTCTAATTTATATATCTACCCTGAATCTCTGCTTTGATTTCTAGATTCATTAGCCAACAGACTACTATATATGCTCACCTGGATAGGTCTCTCAAACTCATGTCCCAAATAGAATTCACTCTTGATACATCACCACAAACCTCCCCATCTCAGTGAAAAACACCAATATTCATTCAGTTATCCAAGTGGTTCTCAGCCCAGAGCAATTTTGCCCGTGAAGGGACATTTGGGAACACTGTGTTTGCCACATGTGAAGGTTGCTACAGACAAAATGGGTAGAGGCCAAGATGTAAAGCACGGCCCCCCAAGACAAAGACTCAGTTAATAGTGCTGAGGCTAAGAAACCCTGAGTTACACCAACCAAACCTAGGAGTTATCTCCAATTCCTTTTTCTCTCATCCCCTTCATTAATCAGTGACAAGTTCTAAAGGCTCCATCTCTAATATTTCTGAATATTTCTTCATATTAATATATAGTTACTCTAGCCTAGATTACTAAAGAGTCTCTTTTTTTTTTAAGATTTTATTTATTTATTCATTTATCCCCCCCTTGCTGCCTGTGCTCGCCGGGTCAGCCAACCACGCCGTGCGGGCAGGCCCACATGGCAAACGGGAGCCCCACTGATTGAGCCACAGCCGCTTCCCAATAAACTAAGCATATCTTTTTTTTTTTTTTTTACCAGGAGGTCCCGGGGATCGAACCTGGGTCCCTCCATATGGGAGATGGATGCCCAACCATTTGAGCCACATCCGTCCCCTATAAAGAGTCTCTTAAAGGTCTTCCTGCTTCTGTCCCTGCTTCCTTTAAAGTACATTCTCCAAATGGAGCCAGAATAATCTTTTTACAAAAAAATCCTGGGTGGATGTAGCTCAACCAGTTGGGTGCCCACCTACCACATGGGAGGTCCTGGCTTCAGGTCCCAGTGACTCCTAAAAGAAGACGAGCAGATGCCACCTCCGCCGCAACCAGCTAGACGCCGCCCCTGCCGCAACGACCTAGACACTGCCTCTGCTGTAAGCAGATGCCACAAGCCAGCAGTGGGAAGTGGGTATGCCTCAGGCCACTGGGCACTCGCCACTCATTTGGAAGGTCCCGGGTTTGGTTTGGTTCCCGGTGCCTCCTGGAGAAGGCGAGCAAACAATTAGCTGACAGATGAGAGAACCATCTGGGGGAGGCAGGGGATAAAGAAAAATAAAGTAAATAAATAAATGTTAAAAAAAAAAAAAATCTTCTCATATCACTTCAGTGCTTAAATCCTCCAATGGCTTCCCAGTATACTTCCTAATCCCTGCCTACTTCTTCATGATCATCTATCACTCTCTTCCAGTCTACTAAACTTCAGCTATATTTGGACAGACTTAGTTCTTCTGCCTCAGAGCCTTTAAAATTCACAATTTCTTCTGTCTGGAATACTCCTTGCCCAAATATTCACACTGATGCCCCCCTTCTCATTACTCAGCACTTTTGCTCAAATATCACTGGGGCATTTCCTAACCTCTATATTTGAAAGAGCCCTCTCCTCCCCATTTTCTTTCACCCTGCTTTATTTCCATTATAGTATTTATCACTATTTATTACTTGTTGATTGTCTCCAGACTAGAAGCTCCATAGGGTGGGAACTTGGCCTATTTTGTTCACTGCCATATTCCCAATATCTACAATAGCACTTATATTTTATATTAATATTTGTTGAAGGTATGCATGAAAAAATATCTGGCTCCAAAGTACATGTTTCCCACAATGCAGCACTATGGTGTTTATATCTAAGTAGCTTATCAGATACTATTACTGAGAGCTTACCATGAATAGGCACTCAGCTATGGATATTCTAAGTGTGATCTCAAAGATCTCTACTAAAAGGTATACAAGATCCTGTGTAACAACCTAATAGTCCCAAGTATACTGCTGAAAAAGTATAGCAATATCCCATTATCCAAGGGCTGCTATATGAAAGGGAATCGGGAGACTGCAGGTCATAGGAAAGTGGCAGAATCCTTTTTTCTCTTCATCTAGTTATCCTGGAGATAAAGGAGGCTGTTATCTAATTAAACCACCAAGTTCTCAGAAGGGAAAGGGTACCGATCCACCAGATTGTTACTTCATTTCTGTACATGGTCCCTAATACAAACAAACAGAGACCCTCACGGCCTTTTAAGGCCTTGCTTTACTAGTCTCACTGTAGAAATCGGCAAGAGTAATGCTGTGATATAGCATTACTTTAAGATAACTGTTGTTGATGACACATAGCAAAGGTTGGGCCTCTGTGTGGGAGTGAGTAGAAGCAGGGTCTTAAAAATTTAATTAGTAATGTGGCTGAGGACAAATTACTTACACTCAGAACCTCAATAACATTAATTGCAAAATGGGCATAATTCTTCCTACCATTCTGAACCACTAAGAGGACTTAATGAGGTCACAATTTCTAGCAAATGCCTAATACAACTATTGAACAAAAGCTAGTGCCACTCCCCACTGTAAGTATGGAACTTTTGCTTGGTTGGCAGTTTGACATTATTTATGAACTCCAAAAAGAGAGATTATGTTTGTAAACTGGTCTGTTCCTCTGGGCATGATACCATTTGATTGTATTAAATTCAGCTGAGATGTCTTTGATTAAATTAAGATTAGGGCTTTGATTAGACCACATCATTAGGGAGACTCAGAGTTGAGTCCCCACCCCCTTGGTGGGCTATATAAACAGACGCTCAACCAAGAACAAGGAAGCAGATATGCAGGAAGAGAGAGAGCTCCACAGACATGGAAGAGGATCCTGTGGCTCCAGGAAGAGGGATGAGCCATTTGCCTGATAGTTTACAGCTGACCTTGTGAAAAGACCAGAGAAGCTGAGCCCAGAAAGAAACAAGCTGCAGAAGAAGAAAGACTAGCCCTATGCCAGCCTACAGCTGAGATCAGAAGAAGCTGGGACCACAGAGGCTTAAGAGGAAAGAGGAAGGCTGAACCCTTGCAGACATCACCTGCCATCTTGCTTCAACAAGTGGCAACAGACTTTGGATGAGGAAGTACCTCTTTTTTTTTAAAGATTTATTTATTTTTTTTTACTTTTTATCCATTCTATATTTTTCTTTATTTTACCGGGAGGTCCCGGGATTGAACCCAGGTCCCTCCATATGGGAAACGGACACCCAACCATTTGAGCCACATCTGCCTCCCAGGAAGTACCTCTTATGGTACCTTGAGTTGTACTCTTTAGGGCTTTGTCACTGTAAGCTTTTACCCAAAATAAATACCCTTCATAAAAGCCAACAGATTTTGGGTACTTTGCATCAACACCCCTTTGGCTGACTAATACACCTGGCTACTCCATATACACATGTGATGAATAAAAGATGAATACTTTTGTAAAATTCTGCTTCAGTTAGGTAAATACCTTTAGCTTCTTTACTTCAAGCTGGTGATGTTGTAAAGAATGTTGACATTCTTTCCTACTTTCTTTAAGGTCTGCATTTTCTTGCTCCAGTTCTCTCTGCAAATTGGGAGGAATATATATATATATATATATATATACACGATTCTAAATACCATATTTTCTTGGGTACAGTCCTAGCTGTTTAGCTTTGCACTTTTGAAAATGACCTCCTTCCTTTTTTATGTAACAGTAGAGGTGGGAGTGAGAAAGAGAGAAACACTTGAAAAAGTCATCAAGGAGAAATAAGGCACATGAATCTCAAGAATGTGAAATAGGGAGAGGGGACCTTGGAAAGGGAGAAGCAGATCAGGGAGGAAAAATTAAAATTTTAGAAAGACAAAAGGAAGAAACAAAGGGGAATGATCAGGAAGCCTAAGGAAGTCCCCCTGAGATCTTTTTATATCTAGTCTCATGAGGAGGTGTCTTGTTGGAAAGATAAAAACAGCTCCACAACATTATCCCTAGTTCAAAGAACTAGGGCTGTTCATCTTTGTGTCAAACTACTTGGCAAACCTAGCTATTGCATGAGCACGGTGCTACTGTGTTTGGTCTCTTTCCTTTTTGACTCACCATCTCATGCTCCATAGCTGTCTTGTCGACCTCCCGAGCTTTCTCTAGGGCAGCAATCTGGGCCTCCAGTATGTAGATGCGCTCTGTACGCTGCTGCTCCAGAGCGAGGGCCTGTTGCTGTGCTTGGCTGCTCTCCCTGTTTGCAATGGACTGCAGGGATACCAAAGCACAGTTATTCCTGGTGACAATGGTTTTCAGAGAAGGGCCTTATTCTGGCCCTAGGTGACCCAAAGGTGGGCATTCAATGGAAAAATTCTCCTTCCTGGGAGTTACTGAGGTCCCTACCTGCAGGCTTGGCCTTTTGCTCCTGGACCCTGGTCTGCCCAGGAGGGGGAGCTGATCTTGGTGCCATGCACTCCATTCACAGGGTGCATGTACAAATTCAGTCCAAAGTCACTGCCCTCCTTCATCCTACTTAGTGTTGCCCTTGATGCCTGAGACTTATCCCTGGGGAGGCAGGGTAATACAGTAGTTACGGACAAGGGCTTTAACTTAAGAAAGAAGAGGGCCCTGCCATTTATTGCCTATGAGACCATGGGCTAGTGATCCAATCTTTTTGAGTCTACCTCCTTTATAGAAGGAGGATAATAGTACATACCTCTCAGGTCTGCTGCAAGGATTAAATGAAAACATGTGCAAAGCATTTAGCACACTGTTTGAGACATGGCAAACAAGCAATAAATGTTAGTTGTTTTTATTTTTCAAGTTTCTAAATCAACATACCCATCTGTGGCTATGATGACTGGTCAAGCCTTTGCCATCCTCTCCCCAGAGTCTGGACTTGTTCCCTAAACCCCTGGTTGCAAGCTAAGGTTTGACTCCCAGTGGAAGTAACAACTCTAATAGCTCCAGAATTGGGCAGGACTCTAAGACCAGATGTCAGATGGGAATTAGCCTGTCATTCCACCGCTCTGGGTAAATCAGACCCTCCAGCAGGTCCTGACTTCCTCTACCTGCTTGCTGTCTACCTGCTCACATAAACCATAACAACTATATCTAAGGTCAGGTCCAAATGCCATTTCAGAAGTAGAGAGTGAGTCTGGGGCATTTCAAAGGCATAAATGGAAAGCATCAAGGGCCTAGAATACAGTAGCTACAGTAACAACTTACAAGCTCCTGAATCTGAGTTTCCTGGGCAGCCACAACTTCATTGCTCTGCTTTAACTTCTCCTCAGAAGCCTGCAGAGTCTGCTCCAACTCTTTTACCTAAAGGAAAAAGAGAAGCATTCTTTCTGTTCAAAATAAGCTGGAGAGTAGTAACAAACGGCTTTAAAAATCAATTTAAATCATAAAATAGGTATACTACATACAATTTTTTTTTTTTTTTTTTAAAGATTTTATTTATTTATTCATTTATCCCCCCCCTTGCTGCTTGTGCTCTCTGGGTCAGCCAACCATGCCGTGCGGGTGGGCTCGCCTTCACCAGGAGGCCCCGGGTACCGAACCCGGGGCCTCCCATATGGTAAACGGGAGCTCTACTGATTGAGCCACAGCCGCTTCCCTACATACAATTTTTAAATTAGAGGATGGCCACATGTCTATAATTTTAAAACAGAGCATTCTAATGTATTTTCTTCTGCTCTTTTTTTATGACATTTTTTATAGCTTTATATACAGTTTTAATAAAACTATATACAATTTTATATTTTTTCCTCAAGTTTACTTCTGTGTTTCCATATAGTCTCCAAAACTTAATTTTTATAGTTATAAGTTATTTCCTCAAGGGATATTTCATAATTTACTGAACCATTTGCCTATGTGCTGGCACTGAGGTTTTTTTTTTTTTTTTTTTTTTTTAAAGATTTTATTTATTTATTCATCCATCCCCCCCTTGCTGCTTGTGCTCGCCGGGTCAGCCAACCACGCCGTGCGGGCGGGCCTGCTCTCACCAGGAGGCCCCGGGAACCGAACCCGGGGCCTCCCACATGGTAAACGGGAGCCCCACTGATTGAGCCACAGCCGCTTCCCGGCACTGAGGTTTTTTTCCCTCCATTTTTTACAACTAAAATAAAGTAGTAAATATCTTCATGCAGAATTTTTGACCTGGTTTGAAGTAATTTCTTAGAGGATAGGTTCCCAAAATTGGGATTACTGGGTCAAACAAGATAATCATCATTATGGCTCATGATACAAATTTAGGGGTTACTTATTCCACAAACAATGACCAAGTCTAACTATGCAGCTTATAATGCATTAGAGAAGAAGCGAGAGCAGTGAATTAGACAGATACACCCCTGCCTTCACGGGAGTTACTATCCAGTAAAGAGCTATATTTGACAAGTCTGTGACATTTTTATCTGACTCAAGCTATCTTTGCCAATTTCTCTTATAAAGTTCTCTTGCTGTTGGACCTTGGGGACTTTTATTATTAAAACATGAGAAAATCTTGCTGTCCTGATTTTGTGATAATCAGGGTAGGCTAAACATTTGCTATATTAGAAACCATGCATGTGTCCCCCAACCTAGTTTTTCTCCTTAGGTCTGGCTTTTAGAATGCTGGTGATAAACTAAGCCTGATTTATTATATGATTATCCTGTATGGGAAATGACTGTAACTCTAGGTATTTTTGGTCAACCTTAAGGGATATAGCAGGGAGATGGATGTGGCTGAAACGGTTGGGTGTCCATCTCCCTTATGGAGGGATCTGGGTTCGATCCCTGGGACCTCCTGGTAAAAATTAAAAAAAGGAAAATACAGAAGGCGTGCTGGCCACTAGGCCCCGTAAGCGGGTGAGCACCCCCAGGCCCGGCACGTAGGTGCGCTGCCAGGCCCCGTGTGCGGGTATGCACCAGGCCCCGCAAGTGGGTGAGTCCCCCCCAGGCCCTGTGCATGGGTGCACCGTCAGGCCCTGCAAGCCACGCAGCAAGATGATGACGTAAAAGAAGAGTGACATAAGGGAGAGCCAAGGCGAGATGTGCCAAAAAACCCAGAACTAAGGTGGCGCTGATGGTAGGATGCCTCTTTCCCACACTGGAGATTTCGAGGATCGAATCACAGTGAAGACAGGAGGAGAAGGATGAGAAGAGAGGGCAGAAAATGGACACAGAGAGTTGCCCAGCGAATGGACACAGAAACAGCAAAAATCAGGGTGGGGGGATGGATAAAAGTAAATAAATAAATCCTTTAAAAAAAAATAAGTATAGGGGAGTAAGATACGGACTATAGTTAGTAGCAATACTTTGACGATGCTCTTTCAAAATGAATTTGTGGTGGGGTGATGTGTGGGAGCCCTGTATGATGTTATGCATGTTTGTTTTGTAAGTTCACAATGTTTACTGAACACTTATTGTTTATGTATGTTCATGTATGAATGATATACTTCAATAAGTTGTTTAAAAAAACAAACATTTAAATGGCTAATTCCAGGAAGCCATCATTAGAAACATAAATTGATATTAACGGCAAAAAGTAACTTCATATTCACAATTTCTGTAATAAAAAAATATGCAAAAATAATTATAATAAGGTGGGTTGAGGGGAGAATATACCAAATGTAAGATATGAACTATAGTTAGCAGTAAGATTTTGACAATATTCTTTCATAATTTGTAACAAATGTCTCACAACAATACCAGGTGCTGGTGGTAGGTTGATTTATGGAGCCCTGTATGATGTTATGCATATGTGATTTGTAAGTTCACAACTTTATATACTATACACTTATTGTTCATGTGTGTTCATGTATAAATGATATAAAAATAATAATAATAGGGTGGGTTGGGAGAAAAATATACCAAATGTAAGATACTTTGGTTAGTAGTAATATTTTGAGGATGCTTTTAAATCATTAGTTAAAAATGTTTCACAACAATGCAAGGTATTGGAGGTAAGGTGAGGTATGAGAGCCCTGTATGATGTTATATATGTTTGTTTTGTTAAGTTCACAACCGTTACTATACACTTATTGTTTATGTATCTTTATGTATGAGTGATATACTTCAATAAATTTTTTAAAAAGTGAAAAAAAAAAAAAACATGAGCAAAGGAAAAGCTGCAGCTTAGTGAAGGATAGGTAGGTACTCAATGAGAGAAATATACTATAAATTCTCATGGTTCCTCACAAACATTCACACAGATGATTTAACAGAAAAAACCCCATGAGAAGGGTTACTATTTCTATAAAGGACAGCAGGAATGTTGTGTGTCCATGAACACAAATTTTATTAGTGGTAGAGTACGGACTAAAACCTAGCCTTTTAAACTCCTGGTTCAGAGAAATATCCATAAAAGTCCCAATTTAGAAGCAGAGCTTAAGAAAGATTAGGTTTCTTAAAAGATTAAATACAGAGTTACCAAATGACTCAGAAATTCCATTCAAAGAGAAATGAAAACATATGTCCACGCAGAAACTTGTACATAAATGTTCACAGCAGTGTTATTCAAAATAGCCAATAAAATAGAAACAACCTGAATGTAAATCAAGTGATGAATGGTTAAATAAAATGTGGTATATCCATGCAGTAGAATATTATTCAGCCATAAAAAGCAATAAAGTATGGATAAATGCATGGATAAGCCTTTATGCTAAGTGAAAGAAGCCAGTCACAAAAGGCCACATATTGTACATATGGAAATTTAATATTTGATAAAGTTGGCATGAGAAATCAATGTGAAAAGGATCAATTGTTTAGTAGATACTGTTGATAAATGTGGAGAAAAACAAAGCTGGATCTTTAGTTATTATCACAAAATGGTCTGTAAATGGATTCAAGACCTATTATGTTAACAATAAAATTATAAAATTAATAGAGAAATATCTCTGTGTCTTAGGTGCACGAAAGGATTTGTTAAATGGAACTGCAAAGCACACAGCAAAAACAGATGAATTCAATTATATCAAAATTCAGAATTTCTGTTTAGCAAAGGATACATGGACAAAGTTAACAGACTGTTTCAGGTCTGAAACTGACAAGGGATTAGTTACTAGAATATACTAGAAGAAAAGACCAAAATCCCCCAAGAATCAAGCAAAGGATGTGAACAGGCAATTCCAAAGTGGAAACCCAAAAGGCTAACAAATACATGAGGAGAGGGTCAAACTCATTAATAACCATTGCAATGTGAATTAAAACAATGAAATATCATGTCATGCTCATTAAACTGACAAAAAATTAGAAGGCTGGGAAATGCCAATGCTGGCAGAGATGCACAAACAGGAACCCTTAGGCATGCTGTGGGAGGATAGGCAGGTGCAGCCATTCAGGGAACAGTCTTACTGTTCTTAGAGATTACATTAGTTTATATGTAATCTCTACCAACCTTAAGGGGACAAGGGACAAGGATATTTGTTGCAGTGTAGTCTGGGATTTCAGAAGAAGGCAATATGGATATCTATCATCCAGTATATAACAACAAAGTAGAGTAGATAAATACAATGAAGATACAGAGAGCAGACTGCAGTGGTTTGCAACTGTATCCAATGCACCCCAGAAAAACATGTTCTTAAAGATAATCTATTACTGTGGGTGTGAACCCATTGTAAATTGAACCATCTGATAAAGTTACTTTAGTTAAGGCATAGCCTCCCCCCAACCTCGATCAGGGTGGGTCTTAATCCTATTTATCAGAAAATGAAATTCGGACAGAGAAAGCCACAGATGGAACAGCCAGAAGCTAAAATCAGCAGAGCCTGCAAGAGAAGGGAGAGACCAGGAGATCCTGCCATGTGCTTTGCCATGTGACAAATTAAGGACCAAGGATCACCGGCAACCAGCCCTAGAATGTCACAGTTTTGGGAAGAAAGCATCATCTTGATGATGCCTTGATTTGGACTTTTTTTGCCCTCAAAACCACGAGCTAGTAAATTCCTATTGTTTAAGTTGATCCATTTTATGGTATTTACTTGAGTAGCCTAGAAACTAAAAGAGACGGAACAGCTGAAATAAGAGAGAAGACATTAATGGAGGTGGCCTGGCTGCTTCTGGCTGTCAGCAGGTGTATAACCATATAATTGACATAAATTAAGAAAGCATGCACACATGAAACATGCTACAAC
Organism: Tolypeutes matacus; assembly: GCA_026826555.1. Classification (NCBI taxonomy): domain Eukaryota; kingdom Metazoa; phylum Chordata; class Mammalia; order Cingulata; family Chlamyphoridae; genus Tolypeutes; species Tolypeutes matacus. The sequence goes on along the minus strand of JAKSZT010017719.1, from coordinate 6,994,262 downwards.
GTGGATGAACCTTGTGACAGTTTGAGATATTTTTTTGTGAATTCCAAAAAGAAAAAGATGATGTGTGTAAACTAATCTATTCCTCTGGGTGTGATACCCTTTGATTGTACTAAATCAAAGTATTTAAGTTTGCTTGATAAAATTTATTTAGGGCTTTTGATTCGACCACATCAGTAGGGCGTGACTCAGGTTGAGTCCCCACCCCCTTGGTGGGCCTATATAAACAGACACTCACTTAAGAAGACATGGGAAGAGAAAGAGCTCTGTCATTTTTGATTCTGTGGCCCCGGAGACAGATAAGCCATTTGCCTGATAGCTTACAGAGACTGCTGGGAAGAAAGCCAAACTGATATAGAAAGCCCAGAAAGAAATGAGACCTATGCCAGGAGAGAGAGGACCGGAAGTCTGAAGGGAAAGGAGAGACCAGGCAGAGATCAGCAACCATCTTGTTTCAACACATGGCAACTGACTTTGGTAAGAAAGCAACCTTGAGTTGGACTCTTTTGGGTCTTGTAACTGTAAGCTTTTACCCCAAATAAATACCCTTCATAAAAGCCAACAGATTTCTGGTACTTTGCATCAGAAACCCTTTGGGAGACTAATACAAAGCTTTGAAAACATTATGCTAAGTGAAATATGCCAGACACAAACTTACAAATATTGTGTGATTCCACGCATATGAAATATCTAGAATAAGCAAATTCATGGAGATATAAAGTAGATTAGAGGTTCCCAGGGACTGCAGATGGGGGAGAATGGGATTGCTTTAATGGGTACAGAGTTTCTGTTATGGAAGATGAAAAGTTTTGGTAATAGATGGTGGTTATGGTAGCATAACACTGTAATTTAACTAATGCCACTGAATTGCACACAGAAAAATCATTAAAATGGCAAATAAAGAAAACACCCCACAGGTACACAAAACAATGCCACCCATTTTAAGATGATCTAATAATAAACAGATCTATATTAAACATATTTAAATGCTTTCCTATGGTAGAGAGATAAAAGGGAATACACAAACAAGAGAATAGCTTTGTGTAGAACAGTAATGGTAATATGAAAAGAATGAAGAAAATTACTAACTCAACTCTCTATCCCTAAGATCCAAAAAATAGTCCCTCCAAAAGAAAAAAATTCTGATCCAAGTAAATTTTCAATTACAACCATGTCATCCAACCAGGTTACCACTCCAACACAGGAAACAGTGGGAGTGAGGTCAGTACCTGAGTCTCCAGGTTGTCAATGGCCATGGCCTGGGTACTTCTGGCTGCCAATAGTTGCTGTCTGGTATCTTCCAAATTCTGCTCAGCAACTATCTTCTGTAAGTTGAAGGAAGAGTAAAAGAAAATAGTCATTCTTCCATTGAATAAATATTTACTGATATCTACAACATACTATATGATTTATGCTAGGCAGAAGAGACACAAATTTTATTTTTAATAACAGCTGCTTTAGAAATAATTCATATTATCATAAAGTACACACCAGATGCATTTGATACAGTTCCTTGACCTTAAGGCTGGAGCAAGACTAACACACAAAATTATACAATAGATTGCAATACAAAGAGGAGCAAGATTGGGAGGTACTCGTTGCCTCAGGTTAAGCGGGAGGGTTCATGATACACAGATAGCCAGGAAGCAGCTTGACCAATGGAATCCAGACATGAAACATCCTGGGACATTCAAAGAACTACAACTGGTTCAAAGCCAAAGAGACTGTAGGTTTTTATAAGAAATGAGACTAGAAAGTTAGGTACAGGGCCAGATCATGAGAACCTTTTTATATAGCATAAAAGAGTTCAAATTTTATACTGTACGCAGTATTTTTCAAAAGTGGGATCTTCCGGGGGAAGCGGCTGTGGCTCAATCAGCAGGGCTCCCGTTTACCATATGGGAGGTCCCGTGTTCGGTTCCCGGGGCCTCCTGGTGAAGGCAAGCCCGCCCTCACAGCGTGGTTAGCTGACCCAGCGAGCGCGAGCAGCAAGGGGGGGATAAATGAATAAATAAATAAAATCTTAAAAAAAAAAAAAAAAAAAAAAGTGGGATCTTCCAAATACTAGCATTAGACTTATATGGGGAGCTTGTAAAACTTGAGGCTTTACGCCAGGTCTATTGAAATCAGAATTTCTGGAGGTAGGGTCAGATATATATACTTTAAACAAACTCCTCTTACGCACACTAACTTTGAGAACCACTGTTATGAGAGTAATATGATTATAATATTAATAGCTCACATACACTGAGGCTCCACTATGTTCCAAGCATCATTCTAAGCACTTCACATATTGTAATTTGTTTAATCCTAACAATTCTTAGTTTTATACTATAATTAACCCTATTTTACAGATGAGTAAACCAACACAAAGAGATTGTTACCTGCTTTTAGTAACAATCTAGTCAGTAGAAGAGACAAGATACAAACCTAGGTAGTCTGGTTTAGAAATCAATTTATATGCTAGAACCTATATTCTAATCACTGTAGACTATAGAATAGTTGTGGAAGATATTTTAAAAGGGAATGATACAGTCATAAGTGCTGATCAGGATGATCAGTTTTGAAGAAGGAGAGACTGCTGCTCTGTAGGCCAGTCTGGAGACTTCTAATATCAAATAGGCTAGAGTTGCTATACACCTGGAAGTATAGCAGTCACATGGTAATGGAGATATTTAGTTAAAATTGACTTAAGACAGAAAGTGAGGGTCTAAGATGATCCTCAAGGTCTTGGCTTGGTCATCTTTGTCATGGTGAGACCATTTATTGAGATACAAAGAGAAGGAGCAGAACATGGACAGACAATAAATTCAGACCCCAATGAGAAAGTAAGTTCATCTACACCACTGGCCAAGAGGCTAATTAGCTTAAAAGCACCCTCAGCCAAAGAAAGTGTTACCACCCCAAGGCAATCCTTACGAAAGTTAAAGGGAGGTTGGTAGCTATTCTCCCTGGTCAGTGGAGAGTGCAAAAGAAAGGAAAGGGGAGCAGTGCAGGAAGACAAGACAGCCCATGTGACGTACATCACTAGGTGCGGTTTACTGGTGATTAGGATGCTATCTGGCTCATATGTATCTCTGAACAAAGCTCTCCGTTTCCCTGAGGAAACTTGTGAACAGCAGGTTCTCTCTCCTCCCCCACGACACACAACTCACTTTAGTCTACTTGTGCTTCAAAAACACAAGGTGTTTTTGCTGTAAGCAGGACAAACCAAAGTTGGAGAAAACTCTCCCCTCACCAAGTGTTTTTTGACCCTCCAGCTCTATAACTCTAGGATTCTTTGAATCATAAGTGTTACCACTGCCTTTCCAACACTGGCCAGCATAAAGAGAGGTAAAATGACCTCTTTCAGGAGTTCTTGCACATTTCCTTCCCCTGAAAAGTTTTGTTCCAGTCTCTTCTCCAAGGATGCAACCTTCTCCTGCAAATGTATGATGAGTTTTTCTTTCTCTTGAGCTTCAGCAGTGACCTGTACGTAAATGCAGAGGAGATCATGTTATACTATGAGCAAGCCCTTTCTCCCTCCCTTTCTGTCTCCTTAACCATCATGCTTCCCTGAAATTCTCTTCTCAACTGCACCTGAGAAGAAGATAAAGCCAGAAAACCCATCCATGAAAATGGGACATAGAAAAAGATCAGAACCCAGCAACATGCAAGGATCCAATTCAGGCCCAGTTCAACAAGCATCAAATACTCTCTCCCTAATTTAAGCAGTAGACAATCTTGAAAGGAAAAATGCAATTACCCTTTCTGGAATCTAGCCAGGACCCTGGGATGATGGTCCTCCTCTTTAAAATATGCATTCTGGGGGAGCAGATGTAGCTCAAATGGTTGAGCACCTGCTTCCCAGGTACGAGGTCCCGGGTTCATTCCCCGGTACCTTTTAAAAAAAATGCATTCTGTCATGATCTACTTAGTAGCTAAAGGAATGCTCCCCCTCCCATCCTCATCAAGTATGTGCTTAATCTATTAATCCAACAAGACCTACATTTTTACCTCAGATGACAAAAATCCAGCAGATCTAACCCCACCCAAGAAGCTCCCAGTCTGTCCTGCAATGACCTATAGAACAATGCTTGTGGAAATGTGAGGGGCTGGATGAAGTACAAACAATGCCAAGGCAGTCTGCTTTAAGGCTGAAGGGAGAAATTCCGAGACAAATGATGACATTCGTTCACCCTGGCTCATAGCACAGGGACTAAAGCTGAGCCTCTATGCATTTCATACCTTGGCTCCAGACTAACAGCTGACTTTATTCTAGCCTATTCCTTTAGCAAAGATGGTAGGGGTGGTGGTAGCAGGGTAGGACTAACTTTGTTCCTTTCACTACTACCAATTTTCAAATGCTGCTCAGTGTCAAAGCAGAGAATCCAAGAAGCTTTGATGATCAAGTTCTTAGATACCTAGTAGCTGCATCTAGTGATGATACCCATTCTTTGGCATCAACATTTCACTGTACCTCCTCACATGTACTCTGTTCCCTCACTTTATACTTCTGCGGCTCCATCTCAGAGACTTTCATGTTCATCTTGCAACCTGGCCAATGACAGTGGCTTGCCTTTTCGTTTTCTTTATAGTGACTTTTGCAGAATACAAATATTTAATTTGAGGAAGCCCACTTATTTACTGATTTATTCTTTTGGTTTAGGCCTTTCATATCCTACTTAAAAAGTCGTTGTCTACCCAAAGGTCTCAAAGGTTTTCTCCTATGGTTTCTTCTAGAAGAATGGTTCTCAAAGTGTAGTTCCTGGACTCCTAAGAGTCCCTTAGGCCCTTCAAGAGGTCTGTGAGATCAGAGCCATTTTTCTAATAATACTTGTACTTTATTTGGGATATGTCACACAAGAAGACTAAATGGAACTTGATGATTAATCCTTTTTCCATCCTTAATTTTGCCTAACATAATTACTTGTGTAAGATTATTTGTTGTTCCGGTTTACACTGGGAAGAGTTGCTTGTATCTCTCAAATTCAGACTGACGTGTAGTAGAATGAGCACAGACTTTGGAACCAGAAAAAAGACCTGGGTTTTTGCTATGTTCTTACTATACAGTTGAGAAAAGAATAAATTATAGCAGCACTTATCAGTATGAATGTTTTTGTGGAACACAATGTTGAGGCCAAAAAGGAAGTTTCAGGATACCTAAAGCATGATTTCACTTATATAACATTAACAAGCATGAGAAACTAAATGAGATATTATTTAGGGATAAAATATGGTAAAATTATAAAGCAAAACAAGGAAATGAAATAATTTCTGGATGGTGCTTAACTGTGAAGAAAAAGAAATAGGATGGGATAGTGAAGGGTACACAGAGACCCTCCAAGATAACCATACTATTCTTTTTCTTAATCTGGGGGTGGCTCCATGGGGTACATTGCCTTGTTGTACTTTCTACCTTACTTATATTTTATAAATACTATTGTATATCTATTCAATATTAATAAAAACAAATTTAAAAAACTAACTCCAAACCATGATCTTCACTCGAAAACTGCCCTTCTCCTAGTGATTTCTTAACCCAATGATTGACAATAGCATCCCCTAAATTGCTTGAGCCAGAAATCCTTTTCTCTTGCTCCCCTCCCATATTTGTTACATTAGCAAGTGTATCAATCTCCTCAGGATTTCTTAAACCTGTCTACTTCCTATCATCTTCACCACCACTCTTATCAAATCCACCATCATCTCATGGCTGGACAAGTGCAAGAGCTTCCTAGCAATACAATTCCTCAAAACAGCCAGAGTAATTCACTCTTTTTCCTCCCTCACTCTGTACCCTTCTATCTTCTCTGCCACCTCCTCTCCTCCCCATCCTCGAAATTCTAGTTTATCTAGAAACATTTCCTTGACTCCTGCAGTGGAAATGCACTCTCAATGGCATATATATATTTTTTTAAGTATTTATATTTATTTTTAAAAATTTTAGAACAGCTATAGGTTAACAGAAAAATCATGCCGAAAGTAGAGTTTCCACACACTGCCCCCGCATCCTTGCACAACCTATTTTCCAAATTAACATTTTGCATTAGTGTGGTACATTTGTTAAAATTGATGAGCCAATATTGTTACATTATTAACTAAAGTCCATAGTTTACATTAGGGTTCACTCTTTGTGTTGTATGGCATATCTTTTGCATTTAAAAAATCTCTACAGGGGTCGGATGTGGCTCAACTGGTTGGGTGTCCGTCTCCCATATGGAGGGACCCGGGTTTAATCCCCGGGACCTCCCGGTAAAAAAAAAAAAAAAAAAAAAAAAAAAAAATCTATATAATACAAATGGTTCTGCTCAAAATACTGATAGAAAATATGCCACTGAGAAAGACTACACTGAATAATAATGTTATTATTATTGTTCATCTTTATATTCTCAGAATTTAACACAGGCCTAGAATAGGAGGGCAATAAATATAAATAGACCAAATTAAAAAACTAATTATAATGATATCACTTAATATGTGACCTAGAATAAACTGGATTAGAGCCAGGTATGTCAAAGGTACAATCCTGGCTGTGTCAACCAAGACTGTTAGGTTTTTTTAAGTGCAAGGTCCATCACGTGGTACTTTTAAGACATATTTGAGGGAAGCGGCAGTGGCTCAATCAGTGGGGCTCCCGTTTACCATATGGGAGGCCCCGGGTTCGGTTCCCGGGGCCTCCTGGTGGGGGCGGGCCCGCCCGCACGGCGTGGTTGGCTGGCCCGGCCAGCATGGGCAGCAAGGGGGGATGAATGAATAAATAAATAAAATCTTTAAAAAAGAAAAAGAAAAAAAAAAAAAAAAAAAAAAGACATATTTGAGTGGACCAAATGGTGTGTTTTGAGAATTTCTGTCAGGACAATACTGATTTATTCTTTTAAGCAACCCTCGTCCAGCTGTCCTGGCCATTTCCATCTGAGTGCAGCCTGGCTAGACCGGGGACTAGGGCAATGCAGACTGCAATGAGAAATAAGTTTAAGCAGCTATCCTGAGGCTGAAGTTTCTGAAAGAATCAATTTTACCCCTATTCATGAATCCTAGAAATCCATTCCTAATACTTTACTTACCTTTTGCAAATCAATGGAAAGCCTCTGAATGAATGCTTGAAGCTCTTGTTCCTTTTCCTCTAGGGCTGTGATCTTATTTTCTGCACCTGTTTTTGAAGTAGTCACAATATCTCTTCATTGAAAAAAAGCAGACAATAAATAAATTTGGGTATTTCCTCCAAGAAACATTCTTCCCCAGGAAAAATACAGATGGCTCCTCATAGGCCAGGTCTGCAAACATTATTAACCCAAGTGAAGATTATCAATAGAAAACGTGTCTTGGCTCTCTCTCAAGCAGAAATCCAAAGAGAAAAACTCCACCCAGGTTTAAGCAAGAAATTCTGACCTGCCTTTGGTGACTCAATAGCTAACAAACCATAATGAATCACTGGGCAGGTTTGGAGTGGGTCTGAGCCTAGGTAGGGGAAGGAGGGAGAGCTTGAGAAGGGGGTCCTGAGCTGCAGGCAGGTGAGAACAAGTCTAGAAGCTTTTGTCAGAGGTCAGAAAGTATTGCAATGAGCAATGGGGAAAGGTTTAAGGGCCATAACCAGAGCTACACTAACACTGCTTCCCATGGGACCCACAGACCAAGCAAGAACCTCACCTCTGCTCTTTCAGCGTTGAGTAGTGTCTCTGCAACTCTTCTAGCTTTTGGCTTAAGTCTGATGATATCTGATTGGAGGTCATCAACTCCTTCTGGGTGTGACTAAGTTCTCTGGTTCGTGCCTCCAACTCTTGCTCCATTTTCCCCAGACTTTCTTCTTTTTTTAAAAGCTGATATAAAGATATAAAGTTTCATCAGGCCACTGCTGAGAAATACACTTTCAGAAAAAATCTGAACCAATACGCCAAACTTTATAACATGTTTGGAGCTTACAGAACAAAATATGCCCAGGAGGTTAAAAAAAAAAAGATTTCAAATGGAACTTTTCCATTTTAATAAATTGGAAAACATACAAATACGGTTAATATCAAAGACTACTGGAGTATGTTTATCAGCGATTAAATAGTGATGACTAGCAAAATCAGAGTAATTATTCATCTATTCTGAATTTAGCTACTAAACAAAAATATGTACCATGTGCTTTATTTTACTTAGTTCCTGCTGCTGAAACCCTTCTAATTCATCCATTTCATCTCTTCTTTGGAAAAGATTCAAACTCTGGTTCTTCATTTCCTGTAACTGAGCTGTCAGAAATCTTTTATCCTATTTGGAAAAAGAAGACACCAACTCAGGCAACTAAAACATTATAAATATGTACATGCAAGAACAATTCCTAACTAAGAGAAAATCTTAAGGAAATATCACATCAGTAGACAACAATACAGTGATAACAGAAAGCTTAGCAGTAATATGACTAAAATGTAATTATCTATAAACCTTTAAGTTAAAAATAAATGTGGTTTAAATGTTAGTTGTGAATAAGTAAAACAAGAGCAAAAATTACTTAAACCTTTAAAGTTCTTAAGTTTGATGAACAATTCCAAATATCCATTTTACATGTCTATTCTCAGTGACATCCTGAAATGGTTGAATAACAAGAATAACTGGAGTAAGACTGAATGCCCTTAAAAAATGAGATGCATTTAAGTAGAACTGATAGCAGTCAGCAAGTTGATAAAAATTGTATATGACTGGTATCAGCAAGTTACAATTTACTAAATGGTGGTTTCTCAACATGGACTCTCTTGAGGACAAAGCCTGTCTCCAATTCCCAATTGAAAAGAAATTAAAACAGTGTAAAATGAACATTTCCAAAAATCAAACTGGCTCCAAAGAGCTACTGAGAAGACTCATTACTCTTTCTCAGTCTAAATATTCCTTCAACCTTTCCTTCACAAAACAAAACATGAAACAAAGAGAAAATAACCTTAGTGAATTGAAGTAGGTTTTATTTGGTTCAGTCCTATACAAATCCCCTTTACCATAATTTAGAAAGATTTTTAAAAGTCCAATGTGAATTTCAACTGCCACAATCAGAGTTTCTTCTCAGACAAGAAAGCCCTCCTCCTCCACGGCCTCCTAAAGAGGTACTCCTAAAATTACTTACAATTATCAATCAGGGCCCCTAGCAGGAAACAGAGAGCATCTTCATATTAGGCATTTTGAGGAGAGTTTAATAAGGGCAACTTATCAAAGCTGTAGGCCGGGTAAGAAAAACCAAGAGATAATATGCTAATAAAAGTTGGGCACGAAGGGGCAAAGGAATGAAGAGGTAACAAAAAATCCAAAGAGAGAAATTGTGACGAAAGGACTGTCTCACATAAGCTGTGATCTTTGGTAATGGGCTGCAGCTAATCTGAAGGGATTCCATGTGGAGATAGCTGGGAGAATAAATATCCTGATCACATTCTTCTTCCACACGTAGTTCTTCTGTGTTCCCCACTATCTGAACTCAACAGGAAGCCAGTGAGCATTGGAGCCCTGCTGATGCAGTCCCTGTCAATTAGCCTTCCAGACACAGAGAAAGGGAACAGAGGAGTGCAAGAGTTATATTGGGAAGGGTAAACAAAAGCTATTCAGCACACCTACCGAGAAAGAGGAAGACCTGAGCTCTGCAAAACAGTGTCTAATCATAAAGCATCCTGTTTCCAAGGGGTGGTAGAGCAGTCAGTGCACTGGATATTGCATAGAACGTTCCCAAGCCGCAGAGGTCAACATCAATAATGAGACAAAAATCAAGATGAACTAACCTTTTCAAGCTGATCCATCTTTTCTGACCATTCCTAAAATAAAACAACAAAAACGTATAGTTCCCAAAGAAGAGTATCAGTAATGCCAAGATTTTCAGGAAACCAAACCAAACCAAACAAACGAACAAAAAAAAAACTCCCCCCCCAATCTATCAAGCAAATAAAATTAAAAGCAAAATTTAAAACCCATGAACTTAGCTTAATATTAAGAAAGTCAAGAATTCCTAAAAGAAGAAAGTGAATTTTACATAAACTTCTAAAGACACAAATATAAGCTCACAGATTTTTACTAAGTAGGGCACCCAAACAAAGCTGTAGCTGCTGTTCATATGCCATTTTCAGTTTATTCCTGAGTGTTTTCTTATGAGTGGGTAGCTGGAACAAGCTGAGTTGGGTAACTCAAAAATTTGTGTTTAGAAATTAATTTATTGAAAGTGTGTGTATGTGGGGGAATCTTTAACAGCCCCTGATAATTCTTCTTCTTCTCATCTCGATTTTCTTTTTTTTTAAGATTTATTTATTTATTTATCCCCCCCTTGCGGTGTCCATTTGCTTTGCATTTTTCTATGTCTGTCTCCGTTTTGTTGGGTCATCTTGTTGCGCCAGCTCACTGCGCCGCGCGGGTCGTCAGCTCACCACACCATGCGGGCCGACTTGCCTTCACCAGGAGGCCCCGGGAGTTGAACCCGGGGCCTCCCATATGGTAAACGAGAGCCCAACCAATTGAGCCATAGCCGCTTCCCCTCATCTCAATCTTAACATGTTTTATACCATCTGGTATGAATAAAGGGAAAGGGGGTTATGCCCCTTATTCACAAACCATAGAACAGGAGAAGAAGAACCACTGGGGAAAGCAGATGTGGCTCAAGCAGCTGGGCACCTGCCTACCACACGGGAGGTCCAGGGTTCGGTTCCCAGTGCCTCCTAAAAAAAAAGATGAGCAGACATAGAGAGCATACAACAAACAGACACAGAGAGCAGACAAGCACAAACAACAGGACAGGGGGAAAAATAAATAAAATAAACCTTTAAAAAAAGAACCATTGGTACAATGTCTATAGTCTGAATCCATCCATAGATTATTTCTTTTTTTTTTTTTTTAAAGATTTTATTTATTTATTCATTTATCCCCCCCTTGCTGCTTGTGCTCGCTGGGTCAGCCAACCACGCCGTGCGGGCGGGCCTGCCTTCACCAGGAGGCCCCGGGAACCGAACCCAGGGCCTCCCATATGGTAAACGGGAGCCCCACTGATTGAGCCACAGCCGCTTCCCCTATTTCCTTCTTTTGTATATACTCACAACATAGTGTTCCATGGAGTATCAAGGAAATGAGTTTTTTTTCTGGTAAGTAAATATCACAGATGACTAATACACGTTTAAAACCAGCCAACTAACCAACCCTCTTATGACAGATGAAATCAATGATAAATTTTCTTAAATGGAACATAATAGATTGACCCTGTCTTAATAAATCACTATTATCATTACAATAATATATTGATGCTTATCTTTTTTTTTTTTAAAGATTTTATTTATTTATTCATTTATCCCCCCCCCCCCTGCTGCCCGTGCTCGCCGGGTCAGCCAACCACGCCGTGCGGGCGGGCCTGCCCTCACCAGGAGGCCCCGGGAACCGAACCCGGGGCCTCCCATATGGTAAACGGGAGCCCTACTGATTGAGCCACAGCCGCTTCCCTGATGCTTATCTTAATTTTAAAATGCCACTGACTATGTTGAACAAGCATACTTCATAATAATTGTAACAGCTAGTAATGCTATCATTTTCCTTTCTTGCTGTCATTTATTCAGCATCTTTCAACGGATGGTTCTTTTGGGATTGCCACCTATAGGAGTTCCCCTCTGTCTAGCTGGATGGGTTGAAGAAATTTGGGAAAAGAGGTTGCAAGAATATGTACATTATGAATGATGGCTAACTTTTATCTTTTGTTGGTGGTGGGGGGGTGGGGGAGGCCTCTCCATCAGATTATGGACACACTACTTCCCTTCTCCATTTTACAAAGTGACACAGTTGCAAAGAATGATACTCTCACATTCTGGATGCATTTCTCAATTAGAACGGTAAAGTTTCTTGATGATTTCCCATCCAAAGACCAAATGAAACCTTATAGAACCTTAAAGAACTTATATATCATTCTTTTTTCTCCAGGTTTTAAATGTTCGCTACCAGGTTTATGTCATGACTTTTTTTTTTTTTTTTTTTAAAGAATTATTTTATTTATTTATTTCTCCCCATCCCTCGTTGTTTGCATTCACTGTATCTGTTTGTTGTGTGCTGGTCTTCTCTTTTTAGGAGGTACAGGGAACCGAACCCAGATCTCCCATGTGGTGGGCAGAAACCCAGGCCCCCAAGCCACATCTGCTTCCCTCATGACTTTTTTTTTTTTTCCCTTGATGTACCAGGGGCCAGGGAATGAACCTGGGACGTTGTATGTGGGAAGCCAGTGCTCAACCACTGAGCCACATCAACTCCCCTGAGTTGTTTTTTTCTTTTTTTTGAAGATTCATTTTATTTATTTTATTTATCCCCCCTTGCTGCTTGTGCTCACTGTGTTGAGTTGGTTTTTACATTTGTTTTTGCTTGTTGTTTGTTTCCATATTCCTTAGGAGGCACTGGGAACTGAACCGGGGACCTCCCATTTGGGAAGCAGGCACTCAACTGCTTGAGCCACATCCACTCCCCTATCATGACTTTTTTATTTTATTTTATTTTATTTTATTTTTTTATTTAATTTAATTTAATTTATTTATTTATTTATTTATCCCCCCTTGCTGCTTGTGCTCGCTGTGTCCATTTGCTGTGCGTTTTTCTGTGTCTACTTGTCTCCCTTTGTTGGGTCATCTTGCTGCGTCAGCTCACCATGCCGCACGGGCTGGCTTGCCTTCACCAGGAGGCCCCGGGAATCGAACCCGGGGCCTCCCACATGGTAAATGGGAGCCCTATCAATTGAGCCACGTCCGCTTCCCTGTCATGACTTTTTAAATCATTTCAGTAAGTGAAATCTCTCCACCAGCCACAAATAAAATACCTGGTCCTTTCTGGCTAATGCCAAAGCCAGTCCTTCTGCCATTTTGGCTCTGTTGGCTTGGAATGTCTCATTCTGCTCTTGAAATTTCCGCATGGAAGCTGTTAACAAAGAGGCTCTATTTAAGATATGGAAATATTTCAGAAAGAGCATGACAAATACCCTATATGATTACTTTATATTTGAAAAAGGTCAAAGCCACATAAATGTTTTTTGTGACTGGGAAAAGTCTGATCCATCCAGATTTTCCCTGAAGAATCTTTTGGCCTTAGTTATATACCACGTTTTTTGTTGTTTGTTTGTTTCCTGTTATTTATTTATTTATTTTTGTAATAGTCAAGTATACACATTTAAAAATACGCCAAAATTTTTAAATGGTACAATGACAGAACACTGAGTTAGGTAGGTTGCCGGAAAACACCAATGTTGTTGCCAAGTGATGGCTATTACAACTTTAGCAAAATTAAAAACAAAAATGAAAATCAAAACTGAACCTAAACCCTTTTTTTCACTTTTTCTTTAAAAAATTAACAAATATTATATCAACAAAAATAACTCTACTTCTTTTACTAAACTTTTCTTGGAAGGAACCCACAGGAGAACATAAGACTTAGGAGAGACTAACCAAAACATATGTTCTCTTCTTGGGAGAGTGATGACAGTCAGATTTCCTCCAGTTACTAAACGCAGCAGCAATAAAGCTAAGGCTAGAACTCAAGTCTCCTAATCTAGGCCCAATGGCCAGGGACTAACTAAAACATAAAGGTAGCCAATAAGCTGGTCAACTAGGTGGAGAAAAGCTGATTCATATAGATAATGACCTCTTCCTAAGATGCATGTCTATAAGGCAACATAAATAAAACTTGTGTACTTATAAATATCAGATGAATGTTATACCAGCCTGATTAAGAAGCGGACAACTTATAAAACAAATATTTAAGCTCTGATGAGGGACAAACTTAAATATATACTATTGTTTCATTTAAAAAACTAAACCCTGAAAAGACTAAAAAAGCAGGAAAAAAAAATACGTACAATCCTGGTGTTTTTCTAATGCAATTTCAAGCTTCTCTTTTATCTTCTGCAAGTTTCGGACCTGTTCAGCATAGTCTTGGGTGAGGAAGGTGATGCACATACCAGGAATGGACAAACATCAGGAAAGGAAGTTAATTTAACAAAAAAATGAGTGAAAAATGATGATGATTTTCTCAACCTGAAAACCACTCCTGTTAAGGAAAGCTAGGCAGATAGCCTCCCATTAACAATGAACAACATATGCAAACAGGTATAGTACAAACTACCCATGGTGTAAATGAGGAATACAAACAGGCAGATTTGTTTGGCCTTGATAGGGAACAAGAATTAGGTCTGGTCTGGTTATCAGAAGTGCCTCCCTATGAAGAACACCATACCATCTCAATATTTAATTTCAAACCTCACTTTTCCTCTTCCCCTTCCAGCCTTAGCACTAGGGTAGATCAAAGGGAACTCACTAAGCAGCTCACTTTTAGTACACACAACTGAATAACAGTAGTTAGGACAACAGCAAACACTTAAGCATAGTATTATCTTCATGTTAAAAGTACTTCATTCTCTAGAAATGTCAGCTTTCTTTCTAGACAGGAACTGAGCCACCTATGCCATATCAAAGGCAAAATTCAGAATTAATTACTTGGGTGGCCAAAGAGGATAGTATGGTACAGTGAAAAATCAGACAGGCTTTAGTTCAAATCCCAACTCTGTCAGTCTTTAGGTGGGGGACCTTAAGCAAATTATTGATCCTAAGTATTAGCTTCTTCATTTATCAAATAATGTTAATTATACCTACCTCAAAGGATGAATTAGATAATAAACTAAGTGTTTTACATGTCTTAAGGATCTGGCACACAATGCTCAATAAATGGAAGCTACTAGTGTTATTAATGTTATGGCTGTTGTTCTTACCAAGCCGGTAAGATAATACTCAGGACATAAAAATGTATGAAAAATGTTAATTCTCTGTCCCGTCCCTTCTCTAACAAAGCAAAGCCCAAATTATTCTTCCTTCTGCATAAGGGAAGTTACATATTGTTTTGTAGATATCTCTCCCAAATTAAACAAATGTAAAGTTATCTGACCTTTGTTAGAGAATTATCTTGTTACGAGTAACAAGACAATAAAAATTAAATTTATTTATTTATTTATTTATTTATTTATTTTTTTTAAAGATTTTATCCTTTTATTCATTTATCCCCCCTTGCTGCCCGCGCTCGCTGGGTCAGCCAACCACGCCGCGCGGGCGGGCCCGCCCCCACCAGGAGGCCCCGGGAACCGAACCCGGGGCCTCCCATATGGTAAACGGGAGCCCTACTGATTGAGCCACAGCCGCTTCCCTAAAAATTAAATTTAAAGCAGACTTCAGTTAGGAGTACGGACTCTAGCATCAGACAAATCTGGGTTGAAATTCATCTCTACCATTTAACCTCTTGTTAAACACTTGTGTGAATTTACTTCACTAAACCTAATAAGACTACAATGATGATTAAATTAGATTCTGGATTATCTAGCAGCTGCAAGCTGTGCTATGGACTTTTTTTAACTGCAGAAATACAAATACGTTACTTTGTGAATTTTGTGGTCCACTGCTTACACTCTAGTAAAATAAGCATAAGACTAAGGGACAAAAAGAGACACAGAAGCAATAGACTACTTCACAAGATTAAACTTTCAAAATGTTTCCAATGGCAGAAACTAAAATAACAATTCACAACTCTGTCATAATCACGCCCTATAAGATTATATAATGGGAGTTATATAAACTGCATACAAAAGACATAATGTGAGTTACAGCTTCTATACAGATGTTGAAGTTAGAGATACTATTGAAAAGTGGTTCAAAAAGCCAGCATGACACTTATATAGGTATATGTAGCTGCAGTGGTAGCATAGCACAAAACTGTCTCTGGTGCTGATGAATCTAACATCTGTTTTCCATTCCTTGCAAATACTATCCCCTATCTCTTTCCAGAACTGATCAAAGCAAGCTATGGTTAAATCTGTTCTATATATACATTTCATAGCTTTTATATCCATGGCTAGAAACCTCAGGAACAGAAAAACATGTTGTTTTTTAACTTTAAAACTCAGTTTTGATATAGTACACTAAAAAAAGAAAAAAAATTATGGAGTATAAATCATTTCTTTTTGACTAAGAAGATCAAAATGATATGTCAAAATAACTGCAAGGTTATCCTACACATGGCTATTTTATAGGGATAGAGAGTCAGGCAAGTTT
Organism: Tolypeutes matacus; assembly: GCA_026826555.1. Taxonomy (NCBI): domain Eukaryota; kingdom Metazoa; phylum Chordata; class Mammalia; order Cingulata; family Chlamyphoridae; genus Tolypeutes; species Tolypeutes matacus. The sequence continues at coordinate 6,978,228 of JAKSZT010017719.1, read as the reverse complement.
CCTATTGTTTGAGTTCTTAGACATACCAGAAAGTCTGGCCTCTAACTTCCGAATCTGTTCATTTCTTCTTAAAAGCTGGGACGAAAGATCTTCTCTGGAGCTGCTTCCATCGGAAGCCTGTTGAGATAGACACAGAGAGACTGTATTCATATATGGGTTTTCAGCTGTGTGAGACCAAGCTACTGAGTCAGAAATGCAGACAACTCTTATTTTGGGTTTGGTTACACTTAAATTATTTGTGATCACCAAAAAGCATCTTAAACTATCAGGGCCCTAGCTTCTCTACCTATAAAGTAGAAACAATGCTATCACCCTTTATAATGTGAAGGAGATATGATGCTATATACATATGTATGCTATATACATACATACATATATAAATTACATACAGGCATACACACATACATAAATGATTGGAATAAATGATGGTACATAAATCTGTTATGATCATACTACACCAAGTACATAATACAAGAAAATATACTTGCAATGATCAAAAAGGGAATCACTTTATTTACCCAAAGGTAAATTCCTTGGATAAAAGGAGGAGGGCTCTTTAGCAAGGGATCAAAGACTATGTCTGTGACTAAGAATCTATCACTGATAGTGAGAAAGTTATTGCACTTCAGTATCATCACCTATAAAACACAGGAATGGCAATCTAAAGCTCTATGATGTATCGAAAACTTCAGCACATAATATGCATTCAACAAATCAATATGTTAACAAAACACCAATTTTCCCCCAAAATCCAACTTATTAAAAAAAACCATATGGGTACTTCTATTACCTTGAGCACTGCTTACAATTGAATAATAACTTATCTTTCTAATTTTTATTATTAAAAATTTCAACAATTTTTAGGGAAAATGGTTTAATGAACATTCTCTTCACCATCTAATAACTGCTAACATTTTCCCATATTTAGTTCATCAATTTTTATTTTGCTGAAATACTTTAAGTAACAGACATCAAGACATTTCATCTAAAATACTTTGGTAAGTATGTCCAAAAAATAAGGGCATTTCCACAATACCATTATCACATCTAATAAAATTAAAAATATTATCTAATACCAAGTTTTTAATCATATTTCTCCATTTTATCCCCCAAATATCTTTAAAGGTAGCTGAACAATTCATTTTGAATACTCATTCATATACCCACGCAGCCACTTGCCCATTCAACATTTACTGAGAGTCAGTATAGTGTATAGTTAAGAGGAGAGTCTCTGGAGTCAGAAGGCCTGGATTAAAGTCCCAGCTTCACCACTTATAACTTGTCAGAACTCTGGCAAATTACTTAACTTCTCTGTACATTGGCTTTCTCCCATATAAACCATGATAACAAATATTATCTATTTCAAAGACCTGTGATGAGGATTAAAGAAGTCAATAATTGTCAAGTCTCCATTTTATCCCCCAAATATCTTTAAAGGTAGCTGAACAATTCATTTTGAATACTCATTCATATACCCACGCAGCCACTTGCCCATTCAACATTTACTGAGTCAGTATAGTGTATAGTTAAGAGGAGAGTCTCTGGAGTCAGAAGGCCTGGATTAAAGTCCCAGCTTCACCACTTATAACTTGTCAGAACTCTGGCAAATTACTTAACTTCTCTGTACATTGGCTTTTCTCCCATATAAACCATGATAACAAATATTATCTATTTCAAAGACCTGTGATGAGGATTAAAGAAGTCAATAATTGTCAAGTCCATAAAACAGAGCTTGGTACCTAATTAGTTTTAGCAAGTGTCATCTATTACTAGTAGTATATGAAGTTATGATTATTATTGTTAGTGAGACATCCTATGTCTCAGCATTGTGCTAAATACTGGAAACAGTGGTGAAACAGAATCCCTGCCTAAAACAGCAGCAGTTGGGGCGGATGTGGCTCAAATGGTTGGGCGTCCGTCTGCCATATGGAGGGACCTGGGTTCGATCCCTGGGACCTCCCGGTAAAATAAAAAATATATATATAGAAGGCGCATGGGCTGCCAGGCTCTGTGTGCCGCTGAGCTGTCAGGCCCGGGAGCCATGCAGCAGGATGATGACGTAACAGAGGAGAGACAAGACGAGATGCTCCGAAAGCTCCACAAGCCAGGAGCTAAGGTGGCGCAGGCAGCAGAATACCTCTCTCCTACATTGGAGGTCTCCAGGATCGAATCCTGGTGAAGACTGGAGGAGGAGGATGAGAAGAGATGGCAGGAAACACACACAGAGAATTGCCAGCAAATGGACACAAAAACAGCAAATGGGGAAGGGGGGGTTTAAAATGTATAAAGTAAATAAATTAAAAAAAACAAAAAACAAAAAAAAAAACAGCAGCAGTAGCAGCAAAAGCAACTACTAATTACGAAATACTTACTAAGAGCCAGGCATTAATGCTAAGTGCTTTCTTTATATATTGTGCAAAAAAGAGTTAATATTAATATCACAGGCTTGAGACTGCTATTCTTAGAAACGCCTACTTATAAGGGTGGGATTTGGCTAGCATCTGGTAACTTAGATTTCATGAGGGTTCCCTCCATTCCCTGGTAAGAGTGGCTCACTGTGCCTGAACTGTGCAAACAATATGATTTATGCTTAACACCTGTTTTCCTTCTAAGAGTCTAGAATTTTGGTACATGCTAAGCAGAGAGTGCCAATGTAAACAGAGCCCCCCAAAAACGCTGCGTCCTGTGTGTCTAATGAGTTTCTCTGGTAGACAACATTTCAGTTATGTTGTCAACTTGTTTTCTAGGGTAATGAGATGGATCCTGTGTTGACTCTATGGAGAGAGGACTCTTGGAAATTTGTGCTTGATTTCCTTTCAGGCTTTGCTCCATGCAACTTTTTCCTTTACTGATTATGCTTTGTAGCCTTTCACTATAATAAATGATAGCTATGAGTATAACTATATGCTGAGTCCTGTAAATTCTCCTAGCAAACCATTAAACCTGGGAGCTGTCTTATAGACGCTAGACAAATATTCTTTAATAAGCATAGGTACAATTCCTATCTCCATTTCTAAGGCATAGGAAGGTGAAGGAATTTGCTAAAGTCACACAATGATGGAGCCAGGAATCAAATGCAGGTCTGACTCCACAAGTTGGTCCTAACTGAGACTCTATTGCCTCTCATGAAGCTCCCTGATTAGTGGGAAAGACAAACAAGAAAATCATAATAACAATGCAGTATGATAAATTCAATTATAGAAGTAAGCAAGGCACCAAACTCAGCCAGGAGGAGTAAAGTATAGGGGAGTGAGAGAGGCAGTTAGGATAAGGGGGACTTCCTAGAAGTAACATGTAAGATATAAGCTGAGTCTTGAAGGATTTCCTGAATCCATCAAGATTTTGTCAGAGGAACACAGGGGTGAAAGCGGATGGGAGACAGGAAACATTCCTGAGAGAAAACATAGCATATGCAAACACTTGTCGGCACGAAGGAATGTGGTCTATTCCAGAAAGTTCACTAAGGCTGGAGTTCAAGTATAGGAAAGTAGAGTGAGATGAGGCTGGATAGATAAGCTGTAGTGAGACTCTCACAGGCCTTGTTTACCACCATTATACCATAATAATGAGTTTAGACTTCATTCTGAAGATGAGGAAGCCATTGAGGGGTTTTAAGCACGGGAGAAACATAAACAGATCTAATTTTATGAAAGATCACTTTTGGGAGCTACAGGAGGCAGGGAGCCCGATAGGTCACCATGGTTGACCAAGAAAGAAAGATGGCCTGAACTAAAATGATAGTAATAGAAAAAGTACTACTAGTAAATGGAGTAGAAAGGGCAAGTTTGAGAGACATTTAGGAGATGGGAGGCAAACACTTCTTAAATGCTTGGTCAGCAAGAAGAGAAGAAGGGAAGAGTCTAAATTGCCTCTGAGGTTTGTAGCTGGCGACTTGAGGGGATGAAGGTGCACAATTGGAAATGGAGTTAATAAATTCAGTTTTGTTTATTTAGAATTTGAGATGCATGGAAAAAAAAAAGGCATCTAGGTGGAGAAATATATGCAGTTGGATATAAGGCCCTGGAGACAGGGAGTACAGATTAGATTGTGTATATAATAAGTTCAGATAGATGACTTTAGAAGTCTCAAAGAGAAACATTTCCTGAATCCAGCCCAATCTCTATATCTAGAATACACTCTAGATGAGAGACATCTTTTCATGTGAGCATGAAGGCAAAGCAGATCTTTCTGCTGTAGAACTCAGTAATAAATTTATATCCTCCAGGATAGTTATCAAACATGCATTTATATTTCCTATTAAATATAGGAGCAAATGATAATTTGGATTTGGTAATCTATTGCTCCACCCCAAAAACCAAATAGCTCCTGCCATGTAATGTGACCAGGATTCAGGGAGTATAAAAATGGAGAAGGAAGATTCATTTGACCATGGAAACAACTCAAATGTCTGTGGCCAGGAGAAGAGAAAAATAAATTGTTGCCTTTTCAAATGCTAGAATCTAAACAACAGCAACATTTTTAAAACATGTTGAATTTTTGTTTAAAAAAAAAAAAAAAAGTCCAAGAAGACAAAAAATAAGCAACATTAAACACTAAATTGTTAAAAAGAAGTGAATGATAAACACAAACTTTAGGACAGTGGTTATCTGGAGAGAAGAGCAGGAGAGAGGGAATTGGGAAGGAGCATATAAGTGACTTCAACAGTAATGATAATGTTCTGTTTTTTCAGATGTGTGACAGATTAATAAGCATTCATTTTATTTTTGTTTTATAGTTTGCATATACAGTGCATACATTCTTTTATATTTATCAAGCATTTTTTTTTTTTTCAAGTCCTCTGATTTAAGAGGATCCTGTCACCTGTCAAAGACACACTTTAATCCTTAGGCATGACAGTTCCCTAATACAGTAGCATCCTTATGTTTTTTAATACAAAGGCACTTTAAAAATGAGAGACATATGTGGTGATCAGTGACATCGTTGACAAATTTCCGTCTACTTTTCCAATAAGACAGTGCACTCTGGCTAACCTTATACCACAACTCACAGACCTTGTTAAGCAACAAGGACTTAAAGTATACGTGTCTGCAGAGAAAAGAGGTCCAGGCATTTTGAGAGATGAAATGTAAAAGAAGATTCACAAAGCATATAGATGGAAAACGACTATAAGAGGACACTGTTGAGAATTTGTAAAGGGACTCACAGAAAAATAAGAAAGAAATAGAAAGGTACCTCAGGGTAAGAAAAATCACATGTGCAGGGTCTTGTACAGCTATAAACTACAAAAGCTATGAAACAATCATCCAATTTTTAAAAGGAAATACTTAAAAACTTTCCTGCAATATTATTTAAACATTACACTGAGACAGCATCAAATACTAAAAACTATTGAGGAAGATACTTACAAAGTCATCTCCTGAGTCAGCTCCCAGGGAGGCAACGGATTCCTTGCTCACCGACCTTGGGATCCTAGGAGCACCTCCTGGCCTCTGAGCAACAGCATTTTCTTCTGCGATTTTCTTTTTTAGTTTTGCAAACATCTTTGCTATGTGGCTATTCTGCACTATATGGACTGGCTCTTGAACCACCAAATAGTCCTTAAGACCAGCAACCAGGGATTCAGTGACAGATGCCTAAAAAGTTCCAGACATTGAAGCTAGCTGCATTCCCATTTAAATGTGTGCAAAGAGCTTATGGCAATACAGTATCTATGAATCAGATGAAAGAGAGAACTGTATGTTAAACACTGGAGAGATTTTGACATCTGAAATGTATGCTTCACATCTACGTTAAATATCAGGCTTCAAAATTAAGTCTCATAATTTCACATGTACACTGAAGAGAACACAAACATTAAACACTTAAAAAGCATTCAGGTGTTTTATATACATATACAGATAAGGAAATCCAGTCTTAGGGAGGTGAAGTAACCCACCCAAGTCCATGTGGCTAAGTGGCACAGCTGGTATTTGAACCCAGGTCTCTCTTACTCACAAGTCCCTACTCTTTTTTTTTTTTAAATAGCAAGTTGGCTATAGCATATGATACATTTAGTAGAATTTCCAAGGGCAAACATTAACATCACATCATGCTTTTGAATACTTTCCTCAATAAAATTAATTTAACTACTTTTTGGTGCTTTTTTTTAAAGAACAAAAACTCTATGGGGAAAAAGTAGAAATTCTGATATCCCAGGATAGTTTGCAATCAGCTGTTTCCTAGCAGAGTCTAACAACCTAGAAAAAGGCAGGCAAGTCAGCAACTATATTGTGTGGGTATCAGAAATCCTTTAAAATTTCCTGGAAATGGGTGGTTTTGAATTTGATAAAATTGCCCCAAATAACATTTTTCTTTTTTTTTCAGAATGTTTGAAGTAATATTTTACACGAGATTCACACATCTCTTCCTCCCAATAATGTATGAAACACTACTATTCTCGTTTCAACCTTAACTTCTCATGTTTTGTGGAGGATACCTAAGTTCTATTCTAAGATCTACAAATGACTTTTTACCACTTCAGATCATCCATTTAATCTGTTCAATTCTTCAAACTTTACCTTCAATGTCTGTAAACCACCTACTCACCTGGCTTATCTACTAGATTTAAAACAGCTTGGAGGTCAAAGCATTCTGTCCTGCATGAAGACAAAGATAAAATTCGTTGGATATTTCAAGTGTGAGGCCTCAATATTTGGGGGAGGCGGGAAGAGGGAGAGAGAGAGTTAAGGGGGAAAAGAAATCTTGTCACTACCACAACCCTCTGTGGGTTAACCTTACTCTGGTCTTTTTTGCATTTTTTATTTTCTTCAAAGCTTCACTTACAGGTACAAAGAAAGAATCTCTCACTGCAGTAGGCTCCTAAATCCACTTCTCCTTGGGAGCCCTGGGCAAAACAACTTCAATGAGATTAAGGTTCCCAGTTCATCGTGACAGTCACACATTGTTTACTTGGCCAGACCCTGAGGTGTCTGGTCACTGAGCTTTGACTCGCACTAAGAAAGTCGCTGAGAAAAAAAGATGGCAAAGTTGTGTTAAAGATGCTTAACGCTCAGAGTGGCAGGCAGGTACCAGGCCAGGGCCAGCCGCAACAGTTTGGATCCCAGTCCTTCACTCTTCCTGCAGTCCAGCCAGTGCTTAGACTGGCAAAGAAGGCACGGGCCCAACACTTCTTCTTTTTGACAACAGGGAAACTGAGACCCAGAAAGGCGTAGTGACTTGTCCAGGGTCGCGCAGGGAGGAATCCCGGAACCCTAAACTCCAGACGCCCAAGCCCCGGCAGCCCGCCGACACCCCACCCACGTCCTTTCAGCACCCTGGCATGGTCCCCTCCCAAGGTCTTGGGCACCCCGGCCGGGCAGCTCCGGGGACAAACCAAGGCCACCGGGCGAAAGCGGGGTCTGCTCGCGTACCCGGAGCCCTCGCCCGCGCACCTGCCGCTCTCGGGGCAGCCGACAGACCCCGCCTCCCGGGCCTCTCTTGAGCGCGGCTCGCGTCACCAGCCCCCACAGCCGGCCGGCGAGCCGAGCAGCGACCCGGAACCACACTTCCACCAGGGCGCCGGAAGTGGTTGTGCGGAGGCCGGTCCGCCGCACGCATGCGCTTGTGCGTTGTCTCCGAGGCGGTAGGCACCAGCTGCGGAATAACTGTTTAATGGGAATTACCGGAGAGCGCGAGTTCGGGTCCTGGCACCCCCTACAGCCTGCACCTGCACGCCGCATTAGTGAGCTGCCGGGCACACGAATAACGACTGGGTTGCCGAAAATTTTCTACTTTCTTTTTTTTATTTGAAGAGGTTGGTGCGGAGCGGGAAAAGTGGGAGAGTCTCGTGGCAAAAGGGAAAGAACGTCATTGGTGTAGTAGGGCACGCGTCTGCAGTGCCGAATAGAAACGAGGGGCCAAGAGGGAACTTCGATTCAATCCCGCTTCCCGCATCCCAATCCACTGCATCTCATACAGCTGCCTTGTCACTATGTAGTACATGACCACCGGCAGTCTGTGTCTCACTCTTCACTCAGAAGCCTAGGCTTCAGAAGTTGGTAGTGTTACCTTGAACCTTGTACTAGTGTTTTAACTTTTGTGCTTATGACCAACCATAGGTTGATATACATTGTATATCGCAACCCAGTACCTAATGTATAATTGCGAGAAAAGTTTCCAAATTTGCACTTTATGTAATGCACTCTGATACATTGCATTTCTTTTAAAACCACGTGGGTGGCAACCCACTACATTAATTTCACTGTCTACTAAATTGTAAATTAAATTATTTAAAGTTACACTGGAAATTAGTAGCGGACGTGAGGTCTCTTGACTCCTGAACGCCACGCCAGGCATTCAACATTAATAGAGTTCTTGTTCTTGCGCCTGACCGAACGCCATGCCGACAGTAAGGATTTCCCTCAAATATCCCTGCCTCCGCTTGTTCCAGTTCTTGAGAACTAGAAGCAGCGCTGGGAAAAATCAAGACTAGGGCTCGGAAGAAACTTACAAACTAGTAACAATAAGCATCTAATCCACAAACCCAAGATAGGTTAAAGCATCTCAGGTATTATCTGAAAGCAGCAAACCTTAACAGGTTAGCACTTAAGTGGTCAACAATACTGAGGAAGTACCAAAATCTTTAAGCAAAAATGTTTATTTTTTATTGATAATACACTTAATATATACGTGAATTTAAGATACAAAATTCATTTACAACAGTTCACAGCTGATGAATGTAGTCACATTCCTAGAGAACATTTATCAATGTAAAAATGTCTTCAATACACTGACAACGAAAATCTAATATTCTGTAATTTGTTATTCAATAAACATCAAAGTAATCTTTAACCTTCCATCCTCTAGTATTAAGCGCCCTCGAGGTGGCAGGCACTGTACAACAGAAGAAAACATTGGAAAGACAAGGGCCTACTGAATCTGCGCTGCAGAAACACTGTTTACTCCAAAATCATTTAGTAGTTATTGAAAGGCTTGCTATCCTTTGTGACAAATCACATATCACACAAAAGTCGAAAGTGATGAACTCCAGAAAATAAAATGTTTCAGTTAACATCTCAATTCCTAAAATCCAGGAAGTATTAATCATAACTAACAAAGCAGAAAAAAGCTGCTGTAAAGAAACAAAACAGGAAACATCCCTCTTTAAGAGCATGTATGGCTTAAGCAAATTAGAAGCACAACAGACAAAACTTTTACAATACCACAGATGTTCAAGTCCAAATGATACTGCCAATATAATTTATCCCCTTAGTCATTAGTAGTAAAGAGCCCCTTAAAGTTTATTCTACTGATAACACATATACAATCTAATGAGTCCAAATGGTTCGCTGTCTTAACAGAGCTGAGTTGATGGATTTTGTTCTAAAGTATTAACCCACAATCTCCAAATTTTAACACATATATGACAACAAGATAATCTAGGTATATTACGTGATTTGGGAATAGCTAGATCTAGACAAACAGCTTCATTATTTGCAAGACAGATTAGGAGCACTTGGAATTGTTAAGAGAAAATGATTGTGCTTCAGTCTCTTCAGAAGAGCTAATAAATATAACTCTAATTACTATAGTGTTACATTTCAGTTACAGACAAGCACAATTTTTTCAAAAGTATTTCACATCACTAGAAAATCAAGTAATTATATTATCCAATTTCTGCTATGATTAAACAAGTGCATTTTTGTCCAATATCCACAATGTAGAAAACAGTTTGCCATTATTTTCAGGGAAAAAAAGATCAAACATAACTTATTTTAACTCCTATTTGATTACTTAACCTTTGGTGATGATTTGATTAAAGAAAAAAGATATTCAACCTTACAGTGAAAACTGCTCAGAGAAAATAATAATGTGGCTTGAAATAATAATCATTAGAACAAAGTACAAAATGATTTATAACTGTGTCATCTGATTCAGGGATTAATGAAATCACTATTCTGGTGCTACACAATGAATATAATCTATTTGGAAAAATTCCTTCACTTGTAAACTCTACTATGAAAATGTTACTGCATTGCATCTGCTTTTCCTATTATCTAAGAACTTTCTGCCTCATCTGGAAGAATCCTCTAAAATATAGGTGTTTCTGATGGTTGAAAGGCAAAGGTTATTAAAAAACAAACAAAAAACATTTGGAGAACTAGCCAAATGGTCTATGTGGCAAAAGGAATGCATCTAGATAATTATAAAAAGCCATGAAAATCAAGTTCTAAAATATTTTAGTGACCATTAGAAGTTCCTTTAAATGATGATATAATAAAGAGTAAAAAACAATATATTCTTTAGGAAATAGTAATAAAAATATGCATTGCCATAAAACATTTTGAACATTTTTCCCTGCAGATTTTTAATACATCAAATACATACTTTAATTTAGAAAAAAAATCAATATATACAAAAGAGGGTGGGAATAAGATTTTTAAAAATGCAGTGGTTATTTCTTTATGGTTTGGAATTATTTACTTTGGGTTCATCATATTTGATCATTTCACATTTTATAATGGTTGAACATACTGATTTGATGTTTTAGAAAATTTATGGTTCAAACTGTAATGTTTACAAATCTTAATTTTTCAATTGTGGATAAGTAGACATTCATAACAGCTCCAAAACAGAATATTTAAGTGACAAAACAAAATTTAAAGTTTACTAGGGATCTATGGAAAGGCTAAGCCATAATTCCTTATCTCACTCTGAAATTGAAATAATCACTGTCTATTAACTTTCATTCCAGAAGACTACCAGTAAAGTTTTTAAAAAAATCTGAACCCGAAACAACTAATGTCTCAATAAACAATTAGCCACACCTAAAAAGATGATTGTCTTAGGATATACACTGTCACTGTCCATTGAAATAGGAAAAATATTCCCAATTTATAGTCTGTTCAATGATCAAATTCAGGCTTGACTGAGAGAATCTGGAGTGTATAATTAATATAATGTACATCCAACTATTTAAAAATTCTGAATCTACTGTTCAAATATGTTAAAAATTGCACTGCTTATAGAAGTCTGATAATTTTAAAATCACAAAAGAAATTAACAAAAATATTTTAAAATTTAAAAATGGTGTTTAAATTAAGTTGTTTAACAATGTTATGTAGAAATGGAATTCTTAAAAATCAATATTATACTAAACTAATATGTGAAAAATGTGTATTTTAGCTAAAAAAAAATTTCTTATCTACAGCTATGACACCAAAATACTAGTTATACTTAATTTAATATTTATCTTTACTCAGTTAAGGGCATATCTCCTTCCATCATCCTAACACTCTTCCTTTCTAGGTGACTGATTCCATTCACATATCAATTATCTTTCCATAAACGCAAGAAATGTCCCTGTGCTCAAAACTCAATGAAGCTGGGAAATAGTGCAGTATTATGTTTAAAATTCTAGTTTGGGGATTGTTTGGAAAGAAAAAAAAAAATGCAAAGTGTGACCCCTTATCCAGGTAAGACTGGGAGACACAGCACAAAGAAGTATAAAGTATCAATGTATAAGTGTACAGGAGAATATAATAAAGGGAGAAAGGGCTTAGTTTTGTAATTCTTATCTTATTTGACACAAAGTAACTGGTTTTACAACTGTTAGGGTCAGAGGTCATATTTCACAATGTTAGTCTTATCTACTGTACTTTTTACTGTTGCCACTCTCCTGAAATTTATGTCCACACTGAGCCTAGGTCTATTCAATGAATTTTAAATAGCATAACATCTACTCTGCCACTCTCCAACTGCAATAAATTATTTTGTTAAGATAACAGAAAATCAGGCCATAAGATGTTTTCACTGATTTTTCAGAAATAGTACATTACCAAAATTTAATTTTTATTTAAGAAAAGGGATATTATAAATTTTATTTTAAATTTATTATTGTAATTGAAAAGTATTATGAATATATGACTTTGTTAAAAAAAAAAAAATCAAACAAGAAAGGTTCACATGTAACATTTTTGGGGTGGTAAAACTGACTCCTGAACCTATCTTCTGTCTTTATTTTAAGATAATTTAATGTTGGATTAGATACATTTAATATTCTGGAGAACAGTATGTTAAAAAGTTGCTTTGCAGTTATTTTATCATGAAAAAATGATTCCCAGCTTAATTTCCACAGTGAATGTGTTCAAGTTGTATGTTAAAGATCCCCACACTCTTTCATGCAAATAAACATGCCAACTGAAGACAGGAGTAACTGAACATTGATACTCTCTGATATTCCATTGACCCACAAATTGTCACTGCACATATTTACTATCGTCTTTTATTCCTTCCCTCTCCACCCCCATACTTGGTAGAGATTTGAAGCACACCATGCACCTAATATTAAGAATTCTACTTCATGTATAAACATATCATCTAAATGCAAAACACAAGTGGTCTCATAGATACACAGCAATACAACTGGAGGAATTTTATTCACTGGAAGTAATTTCTTAAGTGAGCACACCCATATTTGATGTGCAATTCCAATAAGAAAAATCTATAGTTGGAAATGCCAGGACAGGATTAAATTAATCACAGCTGCTGCAGATATACAGATAACAACCTTCTGTTCCTCATTCCATGCTAAATCCCACCCCACGTTGGCTAAGCATTCCCCTTTACAGCTTCACAGAGACACATCTAAAACGAGGCAGACTGATGAGAAAAACTGTTTCAAAATTAAAATTTAATATTAGATATTGAAATAACAAGTAGGAATGTGTTTTCCCCATTTAAATGACATTTCCTATTTTGAAATGTGATCAAAGTAATTTTTCCATAGTCCCTTGACTAAGTCCCAATATAAATAATTTACTGAGTACAAAATAATACTCAACTATGGGTCAAGAAAATAAAGAATTAATATAGCTTAAGAACCTGCTGGTGTCTCAGTTTCACATAGATTTTTTAGGTTTAAATAATTTATCATCAATTTAAATGGAAGTTTGCAGATGATTTTAAAAGCTATGAATGTCCAGCTTTAAGATCTTAATATCCTCATTACAATTTCAAATTAGTCCATTTTGCCCAAACACAAGCCCCTTAAAATAGAAGCCCATGAATGAGATATAGTCACAACCTAATTACAGCAGCATGAACAATGCCACTACTATGTCCTCACAGAAGTTAAATAAATTCAGCCCACAATGGGTATGGGAGTATAATATACACATACTATATAATTGCATACCAATATATTTACAAATATATACATATATATACAAAAAGTATACAGAGATTGCATCTAGCATCACAAAAATATACACATGCCATTACAAATATAATAAGAATTCAAATAAATAAGGTTAACAAAACCTTTCCAATGTAAATACCCTTTATACTCTCCAAACACACAAAGGAACATATACAACCAAATATCATCACAAAGAGACTCATAATTCCATTGACATTCATATCAAATCATTTTACTCATTTGGGAGTAGTGGCAGTTCTGAATCACTGGCAGTAGCCAAGTTTGCAGACATTGGCACCTTACTTTATTTCCAGCCCAGAATGAGCTCTGTATATCACACTGACTACAAGTCTCCATGGATAACTAAGTACAAGTTTTATCACCTGGGTCCAAACCACTTCTCAGAGGCAGAAAGTTACTAAGTCACACAGATCAGAGATTAAATTTGAGGAAGAATGCTAAAAAAAAAAAAATTTCCATAATTGATAGAAAATCAGATTAGCTACTTTTTCTATTTACCTCAAATATATTCAATGCAATTATCATCTAATTTGTTTCTGGGAATTCTACTGCAAGAAGAAAATAAAGGTCAGTAGCCACAAATGGGAGGGGACAAAAAAAATAAAAAAAAAGGGGAAAACCCAGATCCTATACCAGGAAAACTTTAGAGTTATGACTGGATTGCACTTTGCTTCTGTAATTTCAAACCATTTCAACTTGCTAAAGACATAAAAGGTACAGTAAATTCTATGTGCTTTGAGAGCTTCTGAGCACTGTTTCCTGGGGGAAAAACACACACACAGAAAAAGAATATCTACTGGCTAAATTAAAAAAATAAAATGTTGAGTTGCAGAGTTTTAAATATTAATAAACAAAATTTTTCTAGGGCTGATTGATTCACTGGTTTCGCTATTTGATATATTTTTAAAAAATAACAAACTTTTGTGCTAAAAATATAAATCTCTAATTATATCTTTCTTGTCCATTAAAGAAAGCAACCTGAGCTGCCAGAAAGACTAGACTGAGATTAGGAGATTAGCGTTTTAGTCCAGCTCTATCACTAACCATGAGTAAACTGACAGCTTTTTGTGGTCTCAACTTTCTCTTTTGTAAAATTGGGGGAAAAGTTGCTTTACCAACTTCAGAACTATATGGATATAAAAAGGGAAAAAATAATTCCATTGTGCTTAATTTTGTTTTGTGTACAGCTGGCTTCTTGCAAATTTATACTTTCTATTTTGATTACCTTGATTCTTAAAGGAGGCGAGAAACTGTATTAGAATCTCCAGGAGTTTGTGCAATTTGAAAACAAAGAAGTGCTCTTTTTCCATTGATTTGCTCTGTTCTTAGTTCCAATATTTAAATTTCTATGAATCCAGGAATAAATTAAAAAGGGCTAGACATTTCATATTTATAAAGTGGGTGGTATGCACTTAAAAATGAAATTTCTGACATTGTCACTTTGAGCTCACTGGATGATTGTCTCTTTATGTATCTTCTTCCTTGGTTAAAGTAATGCCTTAAAATGTAGAAGTTGCGTGATAGGCACATGAGGGTTCATTATACTTTGTGTATGTATAAATTTTTTCTCATAATAAAAAGTAAAAAAAAAAAGATAAAGAAACACCAAGTGTCTGCACAAATGTCACCTTCTTAATGAAGTCTTCCCTGACCACTCTCTTAAATATTGTTCTTCTCTCAAAAAACAAAATTTTTTCTCATATTCGCTCAAGGATCAATGTCATCATCTAAATCCTCTTTGTGATTTCTAAGACCTTTTGTTCTTAAACATGTTACTAATCACATAAAGTCTAATTTCTTCACAGGAGTCTCTCTTTAAACTAGCTCCTACAACAAATAACCAAGACCCAGATGTTTTCTTGAACAAAAACTAGGTAAACTAGAAGTATATGCTAAAAATAGGGAAAAACTAGTTTTCCTGATAACAGGGATGGAGAAATCCTTATCTTTTGGAACCAAGAGCTCAAATTATACAATAGAATTGAAAGGAACCTTGAGCCAGACCCATTGTTTTACAGATGAGAGTGCTAAAAAGCAGAAACATTAAGACACTTATCAAAGGGCATAAACTAGTTACCAGGAAAGCCAGAATTAGAACTCAGGTCTCACAGTTCTTAATGCTAAACAAGTAAAGATAAAGCTTAGGGCAATAAATATTTTAAGCTTCAGAGAACAGGAAAATATGCATTCTAAAGAGCATTACATTCACAGAACTTTGGGGGAACTGAAACAAGAGTCCAGAAAACTGTCAGGTAACTGAAAAAGAAAAGCTGTAAGTATCAGACAATGAAAGCAACCCACTAGCAAAGGAAATCTCTGTCGAAGGTGACTTTCCCTATGCTTTCTGAAATGTTGCTAGAACAAACAAACAAAAATAATACAAAAACAAACCAAAAAAACAATGTCCCCAGAACTCAAGAACAGTAACTTCAAGACATCAGATTTTTTAAAAAAATCACCAAATTGGAGCAGGTATATGAATAACTTAGACTCAAATAGTTCTCTATGCCAGAAATGAAAACCAAGTTTAAAATATTATAGTAAAACATCCCTAGGGACATAGGAAAAAGGCACCAAAAGCAATCACCTCATTTCCCCTGGGACTGCCCGAGGTAGAATGTGAGGCTGTACCGAAAATTAGGTACAAGTTCTTTTGATTCATAAATTCCTGAACTTGACCACTGTGAAACCGAAAGAAGAAAAATCAGCAACAAACCTAATAGCTAGTGCCAGTGAAGTTATGAAGGGGATGACAGGGAAGGAAATGCAGAAATCTTTATATTACACATTGAGTCCTATTTAAAATAATTTAAAAAGTTGCACATGAATATAAAATATTAAATACAGGGAGTTTAAACAAATCTTATTCTGAAACTGTCAAAGCAAAAGCAATTTCCATTTTAGGTTTCAAAACAAATCAGTTATCCCTAACCAAAATTGGTAACATCTCTGACTCTGAAGTCTCACAAATGTAAACTAGACAAAAAATTCACAATTTTTCTTCTATGCCATGGACATCAATCCAGACAGTCTTTTAACTTGGTCTCATGAATTAATAGTTTAAATTAGGATTCTTGTTGGAGACACTGTATTATGAAATCAACAGCCAGATTTCTGGCTGAAATATTTCAAAGTTGTTGTTCTTTTTAATCCAGTATTCAGAGACTACAAAGAAAAAAAAAATCTCATTGTAACACAGAACTCACACATTCCAAACAATATTTATCATCAAGTTCCTAATAAAAGATTTAGCATTTTGATGCAAATCAATCTTATATAGATTCTGAAATTTTGACAGTATTTAAAATAATTGAATGATTTCAGGAACTGTCTTGATCATGCTTTGAAGAATCAGGTTTTTTTCTGCCTATTAAGTTCGAATAAAAAGAAATATTATTACAGAAGTAATCTGTTCTTGATTTTCAGTAGTCCATGCTGGCAAAGTTTCATCTTTGTGAACAATTACATATTTTCCAAACCTATACATTTAAGATTCAAGAATAAGAGTTGGATTTTTTCATTATACAAAAATAAATGATTTACTCTTCTCAGAGTGAGAATAGTGACTATTTGAATATAGGATTAGATGTTGGAGGTAAATATCCATACCGCAAAACCAAAAAATAAAAATTCCAAGATTAATCTAGTTTTTTAAAAGACCTAAAAGATTGAGTTTTAAAACAGTTACCCTAAAAGTCTGAACAATTTTTTTTCAGTTTGTTTTTAAAATGGTGATTGTAAATCAAAAAATAAAACTAAGTAACACCACTATGTGTTTGCCATCACATTAGAAAACTGCACCATTTAAAATTTGTGGCAAATGAAAAACTGTTTCAACAAGAGAATTTTTGTTTTAATAGTCATCTATGGTATTCTCAAGGAACACGTTTCGAACATCCAGAATGGATGCTAATTCCAAAATGTGCTTCTGGAGATGAGGGTTCTCCACTGTTTCATCCCTTGGCAGTTGTGGATATGTTTCTGGATAATTTCGTGTTTCCTGGAAGGCAAAGGAAAAAAAGTCAAGTTTTACAGTCTAATGAAAGAAAAGTATACACAACATTAATATATATATAGCAATAAGGAGTAGCTTAATATTTATTTTCCTCCTTTATATGGGTATGATTCTTACTGGTAACACATATATTGGACATATGAAATTGCTGACATTCGACCTAAAAAATGACAATTTCATATGGTTCAACTAATATTCATTTACTGAATCATTCCACATATATTTATTGAGGTTTATCATTGCTAGCTCCTATGCTATATTGTTTGGAAACCATATCATTTCTACCTGCTGGGGGAAAAAATTCTAGCTCAGACAGAAGTTCAACAAGTATTTGTTAAATGAATGGATAAAAAGAAGTTGTAGTAGAAATTAAAATGAGGGAAAAGACACAAGGAGCACTAAAGAGGTCAAATTAACGGGCCTTGACAATTAAGAGAGAGGTGTCAAAGATGACTAAGATTTCAGGAATGGAAGACTAAGAGAAGAATTAGAAGCTACTGAGAGAAAAGAGGAGGTAAGGAAGAAATAATTTGGGAAAGGAAAAAGTTTTAGGTGTATTTTATTTGTAGTAATAGGATATTAGAGGTAGATTTGGTCCTCAATCAACATTTGAAAATTCAGTATTGCAGCTCAGAAGATAGGTTTGAGCAGTACACATAAGCATCGATACATGATCTGCATGGAGATAAAAAATGAAGCCATGAAAATGAATAAGATTTTTAAGAATTTTAAAAAAGAGTAAAGAGTTGAGGGAGTACTACAAAGGGTAAAGAAAAAAATTAGAAAAACAGGAAGACAAGGAATAATTTGAGAAAAAAATTTTAATAAGATGGAAGAGAAAGACAACTTCAAGAATCAGGTAATTCTCATTTGAAAATTCCTACTTCATTTGGTAATTTCTACACACTATAATTCTAGAAGACATTTACAATTTTCCTATGCAACTCACATGATACTTCATATGTTAAAATGTCACTTCTGCCTATTGGCCTTACTCAGTACATATTAGAAGAACCAAATTTTTGTTTCCCCACACTAATATACTATGGGCAGTGACAAAAACAAAATGCTCAAAAACCCTAAAAAAAGAAAAGAAAAGAAAAGAAAATACTACTGATGAACTGTAAGCTGGACAATTCTCTCAGCTTATATAGGGCTGGGAGATGTTTGAGTTCTGATCAAACACCTTGCAGAGTGGGGAATATTTGTTGAAACCAGAAGCATACGTTAGCATTCCAGAAGTGTCATGCTTTAGTATTAGGACTTAATAAATCTACTACCTCAGGCTACTCTAAATCTACTCCAAAAAAGCTTAAAAACAAGACATAAAAAGTTAAAAACGATTTGCAAGTTACATAATTACTGCCAGAACAAAGTCCCACACTCTAAAGGAAGAACAAAATCCAGAACTCAACATCATAAAATTCACAATGCCCACACGCTTAAAGAAAATTACTAAGCATACAAAGAACGAGGAATATGAGACCTGCAACTTGGAAAAACAATTGAAAAAGAACTAAAAATGACAGAGAGGATAAGATTAGAAATGACAGAGAAAAGATCTTCAGCTATTACATATATGTTCAAGAAAAGAAAAACATAAGTAAAATGAGGAGAGAAACAGAAGCTATTAAGAAGAACCAGAAAGAACTTCTAAAAGAGATGAAAAATGCAATGCCTGAAATGAAAAACTACCTTAGATAGATTCACAGCAGATTAGATATTGCAGGAGAAAAGCTCAGTGAACTTGAAAGCACAGCAATAGAAACTATCCAAAATGAAACACAAAATGAAAAAAGACTAAAAAAAAAAAAACCCAATTTCAATATGCTCAATGAATCCCAGAAACCCAAGCAGGGGAAGAGACAAAACAACAAAACAAAACAAAAAACCCAAAGCCACATCAGGGTACATCTTAATCAAATTACAAGAAACCAGTATTAAGATGAAACCTTAGAAGCAGCCACAGGAAAAAGAAAGGATACATCTCCCACAATACTTAATAGAAGAAGTAGACACATAAACAGTAAGGAAATAGAAAACTTGAACAACATTATAAACCATCTTGATATAACAGACATATATAGTATACTTTACCCAACAATAGCAGCATCTATATATTCATTTCAAATGCCCACAGAACATTTACCAAGATAGGATACATTCTGGATAGTAAAACAAGTCTCAAACAATTTATAAGGATTCAAATTACACAAAGTATTTTCTCTGCTCACAAAGGAATTAAGTTAGAAATAAACAGGAGAAAGATATCTTGAAAATTCCCAAATATTTGGATTCTAAACAACACATTTCTAAATAACTCATGGATTTAAAAAAAAAGCGGGGGGCGGAGAGGGAAATGGATGTAGCTCAGTGGTTGAGTACCTTCTTCCCATGTATGAGGTCCCGGGTTCAATGCCCAGGCCCGGTACCGCCTAAAAAATAGACAGATAGATAGACTGATAGAGTGAGTGAGTGAGCGAGTGAAATAAAGACTGTTTCAGATAAATTAGCAATGAGGGAAATTTATCATTACCAGAACTGCATTAAAAGAAATGTTAAAGAAAGTTCTTCTGTAGTAAGAAAAATTATACCAGATTGAAAATTAAATCTATATAAAGAAATACCAGAAATAGTAAATATATGGATATTTCCCCCTCAATTAAAAAAATTTTAACATAAGATAAATAACTATTTAAAGCTATAATAACTACAATTTATTATATGTATGTATCATACATAGATGCCATGTGTATGACAATAATAGAAGACAGTATGGGAGGGAGAAAATGGAAGGTTACTGTAGCAGTCTTACATTATATGGTAAGTGGTATAAAATAGTAAAACTAGATATATAAAATAAATCAGTAGTGGAGGTAAAATAAAATTCTAATGAAACAAAACAAAAATTCAAATGAAGATGAAGGCAGGAGAGGAAGGAAAAAGTATAAACCACAGATAGGACAAATAGACAATAAATAATAAAATGGTTGATGTAAATCAAATCTTATTTAAAATGACATTAAATGCAAATGTAATTTAATACTGAAAAATGTCAAGTAAAAAGCAGAGATGCTCAAACTAGATAAAAAAGCAGTGCCTGGGGGTGGATGTGGCTCAAATGGTTAGGCATCCGTCTGCCATATGGAGGGACCTGGGTTCGATCCCCGGGGCCTCCTGGTAAAATAAAAAAAAAAAATAAATTAATTAAAAAAAAAAAAAAAAAAAAAAGCAGTGCCTAACGAATGCTGTTGAAAAGAAATCCACTTTAAAGATAGACATGGGTTACAAGTAAAAGGCTGAAAAAAGATACGCCATGTATACACAAACCAGAAAAAAGCTGGTGTGGATATATTAATATTGAACAAACAAGACTGCAGATCAAAGAATACTGCCAAGGATAAAGATATTTTCATAATGATGAATGGGTCATTTCAAAAGAAGACAAAACAATTCTAAATATTTATGAACCCAACAACAGAGCTTCAAAAAACATAAAGAAAAAACAGAACTGAAATGAGAAATAGACCAATTACAATTATAATTAGAGGTTTAGATGCTCCTCTCTCAGAGATAGAACAAGGAGACAGAAAACTGGTAAGAATATAGACTTGAACACCGTTTAAATTAGTTCAATACCAATTGAACAAATTTACATGTATATATCACTTGATTTAATAATAGCAGAATACACATTTTTTCAAGTACAGATGGAAACCACCAAAATAAAATACATGCTGAGACATAAAAGAAGTCTAAATAAATTTAATATTATTGAAATCATACACTAAAGCAGTGCTTAAAGGATAAAAGAAGAGAAAAATTCAGGAGAGAAAAAATGTTTTCAGATCTAACCTTTATTAAACTAGAATTATAAGAGCAAATTAAAATCAAAGTAAATAAAAAGAAGAAAAATAATAAAAGCATGAATGGAAATCAGAGAAATAGAAAAGAGATAAACAGTAGTGAACAATCAATGAAATCAAAAGCTGGTTCTTTGAAAAGATCATTAAAATCGATAAATCTTTAGCTAGACTGAAAAAGAAAAAAAGAAAGAAGAAACAAATTACCAATATGAGGCATGAAAGATCACGAGAGAGCCTGCAGGGATTAAATGAATAAATGAATATTATGAACAAGTTTATGGCAATACGTGAGAAAAAAGCCTTGTAGGACATGAACTATCAAAATTTACTCAAGAAGAAATAGAATATCTTTATAGAATTTTCAAAGTGGATTCATGACTTAAAACCTTCAAAAAAGAAAACTCCAGGCCTACACAGTTCACTGATGAACTCTATCAACCATTCAAAGAAGAAATAATACCCATTCTCACAAACTCTTTAAGAATTAGAAGACAAAGGAACACATCCCAGCACATGGAAAAGGATAAGCTTTTCAACAAAAGGTACTAGAATGCATATCCATATATTTATAAAATAAATTTAACTCTTACCTCATACCTTGAGCAAAAATTAACTCAAAATAGATCATAGGTCTAAATGTAAAATCTAAAACTATAAAACTACCAGAAGAAAACATAGGAGAAAATCTTTCTGATCTTGAGATAGGCAAAGATTTCTAAATGGAACACAGAAACACAAAACACAGAAGAAAAAAAATTGATAAAATGAAACTTCATCAAAATTAAAAATTCTCACTCTTTAAAACCTACTGTTAAGTAAACAAAAAGGCAAGCCACAGAATGAAATACATATATCTGAACAAAAGACTTGTATCCAGAAAATATTAAAACAAAATAAAACAAAACAAACCTCTTAATAGTAAACCTCAATAATAAAAAGACTAACAACCAATTAATGAAGTGGGCAAAAAGTTCAACATAATTCACAATTAAGATATATGAATTACCAATAAACACATGAAAAGATGTTCAATATCATTATTCACCAGTGAAAGGTTTAATAAAACCACAATGAAATATAACTATGCATCCACCAGAATGTTTTAAATTAAAAAGACTGATAACACCAAAGGTTGGTAAGGATGTATAACAATTTTGATACACTATTGGTGAGTGTAAAATGTTACAGATACTTTTTAAGAAAACCTATGACTAAAAAATTTAAAGTATATGCTAGTGAAAAGACTAGTACAAGAATGTTCACAGTCACTCTATTCAGAATAGCCAAAAATTCTGGTATTCATTAATAGGAGAATCCCTAAATAAACAGTGAAATATGCGTACAATGAAACATAACTAAGTGATGTAACAGAATGAGCTACTGACACATGCAACAGCATGGATGAATCTCAAAAACATTATGCTCAAAGAAGGTTTACACAAAAGGGAAGTGGATGTGGCTCAAGCGACTGGGCTTCCGCCTACCACATGGGAGGTCCCGGATTCGGTTCCTGGGGCTTCCTAGAGAAGGTGAGTTGGCGCGGCCGGCAGGCACAGCAAGCTGATAACACAGGATGATGCAACAAAAGAGACACAAAGAGGAAAGACAATGAGAGACACAACAAACCAGGGAGCTGAGGTGGCTCAGGTGATTAAGCACCTCTCTTCCACATGGGAGGTCCTGGGTTCGGTTCCTGATGCCTCCCCTAAAGAGAAGATGAATAGACACAGGGAACAAACAGCAAATGGACACAGAGAGCAGACAGCGACTGCAAACAGCAAGGGGGGGATAAATAAATAAAATAAGTCTTAAAAAAAAGTCCATGATGTGTGATTCAGATTTGTGAACAGGCAAAACTAATCTTTAGTGCAAATAATCAAAACAGCACTTTTGTCTTGAGCTGGGGCATGGAGGACTGACTGTGATGGGGTATGGAAGGAACTTTCCAGAGTGAAAGTATGTTCTATAACTTGATAGGGGTTTGGGTTAGACAGGTGTATATATTAGTTTTGTGCATCTCACTTCATTAATTTCAATTACTTATATAAATGCTAAAGTATTTAAGGATAAAGTCTACTGATGTATTCAATTATTTCAAAATGCATTCAAAAATAAGATGAGGAAGCAGATGTGGCTCAAGCAGTTGGGCACCTGCCCACTACATGGGAGGTCCCAGGTTTGGTTCCCAGTGCCTCCTAAATAAGATGAACAGGACAGCGAGCTGACCTCACGGACTGGTGCGGCAAGCTGACACAACAAGAGTATACAATGAGATAACGCAACGAAGAATAACCACGAGGAAACACAATGAGAGACACAACAAGCAGGAGTGGAGGTGGCTCAGGCCATTGGGCGCCTCCTTCCCACAAAGGAGGTCCAGGGTTCAGTTCCCGGTGCGTCCTAAAAAGATGTGCACACAACAAATGGACACAGAGAGCAGACAGTGAGTGCAAAACAATGAGGGGCAGGGGAAGAAATGAATAAAATAAATCTTAAAAAAAAAAAAAAAAAGATGTATTGCTACATGGAAAGAGGGATGGATACATGAACAAATATGTGAGAAAGCAAATATATCATACTGTTAACTGTACAACCTAAGTGATGGGCAAATGGATATTCACCGTACAATTCTTTCACATTTAAAAATTATCATAATGAAATTTTGGAAAAAATAATATTTTGAGACAAAAAGTCTTTAAACATTTTTAAATGAATATTTAAAAACTGTTCAGAAGGACTTCCAGGAAGATGACAGACTAGTAAGACACGGGAATCTCTTCTCCAGAAAATTAGCTAGAGGACAGGCTGAAACAGCCCCCAAAAAATCTTCTAGAGTTTAGGACAGCAGGTGAAGGCTGCACACCACCCAGAAGAGAGAGAGACAAAAGAAGGAAATCACGAGGACAGAACTGTGAGTTGGAACCAGCACCAGCTACTGCTGCCAGCACCCTCCCCCACACTAAAGACTCTAGAATTCTCGGGCCTCTGGGCCTGCGACTACAGACAAAGGGGGTTCCAGGGATCTACCACCCCAGGAAAGGGGAGAGAGAGGGACACAGACTAAAGCTAAATCAGCTTCTGACCCACAAATTTGGTCTGCTGTGCCCCAAGAGCCCTTCCAGGCCAGGTGAGACCACATAGTGGTTTGCCCTGGGAGCCAGCAAAGGACTGGAGAAATCCAAACCTCCCAATCTCCCTTTCTTCTAGCCTGGATTAATTGTTGAGGACTCCACAGGAAAGGGGAGAGAGGGACACAGCCTAAGGCAGACTCAGCTTTTGACTCACAAATTTGGTCTGCTGCATCCCAAGAGCCCTTCCAGGCTGGGTGGGGCCATTGTGTGCCTTGGAGCCTGCAAGGGGCTAAAGATATACAACCCTCCAAATCTCCTTCTCTACAAAGCAGGACTAATTGAGGACTCAGAGGGGAGTGGAAATATTTCCTAACCAGGAAAAGGAAGGGGGCTGTCAGAGAAGGCTGGAGAACTGTCTCAGAGAAAGTGTGAATCACAAGGCTCCTAGCCTCCAGATAGGAAGCGCTACCACATTGTTCTGATCTGTGTTGCAACAAATACTTTCCAACCAGGCATTGAATTGTGAACTTCCAAGGAGCACCATTTCCTGGTAGACCGAGGAAGTGCACACAAGAAAATAAAAAATAAGTAGGGCAGGCCTTTTCTGGCCTCTATACCCTCCCTGCCCAAGGCTCTAGGAAGCAACTCTAAAACCAATTACTGGGTCCAGTGCCCAGTTTTGAGCAACCAGCAGGACAAACCTAAAAATCCAGGTCAAGCCAAAAATCAAAGAGCTATGCTAACTCTCGGCCCCCTGCCACTAAATCCCTATAAAAGAGAAAGAGATGGAGTATCTGAGTAAACTACATCCTAACCAGATGCCTAAACACCAGCAAAAAATTACGAGCCATACTAAGAAAATAGAAGACATGGCTCAAGTAAAGGAATACATCAAAGTCCCAGAAGAGATGCAGAATTTGACAGAACTAATCAGCGAGATGAACACAAATTTCCAAAATCAAATTCATGAGTTGAGAGACAATATAGTTAAAGAGATAAATGACATCAAGAAGACACTGAGGGAAGCGGATGTGTCTCAAGTGATTGGGTTTCCGCCTACCACATGGAAGATCCTAGGTACAGTTCCCGGTGCCTACTGGAGGCACAGGGAGCTGCTGCAACAAGATAACTCAACAAAAGAGACACAAAGAGGAAAGACAATGAGTGACACAACAAACCAGGGAGCTGAGAGGCTCAGGTGACTGAGTGCCTCTCCCACATGGGAGGTCCTGGGTTTGGTACCCAGTGCCTCCTGAAGAGAAGATGAGCAGACACAAAGAACACACAGCAAATGGCCACAGAATGCACACAGCAACTGCAAGCAACGAGGGGCGGAAAATAAATAAATAAAAATAAATCCTTAAAAAAATAAAAAGATGACATTGAGTGAACACAAAGAAGAATTTGAAATCCTGAACAGAAAAGTAACACAGCTCAATGGAATGAAAGACACAATAGGTGAGATCAAAAACACATTTGATGGGAAACGGATGTGGCTCAAGAGGTTTGGCGTCCGTCTACCATATGGAAGGACCGGAGTTCGATCCCTGGGACCTCCCAGTAAAAAAAAAAATACATATTTGAGGCATACAACAACAGACTCGAAATGATAGAAGAAAGAATAAGTGATACCAAAGACAGAACAGCTAAAATTGAAGAGAGAAAAGAACACAGAGAGAAAAGAATGGAAAAAATTGAGCAGGGACTCAGAGAGTTGAATGACAACACAAAATATAACAACATACGTGTCATGGGAGTTCCAGAAGGAGAAGAGAAGGAAAAAGGGGCAGAAAGAGTATTTGAGGAAATAATAGCTGAAAATTTCCCAACTCTCATGAAAGAAATGAACTTACATGTCCAAGAAGCACACCATACCCCAATCAGAATAAATCCAAATAGACCTACGTCAAGACACATACTACTCAGAATGTCAAATGTCAAATATAAAGAGAAAATTCTCAGAGCAGTAATAGAGAAGCAAACCATGGAGGCAAGAAGACAGTGGTATGATACAATTAGGAAACAGAAGAGAAAAACTGCCAGCTGAGAATTCTTTTTTCTTTTTTTTTTTTTTAAAGATTTTATTTATTTATTCATTTATCCCCCTCTTGCTGCTTGTGCTCGCTGGGTCAGCTAACCACGCCGTGCGGGCGGGCTTGCCTTCACCAGGAGGCCCCGGGAACCGAACCCGGGGCCTCCCATATGGTAAACGGGAGCCGTACTGATTGAGCCACAGCCGCTTCCCTGAGAATTCTTTATCCAGCCAAATTATCCTTCAAATATGAAGGTGAGTATAAAATATTCACAAACAAACAGAAACTAAGAGAGTTTGAAAAAAAGAATCCACCTTTGCAGGAAATATTAAAGGAAGCCTTAGAACCTGAAAGAAAAAAACAGGAGAGAGAGACTTGGAGGACAGTATAGAAGAAAGGATAGCAGAAAGGATAACAAAAAGAGTAAAAAGACAGACAAAAACAAGATGACCTATGAAAACCAAAGAATAAAATGGAGGAAGTAAATAGTAAATTTACAGTAATATCATTGAATTTGAATGGATTAAACTCCCCAATCAAAAGATACAGGTTGATAGAACGGATAAAAAAACGTGAGCCATCCATATGCTGCTTAAAATCACCTTAGACCCAGGGATATAAACCTTCTGAAAGTGAAAGCTTGGAAAAAGATACTCCATGCGAATAGTAATCAGAAAAGCGCAGAGGTAGCTATACTAATCAGACAAAACAAACTTTAAATACAAAAAAGTTATGAGAGATACAGAAGGCCATTATATATTAATAAAAGGGACGATCCACCAGGAAGATGTAACAGTCATATATATCTATGCACCTAACCAGGGTGCCTCAAAATATATGAGACACACTCTAGCAAAATTGAAGGGAGAAATAGACATCTCTACAATAATCGTTGGAGACTTCAACACACCACTCACATAATTAGATAGGACAACTAGACAGAAGATCAACAAGGAAACAGAGAACTTGAAGAATACGATAAACAAGTTAAACCTAACAGACATATACAGAACACTGCATCCAAACTCAGTGGGTTATACATTGTTCTCAAGTGCCCATGGATCTTTCTCCAGGATAGACCACACGTTAGATCACAATGCAGCTCTCAATAAATATAAATAGATTGAAATTATACAAAGCACCTTCTCAGATCATAATGGAATGAAACTAGAAATCAATAATAGACAGGAAAAAAGTAAATTCGCAAATGTGTGGAGACTGAACAACACACTCCTAAATAATCACTGGGTCAAAGAAGAAATTGCAAGTGAAATCAGTAAATATATTGAGACAAATGAAAACGAGAACACAACGTATCAAAACTTACGAGATACAGTGAAGGCAGTCTTGAGAGGGAAATTTATAGCCCTAAATGCCTATATTAAAAATCCAGAAAGAGCTAAACTCAAAGATTTAACTGAACAACTAGAGAAACTAGAAAAAGAACAGCAAACCAATCCCAAAGCAAGCAGAAGGAAAGAAATAATAAAGATTAGAGCAGAAATAAATGAAAATGAGAACAGAAAAACAATAGAGAAAATCAACAAAACCAAAAGCTGGTTCTTTGAGAAGATCAATAAAATTGACAAACCCCTCGCTAGACTAACAAAGAATAAAAGAGAGAAGATGCAAATAAATACAATCAGAAATGAAAGGGGGAAGTTACAGATGACCCCACAGAAATAAAAAGAATCATGAAAGGATATTATGAGAAACTATATGCCAACAAACTAGACAAACTAGATGAAATGGACAAAATTCTAGAAATGCACAACCAACCTACACTGACGCTACAAGAAACACAAGAACTTAACAAACCAATCACATTTAAGGAGAATGAATCCGTCATCAAAAATCTCCCAGCAAAGAAAAGTCCAGGACCAGATGGATTCACAGGTGAATTCTACCAAGCATTTTGAAGAGAATTAACACCAATCCTGTTTAAACTCTTCCAAAAAATTGAAGAGGAAGGAAAATTACCCAACACATTTTATGAAGCCAGCATCACCCTAATACCGAAGCCAGATAAAGATTCTACAAGAAAAGAAAATTACAGATCAATCTCTCTAATGAATATAGATGCAAAAATTCTCAACAATATACTTGCAAATCAAATCCAACAGCATATCAAAAAATTTATACATCATGACCAAGCGGGATTTATTCCTGGTATGCAAGGCTGGTAATACACCACATTAACAAATTGAAGGAAAAAAAAACCACCTGATCATCTCAATAGATGCAGAAAAGGCATTCGACAAAATCCAGCATCCTTTTTTGATAAAAACACTTCAAAAGGTAGGAATAGAAGGAAAAATCCTCAATATGATAAAAGGCATATATGAAAAACCCACAGCTAACATCATACTCAATGGGGTAAGGTTAAAAGCTTTCCCTTTGGGGGTCGGATGTGGCTCAAATGGTTGGGCGTCCGTCTGCCATATGGAGGGACCCGGGTTCGATCCCCGGGACCTCCCGGTAAAATAAAAAAATATATATATATATAGAAGGCGCATGGGCTGCCAGGTTCAGTGTGCCAGTGAGCCAACGGGCCCCGGGAGCCATGCAGCAGGATGATGACGTAACAGGAGAGAGACGCAGGAGAGAGACGCAGGGGAGAGACAAGATGAGATGCTCCGAAAGCTCCAGAAGCCAGGAGCCGAGGTGGCGCAGGTGGTAGAATACCTCTCTCCTACATCGGGAGTTCCAGGATCGAATCCTGGTGAAGACTGGAGGAGGAGGATGAGAAGAGATGGCAGGAAACAGACACAGAGAATTGCCCAGCGAATGGACACACACACACACACACACACACAACAGCAAAATGGGGAAGGGGGGGTTAAAATGGATAAAGTAAATAAATAAATCTTAAAAAAAAAAAAAAAAAAGCTTTCCCTTTAAGATCGGGAACAAGACAAGGATGCCCACTGTCACCATTGTTATTCAGCATTGTACTAGAAGTTCTAGCTAGGTCAATTAGACAAGAAAAAAAAAAAAAAAATTAAAGGTATCCAAATAGGAAAAGAGGAAGTAAAACTCTCACTGTTTGAGGATGACATGATCCTGTATGTAGAAAATCCTGAAGTATCCACAACAAAGCTACTTGAACTAATAAATGAGTTCAGCAAAGTGGCAGGATACAAGATCAACACGCAAAATCAGTAATGTTTTTGTACACTAGTACTGAACAACCTGAGGAGGAAATCAGGAGGAAAATTCCATTTTCAGTAGCAACAAAAAGACTCAAATACCTAGGAGTTAATTTAACCAAAGACGTACAGGACCTATATGTGGAAAACTACAAAACAATGACAAATGAAATTTAAAAAGACCTAAACAAATGGAAAGACATTCCGTGTTCATGGATTGGAAGAATAAATATCATGAAGTTGTCAACCTTACCCAAACTGATTTATAGATTCAATGCAATACCAATCAAAATCCCAACAGCTTACTTTACAGAATTAGAGAAGGCAATTACCAAATTCATCTGGAAGGGTAAGTGCACCCGAATAGCCAAAAGTATTCTAAAAAAGAAGAGCGACATGGGAGGAATTTCACTGCCTGACCTTGAAACCTATTACAAAGCTACAGTGGTCAAAACAGCATGGTACTGGCATAAAGACAGACACATCCATCAGTGGGATAGAATTGAGAACCCAGAAATAAACTCTTACCTATACAGTCAACGGTTTTTTGGTGGGAAAAACAGTCTCTTCAACAAATGGTATTGGGAGAAGTGGATATCTATAACCAAATGAATGAAAGAGGACCCTTATCTCACCCCCCTATATAAGAATCAACTCAAAATGGATCAAAGATCTAAATATAAAAGCCAGGACCATAAAACTACTAGAAGAAAATGTAGGGAAACATCTTTTAGACCTTGTAGTAGGTGGTGTTTTCTTGGACCTTATACCCAAAGCACGTGCAACAAAAGAAAAAATAGATAAATGGGACCTCCTCAAAATTAAACACTTTTGTACCTCACAGGACTCAATGGGAAAAAATATTTGGAAATCACATATCTGATAAGGGTTTAATATCCAGGATACATGAAGAGAGGTTACAACTCAACAATAAGAAGACAAAGGGCCCAATTAAAAAATGGGCAAAGAGTTGAATAGGCATTTGTCTAAAGAAGAAATACAAAAAAACACATGAAGAAATGTTCAACATCACTAATGATTAGGGATGTGCAAATCAAAACTACAATGAGGGGAAGCGGCTGTGGCTCAATCAGTGGAGCTTCCGTTTACCATGTGGGAGGCCCCGGGTTCGGTTCCCGGGGCCTCCTGGTGAGGGCAAGCCCGCCCACACGGCGTGGTTGGCTGACCCAGCGAGCACAAGCAACCAGGGGGGGATAAATGAATAAATAAATAAAATATTAAAAAAAAAAAACTACAATGAGATATCATTTCACACCTATCAGAATGGCCACTATTAAAAAGAGAGAGAATTACAAGTGTTGGAGAGGATGTGGAGAGACAGGAACACTTATTCACTGTTGGTGGGAGTGCAGAATGGTGCAGCCTCTGTGGAGGACTGTTTGGCAGTTCCTAAAGAAGTTGAATATAGACTTGCCATGTGACGTGGCAATACCACTACCGGGTATATACCCAGAAGAACTGAGCTCAGTGACATGAACAGACATCTGCACACCGATGTTCATAGCAACAGTATTCACCATTGCTAAAAGCTGGAAACAACCCAGGTGTCCATCAACAGACGAATGGATAAACAAACTGTGGTCTAGTCAGATGATGGAATATTACGCAGCTGTAAGAAGAAATGAAAATAAAAAAGAAGAAATGAAGTTGTAAAGCATATGACAACATGGATGAACCTGGAGGACATTATGTTGAGCGAAGGAAGCCAGACACAAAAGGACAACTACTGTATGAATGAGTTACTATGAACCAAATATATTGTGTAACATATTCTTTGATTCAAAAAAAAGTTTATATGTATCCATTACATTTAATTGAGAAATGTATATATTTATTCATCTGTGTTTACTCTTTAGTTTTTGTTTATATTTTCAATTATTAAATGTACAAAATAAAGTAAAAAAAAAAAAGAATTAAAGAACAGTCACAAGCAAAAAAAGAAAAAAAAAATGTTCAGCTGTATTTGAAGAAGAACCAAATGTTATTTATAGAAGTGAAAGATACAATGGCTAAAATTTTTAAAATCTCAATTAGAGTGTTGTATGGGTACATGAATATCAAGAAAGAACCAAATTACTTCATAGCAAAATGGACAAAAGATTTGCAGAAAAAACACATACGAAAGGCTGATCAACTTCAAGAAGAATCAGGCAAATGAAAATTAAAACCACAATGAGCTACTACTCTAGATCTACCATATTCATATAAAATATAAAATAAGAATACAACAAGTATTGGAAAGAATTACAGCGACAACATCTTACAGACTGATACTGGGGGTGTAAATTGATACAATCACTTTGGAAAACAGTTCGGCATTATCTAATAAAGTTAAATATGCCTATATACTCTAACCTAGCAATTGTACTACTAGGTACATTCTCCAGAGAAATCTTACAGATATGCACCAGAAAACCAATACAGAATTTCACTGTAGCATCATTTGTAAAAATAAAAAACTGGAAACAACCCACATGTCCATTATCAGTAGTATGGATAAGTAATTTGTGATATTGTCAAATAATTGAATCCTATAGAGTAGTGAAAGAAATGATCATGGTTGATACAGTTATCAAAATGGCTCAATCTCAGAGATCTAACATTGAGTGAAAGAAAAGCAAGCTGGGTCCATGAAAATGTTGTGTAGGAATACAAATACATGTGGCAAAACGCAAAAGAAAAGTAAATGATAATCATAAAATTCAAGATGGTAGTTTCATTTGAGAGGGAGATAGGATCAGGACCCACAGAGATAAAGAAATGTTTCAAATATAATGAAAATATTCTATTTAAACTGGGTGGTAGATATTCAGATGTGCCTTATGTTGTTAACTGTTATAACTACATATGAGTATGTAAATATTATGTGGAGCTATTCAAATTTTGTTTAATATAGGTAAAATATAATCCCATGATTCTTAATTACTTAAAATGGTAAAATCATCTTTAACAGTCTTTGCCTACCCGAAAAATCTTGTGCATCCTCATGGTGGCTGAACAAAAGATAAATCTTGTGAGAAGTAAGCGAAGAAATTCATCTCCAAAAAACTGGAGAAATGCCTGATCTGCAAAGAGGAGAAAAGTGACAGTAAAAGGAAGCTTAAATGGAAAATGAGTTTCAAAGGGAAAAACATTAGGAAAACCTTCACAATTTTCCTGCCTGGTACAAAAACCTTTAAAAACTCAAACAATTTAAAATAAGTAACAATTTTAAACCAGTATAGTATATTCTGTTAAGTGTGCAGTTAGATTAGTAGGGTACCTATTGAACGTGAATGGGTCAGTAGCTGGGCAATATCACGGTTGATTTTTCGAAGATATTCTTGACACTTTTCCCATAGGCCTCTACGCATGCTTGACAATCCAGAGACAAATAGGAAGGCCATTAGAGGATTGTTCAAAAAGAGAGTGAAGAGGCTACCTCGTTGAGACTGATCTGTAATAACAAACATGTTATATATAGACAACAGTTTTGCAAAGGTAAGAGATATATTTGAGGAATATTTTTATATATTGATAATCTATAAAATTGAAACTATATCATTAAATCATAATAATTAAAGCAGATTCTGCATGTAACTACTATAAAAACATAGTCCAGATATATTGCTTTTTACTAAACTAATTAAAGTTAGAGCTAAGTAAACTTAACAGAAATGGAAAATCAACATATTCCTTAGTCTTTTCTTTTTTTTTCCCAAGTAACAAACTTCATCCAAATATAAAGCTGGATAATAGACAATTCATGATGGAAGTCTATGACGAGTGCTAGAACTGCCTATATTTTCCATTCTCCTTTGTTGCTCTTTTTCTGTCTATTCCTTGAATACCAGCATTTTCATTCCTTGGCCCTACACATTGTTGATCTTACCTACTCCCATAATTTTAGTTACCATCTATATGCCTATTGGGGATTAAATGATGTCCCCCAAACTCTAAATCCTATGGGTGTGAATCCATCTTTGAAGATGCTATTAGTTAAGGTGTGCCCAAACTGAAGGAGGGTGGGCTTTAATCCATTATGGCCAAAGTGCTTATAAGCAAAGAAGTTTGGACATGGAAGAGAGAAACCACCTGGAGCAGCCAGAGGCTGGAAGTCAATGGAATCCGAAGAGAAAGGAAATGCCACCTTGTGCACTGCTGTGTGTCAAGAAAAAACAAGAATCAAGGATCACCAGCAGCCAGCCCCAGAATGCCACAGCTTTCAAGGAGAAAGCATTGCCTTGCTGACATCTGATTCTGGACTTCTAGCCTTAACACCTGGAGTTATTAAATTCCCATTATTAGGGCCGCAGCGGGGCGATGCTGGCGAGGCGGCCCTGCGACCCCCTCCAGGCGGTGCAGCGCCGCAGCCGGGAGCTGAAGCAGCAGGTTGATAGTTTGCTTTCTGAGAGCCAATTGAAAGGAGCTCTAGAAGCCAATAAAAGGCGAGATATTTACCAAAGATGTATCCAATTAAAGCATGCAATTGATGAAAATAAAAATGCTCTTCAAAAATTAAACAAAATTTATATTTTCTCATAGGCTGATGAACCTGCACCAGTTGGGAATTATAATCAGAAAAAAGATGAGGAGCACAACCTTTTGGATAAGCTTACCCACCAGCTGCAGGAACTTGCTGTGGCCATCAGTAGAGAAAATATAACTGAGTATGCCTCTTTCTTTCCTTTCCTTCATATATTATATCACCAATAATTTTAAATGTTTGACTCCGAATAAAGACATATAGCAGTATAGATATAAACATGCGAAAGTAGTATAATCAATCAACTTTTCCTTATCATGTATAAGAAAATATGTTAAGTCCCATGAGAGATATAAAGAAGTATAAGGGGTCGGATGTGGCTAAACTGGTTGGGCGTCCGTCTCCCATATGGAGGGACCCGGGTTCGATCCCCGGGACCTCCCGGTAGAAAAAAATAAATAAATAAATAAAAATAAAATGGATGAAGTAAAGAAGTATAAGTCATGGTCCTGTATAAACCATTTGTGGAAACAAAACAGATCTGAAAAGCTAAATAAACAAATACTAGAAAATAAGTATGACAACCTTTAATGCTAGTGTTGATGTGTAAAAGAAAAATTATTTGCAGTGTACTTGCTACCCTTTCATAAATATTCTAAAACATTCTGAGGCAGAATGCATTGTTTTTCTGTTGGAGTGGATGTTAATAATAGCTTTTGAAAATTGGAAAGAAGAATTGAAGCTATAAACAGACCTAATTTGTGGGAATTAAAAGAACCCCCCCCCAAAAAAAAAAAATTCCCATTATTAAGCCAACCCAATGTAAAGTATTTGTTTTAGCAGCTAGCAAACTAAAACAATTTTTGGTACATAGAGTGGGATGTTGCTAAGACAAATACCAAAAAATGTAGACACAGCTTTGAAATTTGGAAATGGATAGAGGCTGGAATATTTGTGAGGTACTTGATAGAAAAAGTCTAGGTTACTCTGAAGAGACTGACAGTAGAAACATGGATGTTAAAAGGTACTTCTAGGGAAGCGGCTGTGGCTCAATCAGTAGGGCTCCCGTTTACCATATGGGAGGCCCCAGGTTCGGTTCCCGGGGCCTCCTGGTGAAGGCAAGCCCGCCCGCACGGCATGGTTAGCTGACCCAGCGAGCACAAGCAGCAAGGGGGGGATAAATGAATAAATAAATAAAATCTTTAAAAAAAAAAAAAAAAAAAAGGTACTTCTAATGAGGACTTAGAAGGAAATGATGAATGTGTTATTGGAAACTGGAAGAAAGGCAATCCTTGTTATAAAGTGGCAGAGAATTTGGCAAAATTTTGTTCTAATGTCAGATTGAAAGTGGGACTTCTAAGCGATGAACTTGGATATTTACCTGAGATTTTCAGGCTAAGTGTGGAATGTGCAGCCTGGCTTCTCTTTGTAGCTCACAGTAAACTATGAGAGGAAAGGGATATGTGGAGCATTAAATTCTTAAGCACAAAGGAATTAGAAACTTATGATTTTGAAAATTCTCAGCCTAACCAGAGAGTGTGTTCTGAGAGTAGGCCTGAAGCAGCTCTATCAGGGATTTCCCTGAGCTGTGGGGAAGTGACACCACAGAGAACATGCTTCCACATGAGGTTTTAACTGAACAACCCTTTCCTAAAGAAGGTATGGATGAATATGGATCCCATCAGCCATTTCAGTGGAAGTCAGGATTGGAAATGAAGTTATCCAGGAAGGATCTGTGGAAAGGTCTATTGTCTGATGGTTTGGACTTACTGGAATTGCATGCAAAGCTGACCAGGTTTTTGCAAAAAATGTATGAGCAGAATCACTGTCAGCCTAGACTGAAAGGGATAGAGAAAGGATAAATTGAAGAAAGAAGGCCTTCAAGGGTAGAACCTTGAAGGCAAAAGTCTGGACCAAAAAGATCTCCTCAGGCCAAGAGAGTGGGCTTACCCATGTGTGTGGAAAGGGTGGCCTACCCCTGCACTTGGAGGGGGCAGACTACGTGCCCTGGCACTTGAAGGGGGAGGGCCTTGTGCCCCATTGTTCAGGGACAGTGCCACCAGCCCAATGCTCATAGATGTTGGGACCTATGACCCTGACACTCACAGATGAGCCTCGCTGCTATTTCCAATGCTTGGAGAGGGTAGGGCCTTCACTCCAATGTTTGGGGAGTGTATGGCTGCTGTGAAAGCCCTTAGAAGGGGTGGGGCTGCTGCTCTATGAGACCCAGAAGACAAAACATGGATCAACAGATGACTTTCAGACCTTGAAATCTAATGGAGTTTGCCCTGATGGGTTTCAGATTTGTTTGGGACCCATGAACCAAGTTTTCCTTCAAATCTCTCACTTCTGGAATGGGATTGTTTATCCTATATCTGTCCCACCACTGGATATTGGAAGCTGATAACTTGTTTTCTAGGTTTTATAGGTCAACAAATAGTGAAGATATTTTGCTCCAGGATGGACCACACCCATAACTAATTTTGATGAGACTTTGTATTTAGCATTTTTCTAAAATGGCTTAAGGCTTTGGGATGTTGTGATGGAATGAATGTATTTTGCATGTGGGAAGTACATGTCTTTTGGGGCTCCAGAGAGTACACTATTGGGGAGGTCCCAATCTCTGACCCTTTGGATGTGAACCCATTTGTAAATAGGACCTTTGAAGTTGCTATTAGTTAATGTGTGCTCAAACTGAATGAGAGTGAGCCTTAATCCAATATAGTTGACATCCTTATAAGCAAAGAAAATGGACATAGAAGAGAAGCCATAGGGAACAGCCAGAAACTGGAAGTCAACATAACCTGGAAAAGAAAGGAGAAAATGCTGCCATGTATACTGCTATATGATAGAAATGATAAGGAACCCCAAAGATTGCTGGCCAGCCAGAAGATACTGACCCTGGAAGGAAGCAAGCCTTCTAGCCTCTGTAATTGTGAGCCATTAAATTCTTGTTATCCATATCGGACGGAGAGTCCCCTGATCCCAGTTTTTCTTCTCTTTGTCTTATTCTTTCTTTCTCATCCGCGGCACCGTTTTCACGGACCCAGGTCCTGACCGGCAACATATGTATAAATATCATATTGTATGATATTTATTTTAGTAGCTAGGAAACTAAATCAATGCAAAATGACTCCAAATTTTTATCTGGATTCTAGATTTGAGCTCCTTAACTCCAGAACTGTGCTGTCCTGTGGTAGCTGCTGGGTACTTAAACTGTGACCGGTTCAAATTGATACGTGCTATTAAATGTTAAAGACACACTGGATTTCAAAGACCTAGTACACAAAGATATACTATTAACATTAATTTCATCTGTTTCTTTTAACTTTTAAATTATATTTGTGACTCACATTATATTTCTATTGGACAGCATGTTCTAGACTACGATATTCAACCAAGCTCTCAAAAGTACCTCAAACTCTACATATCAAAAATTGAAAACAAATTATTTCCCCTTTTGTTCTCTGCAAATATGCTTTTCTTCAAATGTTATTATTTCTACCAGCAGCTCAGTCAGATACCTGGAAGTATATTTCTGTTTCCTCCCTCTCTCTTACTACCCACATTCCATCCAACACCAAGTCCTGTTGGTTCTAAGAGAGTACAATCTTTTGAAGCCAAATACTTAGACATTGTCCTAGAGCGGGCCACCATCATCTCCCTGTTTCTATTAATGTCTCTCCTCAATTCATTTTCTACAAAATTAACTCAGGGCTCTTTCATGGCACTCTTCTGTTTAAAATCATTTAATGGCACCCATTGTCCTCTATTTAAATCTCTTAATCTTTTTTTCTTTTAAAGATTCATTTATTTCTTTTCCCCCAACCCCCCCCGTTGTTTTTGCACTCGCTGTCTGCTCTCTATGTCTATTCACCGTGTGTTCTTCTGTGTCTGCTTGTCTTCTCTTTAGGCGGCACCGGGCACCGATCCTGGGACCTTCTGGAGTGGGAAAGAGGCTCTCAATCTCTTGCGCCACCTCAGCTCCCTGTGTCTCTTATTGTCTCTGCTGTGTCTCTTATTGTCTCTCCTCTGTCTCTTTTTGTTGCATCATCTTGGCTGAGCCAGTTCTCCGCTCAGGCCAGCATTCCATGTGGTCCAGCACTACTGCGCAGGCCAGCACTCTGCATGGGCCAGCTTTCTGCTTGGACCAGCTTGCCGTGCAGCCCAGCTTGCCATGTAGGCCAGCCTGCCTTCACTAGGAGGCCCTGGGAATTGAACCCTGGACCTCCTACATGGTAGACGGGAGCCCAATCACTTGAGCCACATCCGCTTCCCTCTTAATAAATCTTAAAATAATTTTTTTTTAATAATCAAAACTCTACTTTTAGCCAGAAGGAAGTAGTTTAATTTCTCTAAATTGTCATTAATTCATCTCAGGGCTTTAGCACATGCAATTTCTCTGCTGGAACACCTTTACTCAACCACACCCCCATCTCCATCTAATTCTACATATTCTTTTTTTTTTTTTTTTTTAAAGATTTTATTTATTTATTCATTTATCCCCCCCTTGCTGCTTGTGCTCGCTGGGTCAGCCAACCACGCCGTGCGGGCGGGCTTGCCCTCACCAGGAAGCCCCGGGAACCGAACCCGGGGCCTCCCATATGGTAAACGGGAGCCCTACTGATTGAGCCACAGCCGCTTCCCTCTACATATTCTTTAATCCACTTTAGATGTCGTTTCTTTCACTTCCTTTACCTCAACTGCTAATGTAATATGTTAATCTTAGGTGTTCCATGTACTTCCTCCTATGAAACACTTATAGCACTTGTAGTAGTTAGCTGCCTGTTAGGTTGCCTACATTTTTCTTTTTTTTAATGAGGTATGAACTTTATTTTTTGATCTTAGAAAGAGAAACATATATGCCACATCACAGCAGTGATTAATTTCATAAGCTTTAAATATTTATAGATTTATATATAATTTGTTCCTCAGTATTTATTTTGATTAAATGTATATAATCACAGTATATAAATACCAATGAATATTTTCTTACCTGGCTTACTCTGAAATAGGTATTCTTTTATCTCCCCTATGAGTATGGTAATTTTTAATACTAGTTTCTTACTCGTGGGTTTTTTTTTGTTTTTTTTTTTTTTTAAATAAAAGCAACCTATATAGAATAAATCTGAGTACAGTGTACTTTTACTGATTAAAGATTTTAGTCTATGCTATAATTTAAGTGAGCTCTTATCCATAGTAGAGGCATGAACTGTCCTGGGATTACCTTTACATTTCTTTTTTTTTCCCACATGGTTTAGGCACTAACTTGATATATTCATTTATTGTATTTTGCTTTTTTTAAATGTGATTTTATTTTGTTTTATAATTATATAAAACATCTATATCATTCCAAAGTCATATCTACAAAACAAGATATATTAAGAAAAGCCTAGCTTCTATCCTTGTCCCCTCCACCCTATATTCTCTAACAAACATTTGGCTCTGTAAGCATAGTAACTATTTGTCTGCTCAGTGTGTCATCTCCAGTGCCTAACATAGTACCTGATAAATAAATGCTGAATAAATGTTTGTTGAATAAATGAAGTAACTCTTAGCTAAAGAGAGAAATATAGGCTTCTAAAGAGAGAACTGTAGGCTTTAGACACCAGAGGAGGTGCTGGAACCTAATGTGATATTCCAATTATTTAGGTATCAGCCATAAAAAGGAAGCCAAGGAAGCTCAGTGGTTTGAGTGAGGTCCCTGGTTCAATCCCCCGTACTGCCAAAAAAGAAAAAGGAAGGGAATGAAGTTGATAAATGTGACAACATAGATGACCTTGAAGACATCATGTTGAGTGAAATAAGCCAGAAACAAAAGGACAAATATCATATAATATCACTTACATGAAATAGAATAAGCAATTCATACAGTCAGAAACTAGAATACAGGTTACCAGGGGCCAGGGTGAGGGTAGGAAATGGGAAGTTAATGCTTAATTGGTATAGAATGCCTGCTTGGGGTGATGGAAAAGTTTTGGTACTAGATGGTGATGATGGTAGTACAATATTGTGAATGTAATTAATACCACTGAATTATATATTTGAATGTGGTTAAAAGGGGGAATTTTAGGTTGTATATACATTAACAGAATAAAAATTAAGAGACAACAACAACATATGTGTTCAACACAAACAGTAAACCCTACTGTAAACAATGGACAATTATTAATGGTACAATTATAATAATATTCTTTCATGAGTTGTAACAAAGGTACCACACTAATACAAAGTGTTACTAATAGGGAACACCATATGTATATGTGGGGGAGAGTATATGAGAAGTCTGTATTTTCTCCATGATTTTTCTGTAAAGCCGCAACTTCTCTAATAAAAAAAAGCAGAATAAGTATTTGTTGAATGAATGAAGTAACTCTTAGCTAAAGAGAAAACTGTAGGCCTATGGATAAATCCAAAATATTTCTTAGAAAAGAATTTTGAATCTGATTATGTAAATGGACAATCCATTTAAGGCATTAGAAGTCTAAGCTTTAGAGCACAAAAGGTACGATAAAAAAGTTAAGGATATGTTTTACAACTAAGTATATTAAAATAATGATAGTTAACACATATTGAATATTTACTAGATACTCAGCATTATTCTATGAGGTAGATACTATTATCCTCACTTGACAGATGAAGAAACAGAGGCACAGAATGATTAAGTAACTTCCCAAGGTCACACAGCTAATAAGAGGCTGTGTCGGGATTCAAATTCAGTTTGCCTCCATAGTCTGTGCATTTATTCCCTCACAATAAAGTTTTTCAGATCAAATAAAATTGGTATTAAGCCATTAGACCATGTAATTTTAATTAAAGCTGCATCTTTTTTTTTTTTTTTTTTTTTTAAAGATTTTATTTATTTATTCATTTATCGCCCCCTTGCTGCTTGTGCTCGCCGGGTCAGCCAATCACGCCGTGCGGGCGGGCCCGCCCTCACCAGGAGGCCCCAGGAACCGAACCCGGGACCTCCCATATGGCAAACTGGAGCCCTACTGATTGAGCCACAGCCGCTTCCCATAAAGCTGCATCTTGATAGGACAAATTAATCACAAAAAGTACTCTCAAATAATCAGAAGGTATTACACTTCTCCAGAAATGATAAGAAATAGAATAATTAAATCCTCAAAGCAGGAGAATTTTACCGTTGTTTGAAGGTAAGTTCTATCCCTTAGTAATAGGATAATTTAAATTTTGGATACATGAACTTAATATTTCTATATGTTTTTCCCTGTTAAATAGCAGAACTTACCTTAAAACAACGGTGAAAGTATCCAGCTTCTCTCAGGCATTCAAATGCTGACCATCACTTCCTGTGTCAAACTATGTCATCAGACAGGACTTCTGGCTGGGAAGTAGCAGTAAAATGCCATCTCCCACAGAGAGACATCAGCACTATTCACAGTTAGGGAGATAGTGAAACAGTGACAAATACTGCTAAAAAAGTATTAAGGTTTGTTTAGTAGTTTACCTAGCTAAATGACAGGGAGTTAGAATTAGATTTTATGTGTTATTTATTTAGGACAAATTCTTCTATCTGAGAAATGGCCAAAACACTGGCCTGTTTCTCTGATAGACTTAGAAGAGGTTCTTTTATTTAAAAAAAAAAACATAACAAGACAAAAATGTAAATAAAAGAAACCCTTTAAGTTGTGCCAGTTAGGTTATCCTAACTCTTAGGCATAGGCTGAAATGTTTTCCAAACCAGAAATCCAAGAATCTTATAAGATGTCTAAAATATGTAGCCAAAGATATAAGAAATCATGCTATTTGGATGATCTCTTACTTTTGGGACAAACATGACAAACAAACATCTGTAATTTAGAAACTCTAAAATTAAG
Source organism: Tolypeutes matacus (assembly GCA_026826555.1). NCBI lineage: Eukaryota > Metazoa > Chordata > Mammalia > Cingulata > Chlamyphoridae > Tolypeutes > Tolypeutes matacus. Next base: position 6,936,608 of record JAKSZT010017719.1, on the reverse strand, counting down.
AGTTCCCCAACAGTAAGGGACAAATTCACCATTTTCTCAGGGATGATTTATAATTTCTTTTAGAATTATCTTAAGGCCTAATAGTAGCAAAAATTAAGGAAGTCTGGTAATTAGCAAGGCTTCTATTTCAGATTGACACTGACACATTAAATACCATATATTCACATGTGATCATTATGGAAGGGAAAAACAAAGATCAGTATTATTCGGAATGTAGACAGTGTTTATTTGCAACCTATGAATATAACAGGAAATGACATAACATACCTTGTAAAGCTTTAGGATATGCTGTAGGAGAAAGCAAGCACACTAGTGGCTGTCCAAATAAGTTTGTGAAATTCTGTAATATATAAGAATTTAAAACATCCATTAAAGATTAGACCAAAGATAGTTACTCAGTTACTCAGTAATTTTCCAAAGCACATCATTAGCGTACAGGTCTTTTTACTCATAAGCAGGTACAGAAACATCAGTAACAGCTGAAGGGATTGTCATTATAAATATCTGCCATGTGTAGTAGGAGTTTTAAAAGATAACTATTAAAATAGTAAAGTTTACTAAATGAGCTACTGATTTTTTTTTTTTTTATTTAATAAAGGCATATATGTATGCACTTGCAGTGTTGTAGGCAGAGGTCATCTGATTGTATACCCAAAGGCTCCCCCTATAAGCGACATATACTAATATTTACCATGGTGTATTTTCCAGGATCTAAATCTGGTTCTTACCCTCATAGGCTCTAAAACCTCATTTACTAGTATGTGAAGATTGGACTCAGCTCTTGTGGATCATACTAATTCTTACATAGAAAGACATATAAAGCCAGAATGTCAATATGTTAATTTACAATGAGATTTAAAATGATACTCCAACTAGAATAGTCTTTGCATGATTAATGATATTGCTTCTCCAAAGGTAGATCTACATAGGAAATAAAATTGAAATCAAACTTTTTGGTAAAGCAACAAAGGAGATAACTCTAAAAGTAAACTTAACAAGAAATGAGAATACAAAAAATAAAGTTAAAATGCTTATGAACAATAAAAATGTAGACTTAAACAAAAGAATATAGGGCACGGATGTGGCTCAAATGGTTGGGCGTCCGTCTCCCATATGGAGGGACCAGGGTTCGATCCCCGGGACCTCCCGGTAAAAACAAACAAACAAACAAACAAACAAAAAAGAATATATATTCTATTTTCTTAAAGAGGAACCCATACTAAAGACATCATTACCTAATTTATTAAAATTTAACCCAAACTCAATAAAAATAGTGACCAGTTTTTTTCCTGCAACTGAAAGAGGTAATTCTAAAGTACATGTGGGAAAAGCAGATTAGCCAGGAAAGCTCTGAAAAAGATGACCATAGCGTGGGAGCTAGGCAATCAGATATTAAAACATATGTTAAAGCCTCAATTCTTAAAAATGTGTGGTACTGGCACAAGAGTAGGCAGAACAAAATGAAACAAAATGAAACATTCATAATCAGATCCCAAAATATATAGGACATCAGAATATATGATAAAGATGACAGTTCAAATTGGTGGGAAAAACTAGAGGGTCATCTAGAAAAAAATTAAGTTGGCTCCATACTTAATGCAATACCATAGGAAAAGTTCCATATATTTCAAAGATTTAAATGTAAAAAATTAAATAATAAAATCCCTGAAAGAAAACATAAGACAAGTCCTATATGATTAAGATTAATAAATTTAAATCAGAAGCTTGTGCACCATTATAAAATAAATCAAAAGCAACATGATAAACTAGGGAAAATATTTACAACTTATATTACAGACAAAATATTAATCTCCTCAATGTACAAAGAGCTTTTCCAAATCCATAATTAAATGCCAATGACCCAATAGAAAAATAGGTGGAAGAGAAGAGAAATTTCACAGAAAAGGAATACAATTGGCTCAAATACATGAAAAGATGTTCAACCTTACTATTAAAAATCAAAGCTACACTAAGATACCATTTTTTTAACCTATCAGTTTAGTAAAATTTCCAAAAGTTTGAGAATACACAGTATAGCAAGAAAGTGGGGAACAGACACCCATAAGTGAATTGTAAGAGCATAAATTGAAACATAGTTTTAAGAGAACTATCTAGGGAAGCTGCTGTGGCTCAATCAGTAGGGCTCCCGTTTACCATATGGGAGACCCCGGGCCCAGTTCCCGGGGCCTCCTGGTGAAGGCAAGCCCGCCCGCATGGCGTGGTTAGCTGACCCAGCGATCACAAGCAGCAAGGGGGGGGATAAATGAATAAATAAATAAAATCTTAAAAAAAAAAAAAAAAAGAGAACTATCTGGCAATACCTATGAAAATTCAAATGCATATTCCATTAACACAGCAATTCCACAACCAGAAAATTACCCTACAGATACACTCTCAAACCTGTGAAGTAACATAAACTCAAAGTTATTCCTTGCAGCATTATTAGTAATAGTGAAGGACTGGAAACAAACGATGACCAGCAATAAGGGATTGGTAGAATAAATTATGGCAAACCAAGACAATGGAATACTATGCAGTTATTTTTTAAAAACAGAATGAAAAAGGTCTTTATGGATATGAAAAGCTCTCCACCATTTCTCATTAAGTGAAAAAAAAGTAAGATACAAAATAGTATGTATAACTAAAGAAAACTGAAGTCTATACTTTTGTATTGACTTATATATATATATATTAAAAATTTTAGAAGGATAAATAATAAACAAAGAATAGAAATTACCTATAGGGAGAGATGGGAACTGAGTGGGAGGAAGAGATTTAACAATATATCTTCTTGAAATTTTTAATTTTTTTCAACTTTGTACATATAATACCAATAAAAATAAATAAATAAGATAAATTAGACATTGGAGTAAGTTGAATGATATTAAGGAGTAAACCTTGAATAAGACAGCTTGAGGAATTACTCCACACTGCAGAGATAGCCTTATGAAATCTCAGCAAAAGAGACAGAAAATAAGTAGGCTCTAGACCTCTTTTGCCTAAGTTTTGAAGGTCTTCTTGGGAGAAGGGGACAGAAGTCAGAGTTCAGAACTCACCCAAAATGGAAGCCTAATTGGAAACCCACCTCACATTAAGCTGGAATCCCAAAGGGCTATACCCTCAGTGTAAAAGATGAACCAAAAATAAACCTGATGCCTCCCCACCCCCTACTAACATGCCCCAGGGGACCACAAGGAGAGTTTTCTTGGTGCTGAGCAGAACAGAGGGGAAAATAATCAGGCCCTGAATGTTGTAATTAAAGGCCAGCACTCCAGCATGTTTTCAGCACAAATTCCTATTACCAAGGTGATCTCAAAACTGGTCCCAAACTGGTAGTACCGCCAGCTATCTGCAAGAAGAATATGCAGATCCATTCTGGATGAAGGAACCTTCACCTAGTGTTCAATGAATTTCCCACAAATAATTTTAAAGACAATGAGAAGAATGCAGTAAAAAAAAAATCAAGTACATAGAAAATAAAACAGCAGACAGTCTTTAAAAACCAAAAGCAGATTACAGACATCAAAATTATCAGATACAAATTATAAAATAAGAATACTTATTAATTTTAAATAAATAAAGGACAAACTTGAAAGCAGAAATAGGAAATTATAAAAAGTGGCATGGAATAGTTGGAAAGAAAATCAAATATAATTTCCAAAAATGAAAATCCCACAACCAATAGAAAAACAGAATAGATAGGTTAAACAGCAAATTAGAAATGATTGAAGAGAGAATTTGGGAATTAAAAAATCATAGGAATTTATCCAAATCTCAACCAGAGAAACAAAAAGATAAAAAAATATAGAAAAAGAGCAAGTTGAAGATGTAGAAAGCAGTGAGAAAATGTATTATATACTCTTCTCTTTTTTTAAAAAACAATTTATTTAAGTATATCATTCATACATGAACATACATAAACTATAAGTGTTCAGTAAACATCATGATCTTATAAAACAAACATGCATAACATCATAAAGGGCTCCCACACATCAACCTGCCTCAAACACCCTGCATTGTTGTGAAACATTTGTTAACAAATCATGAAAGAGCATCATCAAAGTATTACTACTAACTATAGTCCATATCTTTCTCAACTATACAATTTTTAAGGATTTATTTATTTATTTATTTACTTTTATCCATTCCCTGCCCCTGCCTGTTTTTGCTGTTTCTGTGTCCATTCGCTGGGCAACTCTCTGTGTCCATTTCCTGCCCTCTCTTCTCATCCTTCTTCTCCTGTCTTCACTGGGATTCGATCCACAGAATTTCCGATGTGGGAGAAAGGTGTCCCACTGCCTGCGCCACCTTAGTTCCTGGATTTTTGGTGCATCACGTCTTGGCTCTCCCTTGTGTCACTCTCCTGTTACATCATCATCTTGTTGTGTGGCTCGCAGGGCCTGGCGGCATACCCGCACGTGGGGCCTGGTGGCCCACGTGCCTTCTATATATATATTTTTTCATTTTTACTGGGAGGTCCCGGGGATTGAAACCAGGTCTCTCCATATGGGAGACGGACACCCAACCACCCGAGCCACATCTGTCCCCCTGCTATATCTTTTAAGGTTGACCAAAGATACCCAAAATTATAGTCTTTTCCCATACAGGATGGTCATATAATAAATCAGACGTAGTTTATCACAAGCATTTTAAACCAGACCTAGGGATTAAAACTAGGTGTGGGGACACATGCATGGTTTCTAATATAGTGAATGTTTATCCTACCCTGATTATCACAAAATCAGGACAGCAAGAATATTCGCATCTATTATATACTTAATCAGAGTTCAGAAGGCGGCGTGAGAAAGGATTGGGAACAGCCAATATCTGAGAGATAATGGCTGAGAATTTTCCAGAAGTAACCAAAGATTCCAACCTACCAATTCAAGAAATTCAATAAATCCCAACCAGGAAAAATAAAAAGAAATCAAACATAGACGTATCATAGGATAACTGTAGAACACTGAAAACAAAGAGAAGGTTTTCCAAAGCAGCAAGTAAGAAATGTAATGAGAGGCTGACTGGCAGAAAAGCTCTTTTGCATACCTTAATCTTGTTATGAAAGTGAATGTTTGAATATTCTGTAGCAATCTGCAAACATTAGTCAATACTTCAGAATGAGGCTGTTTACACAAATATGTCTGTTTTGACAAAATGAAAGTTATTTTCACTGGCAGAGATCCAGTTCTGTCATAAACACTTGAAAGGATTTTCTTCTTCCAAAGGAAAAGAAAGCAGAACTAACTAAACAAAGGGTTTCTCAAAATGACTAAGGGCATTTCCTCCTCTCCCCCTCCATCACCATTACCACTACTACACTTTAGCTTTCCTAGTTTACCTCTAATGGAAATTTGAGAGCCAAAATATGAACCAGGCTCATTACATAGGCTTTGGTATTTCAATCACTCTTCTCTGAAATGAGGCTCAGACTAGCCCACAAAACTCTCAAGTGTGGAAAGAACATGGGCTTAGGAATGAGAAAGATATGCTAATACCAATTAGGCAAGTTACTGAACCTCCATAGGCAGTTTCCTCATCTGTAAAGTAAGGATCATAAATAGCACCTACTTTTGTTTATTCATTCAATACATATATAAGAATTTTTTACTGGGGACATAAAGATATATGTATATATGTGCATATATAAATATAAATATATGGATATACACACACTTCTGGGAAAACAAAGCATAATGTTGGTAGTCGAATCTTTACATTATAGGCAGGAGAATGGTTGAGATTTCTCTGGCAATATGACCCAGACAAATGAGCTAAAAGACCTATTTCATGGCCTCTGGGAAGAGACAAATAGCGGTGGGGCAAGGGAGCAGAAGACTAACAGAGTAACAATCCTCATGGAAAATTTTGATTGAGTAGTTCTCATCCTGATGGTACACTGGAATTCACTTTTAAAAATACTGATGCCTGAGACCCACCTCAGATCAAGCAAATCAGAATTGCTGGGGGTGGGTACTAGTAGTTTTTTTTTTTTTTTTTTAAAGATTTTATTTACTTATTCATTTATCCCCCGCTTGCTGCCTGTGCTCGCCGGGTCAGCCAACCACGCCGTGCGGGCGGGCCTGCCTTCACCAGGAGGCCCCGGGAACCGAACCCAGGGCCTCCCATATGGCAAACGGGAGCCCCACTGATTGAGCCACAGCCGCCTCCCTCTTTCTTTTTTTTTTGATTAGCAAAATTGTAGGTTTACTGAAAAAAACAAACAAACAAACAAACAAACAAACAAAAACAGAAAATACAAAGCTCCCATATACCACATCTATTATTAACACCATGCATTAGTGTGGTACATTTGTTACAACTGGTGAAAGAATATTATTATAGGATACTAGTTTTTTAAAAGGCCACATTAGTCTATACCATGGTCTAACTTGCCTATTGCATATGGGCTCTCCATTTCATTTCTGAAAACCAGTATGTTGTGGGCAATTTCATTCTATAGGCGAGTTGCATGTCCCAACAAATCAATCAGAAAAACAAACAAAAAACCCTTCCTATTATTCCATAGCTTTCCTGGATATTAGATGCATAATTGAGTAAATACATTTTCAACTACACACAATGATTTTTAAAAAATCAGCATCCAATACTCATTTCACATCAAAACAGCACTCTGGAAATAGCAGGCATATACAGTGAATGATATTCTTGAGATTATATAATGTAATATCCAACAATGTCGAATAAATTGAGAAAAACTAACCAATTTCTAGTATTAAGAAAATATACAGCTCCCAAAATGCTCAAGATTGAGGAACGAACAAACAAACATAAGATGGGAATGCAACAATGGACTAAGTGGACTTATTATTATCGTAGTAATGGAAGAATTTGTGACATTTGATATCAGACAGCGGTCATCAGAGGTTCTGAGGGGAGGGAGAGGGAAGAATAGGTGTAATATGGGGCATTTGGGGACATTAGAATTGTTGTGCATGATATTGCAGTGATGGATACAAGCCATTATACATTTTGTCAAAACCTATAAAATTGTGCAGTGCAAAGTGTAAACCATAATGTAAACTACAGATCATGGTTAGCAGCAATGCTTCAATATATAGTCATCAATTATAACAAATGTACCACACTAATGAAAGATGTTAATGGGGAAAAATGTGGGAGGGGAGAGGTGGGGTAAATGAGAATCCCCTATATTTTCTATGTAATGTAACATTTATGTAATCTTAAGCTTCTTTAAAAATAAAGAACAAATAAAGACAATATACAGCTAACTTTATGAGCAATTAACAGTTAAAATATTAAACTTAAATATTAAACAAAGTAGGCACCAGGAAATATACTGAAAAATCTAGTATGGGATAAGATGGTCTTGGAATTCAGAGTATAATTTTTATAAATTGATACTAAACATGAAAACTAGGTAGAAGACATATATTTGGAGTCAGCTCTCTTGGCTCCAAGACATCTCCATTGCTCTCCTGAAATAAATCTACTAATGTTTGCTTCTCCATCTGATTGCAAATATGAACAAACGTAACAGAAATAGTTGTAAGTGGCAGATCTGTTCACTCAACATATTTCTGAAGATACTGTTCACTAAGGAAATATTCCAGTGAGATACAAAGCACTCCAAAGATTCTGCTTGCATTTTCTGTAAATTACTATAGTTTGAATTCTAATATCCAAGTTTAAATTGTTTCACTGCTGACATTCTTTATAGAACCTCTGAAAATCTTTGCTTCAACTGAAAAACATAAAACAAATACTTTTAAAGTTAGATCCCTGTCATTTATTTTATCATCCAGGGCCATCTTTTACTTCTTAATATCCTAAATGAAAAATAGAGAGATTGAGAGGTGATTATTAAGGGGTAAAGACTTTTTTGTTTGTTTTTTGTTTATTATTATTATTGGAATAATGAAAATGCTCTAATAATGATTGATGTGATGAATGCACAATTATGTGATTATACCAAATACCACTGACTGGATGGATTGCATGCCTTATTAATATGTATAAATAAAACTGATTTTAAAAAAAGGAAAAGAATGAAAAAAAACCTCAAGTAATTAAAAAATTAAGTGCATCTAAAATCATATGTTAATATTCAAAGACCATAACTATGGGAAGCGGCTGTGGCTCAATCAGTAGGGCTCCCGTTTACCATATGGGAGGCCCCGGGTTCGGTTCCCAGGGCCTCCTGGTGAAGGCAAGCCCGCCTGCACGGCGTGGTTAGCTGACCCAGCGAGCACAAGCAGCAAGGGGGGGATAAATGAATAAATAAATAAAATCTTTAAAAAACAAAAACAAAAACAAAAACAAAAACAAAGACCATAACTAGAAATTTTCACTTAAATTAAAGGGGCTCAGTATATAGAGGGTGAAAAAGTTTGAAAAATAGAAAATAAAATTCATCCAAATGTCAGTATCTCTACAAAGGAAAATTTTTCTAGGTTATGTAACAAATATAAACCTCCCACCAGAGATCTTAGAAACCTCGGTTTTTTTTTTTCCCCTGCAGGAGAATTTATTACTTTCCACTGAGGTTCCATTCATGTGTTTTTTTCTTCTTTCTATTCATAGCATCAAATCCTGACTAGCATGCACAACCTCAATAGAAAAGAAATACAAACTATGTAAAATGAGATAAAATAAAGCAAAATAGAATGTTAAGAATGGGTACCCTCGGTTTGGTGCCATAATGTCTAACATGTGCATTAGCACTCTTGGAACCCACCTTATATGCAACACTATTGGATGAATCCACAATGATAAACAGGGGCTTCCTTGTGAAAGGATAGAGATCTCCAGGATGAAGGCTGGGAAAACAACAACAGTGAAATATTGTGTAATTATATATCATCCAAGTGTCAGAAATCTTATTCCTTAGTTTGGTCTTGTTATATCTTCTTTTTATCATAGTACTGAGAGAAAACATCGATTAAGCAAAGGACAAAAACAGTCTGTATTTACTGGGATAGCCATACAGTAGTATTTTATTTGAAAGAAAAAAAAAGTTAAGAGATACTAATATTAACATGTATCATGTCCTGCCATATTATTCATTTATGTATATATTTATTGTCTCCCCCAACAATAATGCAATTTGGTTCACTAATGTATAACTAATGATTGAATAGTGCCTGGTATATAATAGATACTCAATAAAATATTTGTTCAATAAATAAGCATGAGCCCCAAATTCTAATTTCCTAGGATAGCCAGAGACTGAAATATTGATGGAATCCAAACAAATGTTATGAATAGTAGTCTAGAGGGAAACTTCCTAGTACTAGGAAAAAAGTCTCCATTTCATTTAAAATTTTAAAAGAGAGAATTATAATTTTTATAGTAGGGAGACAATGAATACATACCAGTGCATTTCCTTGTGGGACTGATTTCGTTTGTGGATGGCATCTCCATTTATAATATCCCGGTTGCTATTAGTAAGTACACCTCCAAAATCATAAGGACCTATAAAAACAAAGGGAAGAATCCTAGACTTCAACTGGAGAGTAACACTGATCTATTTTTCAATACAGAGAGGTATTGTGTGAATCTCTTGCTGACAAATACAGAGGATAGAAAACATTTTAATTATTTTAAAATTTAATGTTTTTTTTTTTTTAAGATTTTATTTATTTATTCATTTATCCCCCCCTTGCTGCTTGTGCTCGCTGGGTCAGCTAACCACGCCGTGCAGGCGGGCTTGCCTTCACCAGGAGGCCCTGGGAACCGAACCCGGGGCCTCCCATATGGTAAACGGGAGCCCTACTGATTGAGCCACAGCCACTTCCCAAAATTTAATGTTTTAATTTAATGCAGTATTTAAATGATTTCAGTATGTTGTTTGTTTCAATATTTTAAAAAATAATTTAGTTAATAATTTGCGGTTCAAACAGAATATAATGAGGAAAAAAAATAAGAAACTACTACATCCCAATATACTAGGTAATAAAAGGATTGGAGAATAAAGGATATTCAAAATGAGCTTTATATTTCAAGCAAAATAAAAACCTCAGATTCAACAAAATTATTTAAATAAGAACATTACAGAATGAAATCTTAATTTCATAAATATAATTTTAAGTGAGACACACTGTAATATTTAGGGCAATATTTAAATGGAATCTAAGAATTCTCATTTATAAAAACTTTATTTTTAAGAAAAGTACTGTGAAATTTTAGTGTGTGCGAAATCTGTTATTATTGCTATTAGATCAATCACTTCAGTTCCAATTTTGAAGTTAACCTTTTCCTAATGGTCCTATCACTTTTCTAAACTCCTATCTAAATGGAATAGCAACTGTGGGATGTTCAGAATAATCTCTCCTAAAGACCATTCAGTTAGTACATACTGTACTCTGAAAAAAGTAAAACAAAAGGTCAATATGTTAAGCTAGGGCCCCATAAACCTGATTTAACGATATGTTAGAAGACGTGCAAATAATTATTTATAAGTAACAGTACTAACTTCATTACCATTACTCTTTATTATAAGCATTATATTTAATTCTGAACAAAATCACAACAATGAAAAGACTACAGAGATTTTGTTTTGATTTCATTTTAACATTTTAAGATCTGTAGGTCATGCAAGGAAGATGACAGGGACATGCACTTATAAAGGAATGCAGATTTCAACAAACAGATGAGAAGGAAAATGTTAAGGATGTTAAGAAAAAAATTTTTCTGAGACAAAAATTTACTTGTCTTATTTTCATCAAAGTTACTCATATAATCTGACCTATTTCTGGACTCATATTCTGGGCAGTTTTAAGATTATATTCTGAAACAGCATCCCAATATTCTACAGTTTGAATCCATGAAAACAATATAAAGAAAAGAAAGGACAAAACTAATAAAATCATGACATAGACTTGAGATTTCAGTTACACAAGTGCACTGATTTCTACAAAGACTTTCAGCCACAACTTAGCCACTGACCAGATTTCCCAGTGCACAAAGGCTCAGAAAAATTCAATAATGTGAAGTAGATAATTAGGCTTAGTTATTATACCATCCTTTACAACATCAAAACATCAAATTCTTTATGTAAAATATACTTTCAGCAAATTTGAAAATGAGCCATGAGTTTAATATAGGAATTTTCTAACAATTTAAGGACTTCAATGTATAATATTTCAGAAAAAAAAATGACTGGGGAATCTACAATTAATATTTTAAGAAATAGACCAGGTTTCAAAATTGAAGCCTCTCTAGAAACCTGAGATAGTCTGTGGACTACGAGCCATTGTCTTGTAGAAAATAAAGAGAATTCAAGCCCTGCTCGTGACAGGGAGCATTCCTTTATTGTACCTTCACTATCAGAACGACCTGTGGGGAAAACGCCAGTGGCTGACAGGTAAATCAGAAGCACACTATTGGCAGGCAGCTCCTGAAATTAAAGAATATCACATATACAAAATAACAAATAGGAAAAACAATAGTTTTATTTAATATATGACATGTTAAAATTTTTGGGAAAACAAAAACCTAAGTTAACATATTGTTGATTTTTCCAAGAGAAGATTCACTCCTGCTAGTTCTGACTTAGAACTCTATACACAGCAAAGATTCCTTATAAATCTACAATCCATAACTATTACCAAAAGTTGTGAAGATATTCTGTGCTTCAAAAACCCCAACATTTAAAGAAATTACTAAAGTTCTTTGGTAATAAAAACCCAGAGGAAGGAGAATGATAATCAATATTCCCATTAACTAATGGTGAGGAACATTCACATCAAAGCAATTTCCATTCAAAAAATGGCTAGGATTAGGATAGTTATTCTAAATGCACTTGTTCATTTTAATATTTTTTTTTTTTTTTTTTACCGGGAGGTCCCGGGGATCGAACCCCGGTCTCTCCATATGGTAGACGGAAGCCCAACTTCTTGAGCCACATCCGTTTCCCTTCATTTTAATATTGTACTTAAATTCTTGACTTCAAAGAGAACAGTGACTCTCAGATCACATTTAGGGCACACTTTCCCCATATAGTAAAAAATATTGGATCAGACATACCTTAAAAGATGCTGCTAAGAATGTGTATAGTTGGCTGAAGGTTGGTTTGTAGAGCAGATACTTGTGGGGATTTTCTCGTCTGGTAGGCTTGTCACCTGATTCCTATAGTTACACACAGAAAACAAGTTGTATGTGACAGATGTCTCAATGCCTATTTTCACTATTCTCTTCATCAAATAGCTTTCTTTTTGCTCAATGTTACTATTATTATGTTTATCTATTTCTCCTGTGCCTCATCAAGAGAACTTCTTTACTCACACTTATACCATTTGTTGAATAATGGGGTCTGCATTTCACGAAGAGCAAAGCAGGTGAAGTGTTACCAAAATTGGAAATGTGGGGAAAAGATCACCTGCATTCCGGGTTTATTCATCTGGGAGGCTAAATTCATTGGCTCCCTTTCCAGGGCTTGTAACATCCGAAACATGTCAACAGTCAGCTCACTGAACTTGACCTGCAAGAAAAACAAATGTGACATTAATGTAGCTTGCAGATCTTGAAGTCTGAAATCATATAATTACCTTTTTTTTTTTTTTAAAAGATTTATTTATTTATTTATTCCCCACCGTCCTCGTTTTATACTCGCTGTCTGCTCTCCGTCTGTTCTTCTGTGTCTGCAGGTCTTCTCTATTCAGGCAGCACTGAGATCTGATCCCGGGATCTTCCAGAGTGGGAGAGAGGCTTTCAACCTCTTGCACCACCTCAGCTCCGTGGTCTGCTGTGTCTCTTATTGTCTCTTCTCTGTGTCTCTTTTTGTTGCGTCATCTTGCTGTGCCAGCTCTCCACGTAGACCAGCACTCCTGCGCTGGCCAGCACTCAGCACTGGCCAGCTCACCTTCCACCAGGAGGCCCTGGGAATCAAACCCTGGACCTCCCACATGGTAGACGGTAGCCCAATTGTTGAGCCACATCCGTTTCCCCATATAATTACTCTTGACAATCATGTGATGTTTATGACATTGGGCATTTTATTCTCCAGTATTTCATTGTGAAAAAATTTAAAAGATAGATAAGTTGAACGCACTGTATAGTGACAACCATATGCCCATCATCTAGATCCTATAATTAACGTGTTTCTATATTTACTTAATCACATATCTCTTCATCTATCCATCCTCTATCAATCCATCAATGTTCTCAATGTCCTATTTATTAACAATAATTAAAAAAGTTATGTAGGATTTCCAGAAAGATGGAGGATTATAGAGACACAGGATTTACTTCTCTTCCAGAAAAAAAGCTAGAAGATAGGCAGAAACGGCCTGGAAAAAAAAAAAAAAAGTTTTAGAGCAGGGGTTCTTTTTTTGTTCCACGGACCCCTTTGCCAATCGATGAAAACCATGGACCCCTTCTCACAATGTAGAAGCAGACAGTTTTATGACACTCAACATCAGAGGTCAGAGAAAACAAAGATAATAAGTTGATTTTTTTTCAATCCAAACCACTGAACCCCCCGAAATCTTTCCACAGACCCTGGGGGGTCTGTGGACCCCTGGTTACGAATCCCTGTTTTAGAGTTTAGGGTATGAGGGGAAGGCTGGGCACCATTCAGAAGACAGAGGGACAAAGAAAAGAATCTTGAAGGGAAAACTCTGAGTAAAAGCTGTAGCTGCAGGTGCCCATACACCTACCCTGAGCAGAGAGCTTTGATTTCTCTAGCCTCTGGCTATGCACAGAGCAGGCTGCAGGGGTACACCTTCCCAGGAAAGGGGAGAGAGAGACACAGCCTAAGGCTGATTCAGCTTTTGGCCAACAAATTTGGTCTGCTGTGTCCCACTGCACTATGATTTCTTTTAGAAGTGTTTTGTAGTTTTCTAAATATAGATCCTGTATTTCTTTGGTTAAATTGACTCCTAGGAATTCGGGTCTTTTTGTAGCTATTGTAAATGTAATTTTTTCTCTGGATTACAGCCTAAAATTGTACAATAAAAGTGTACAGGAACATTACTGATTTTTGCATGTTGATCTACTATCCTGCGACTTTGCTGAATTAGTTATTTCAAGTAGCTTTGTCATAGACATTTCAGTATTTTCTAAATATAGGATCATGTCATCTGTCTCTTTTCCATTATATACCTTTTTTTTCTTGTCTAATTACTCTAGCTAGAACTTCTAATACAATGTTAAATAACAGCGGTGATAATGGGCATCCATGACTTTTACCTATTGTAGAGGAAAAGCTATCAATTTTTCCCCAATGAGTATGATGTTGACCGTGGGTTTTTCAATATGCCCTTTATCATATTGAAGAACTTTCTATCAATTCTTACCTTTTTAAGAGTTTTTATCAAGAAAGGATGCTGGATTTTGTCAAATGTCTTTTCTGCATCGATCAAGATGATCATGTGGTATTTTCCCTTCAATCTGTTCATGTGGTATATTACGTTAATTGATTTTCTTGTGTTGAACCATCCTTGCATACCAGGAATAAATCCCACTTGGTCATGGTGTATAATTCTTTTAATATGCTGTTGGATTCTATTTGCAAGTATTTTGTTGAGAATATTTGTATCTATGTTCATTAGAGAGATTAACTGTAATTTACTTTTCTTGTAGAATTTTTTGCTGGTTTTGGCATCATAAAATGTGTTAGGTAATTTTCCTTCCTCTTCAATTTTTTGGAAAAGGTTAAACAGGATTGGTGTTAATTCTTCTTGAAATGCTTGACAGAATTCACCTGTAAAGCTATCTAGATGGTCCTAGACTTTTCTTTGTTGGGAGATTTTTGATAACTGATTCAATCTCTTTAAATGTGACTGGTTTGTTCAATTCTGGTATTTCCTGTAGAGTCAATGTAGGTTGTGTGTTTCTAGGAGTTTGTCCATTTCATTTAGGTTGCCTAATTTTTTGACATACAGTTAGTTTCCCATAATATCCTTTTTTTAAAAAAGATTCCTTTATCTCTCCCACTCCCCTCATTGTTTGCACTCACTGTTTTCTCTCTGTGTCTGTTTGTTGTGTGCTGTGTCTGCTCGTCTTCTTTTTAGGAAGCACTAGGAACCTTCCATGTGGGAGGGAGGTGCCCAATTGTCTGAGCTACCCCTGCTCCCTACTTGTTTTGTCTCTAATTGTGTTTCCTCGTTGCATCATCTTGTTGTGTCAGCTCACTGGGCCAGCCTGTCACGTCAGCTTGCTGTATTGCTCATCTTCTTTAGGAGGCACCGGGAACCAAACGGGGACCTCCCAGTGGTAGGCAGGCATCCAACTGCTTGAGACACATTTGCTTCCCATAATACACTCTTTTTTTTTTTAAGATTTTATTTATTTTATCCATTTTAAACCCCCCCTCCCCATTTGCTGTTCTGTGTCCATTTGCTGGGCAATTCTCCATGTCTGTTTCCTGCCATCTCTTCTCATCATCCTCCTCCAGTCTTCACCAGGATTCGATCCTGGAGACCTCCGATGTAGGAGAGAGGCATTCCGCCGCCTGCGCCACCTCAGCTCCTGGCTTCTGGAGCTTTCGGAGCATCTCGTCTTGTCTCTCCCCTGCTACGTCATCATTCCGCTGCATGGCTCCCGGGGCCCGACAGCTCAGCGGCACACAGAGCCTGGCAGCCCATGCGCCCTCTATATATACACATCCTTCTATTTTACAGGGAGGTCCTGGGGATTGAACCCAGGTCCCTCCATATGGCAGACGGATGCCCAACCATTTGAGCCACATCTGCCCCCCATAATACACTCTTATGATCCTTTTCATTCCTGTGGGGTCAGTCATATCGTCCCTCCTTTCATTTCTGAGTTTATTTATTAGCATCTTCTCTATTCTTTTCTTTGTTAGTCTAGCTAAGGGTTTGCCAAAATTTATTGATATTCTCAAAGAACCAGGTTTTGGTTTTATTGATTTTCTCTATTGTTTTTGTTGTTCTCAATTTCACTTATTTCTGCTCTAATCTTTATCATTTCTTATTTTCTGCTTGCTTTGTGATTGGTTTGTTGTTTTTTTCTAGTTCCTCCAGGTGTTCAGTTAGGTCTTTGATTTTAGCTCTTTCTTTTATTTTAATATAAGTGTTTACGGCTATAAATTTCCCTCTCAGCAATGCCATTGCTGCATCCCAAAGTTTTGATAAGTTGTGTTCTCATTTTAATTTGTCTCAAGATATTGACTAATTCTCTTACAATTCCTTCTTTGACCCACTAATTGTTTTGGAGTGTGTTGTTCATGCTCCACACATCTGCAAATTCCCCCCTTTCCTATATATTATTGATTTCCAATTTCATTCCATTATGATCTGAGAAGGTGCTTTGTATAATTTCAATCTTTTTCTATTTATTGAGACCTGCTTTGTGACCCAACATGTGGACTATCCTGGAGAAAGATCCAAGAGCATTTGAGAAGAATGTATAACCCACTGATTTAGGATGCAACATTCTATATATGTCTGTGAGGTCTAGCTTGTTTATCATATTGTTCAGGCTCTCTGTTTCCTTGCTGATCTTCTGTCTAGTTGTTCTAAATAATGATGTGATTGGTGTGTTGAAGTTTCCAACTATTATTGTAGAGATGTCTATGTCTTCCTCTAGTTTTGCCAAAGTTTGCATTGTGTATTTTGGGGCACTCTGGTTAGGTGCATAGGAATTTATGACTGTTACTTCTTCCCGGTGGATTGTACCTTTTATTAATATACAATGGCCTTCTGCAACTCTTATAACTTTTTCTTTTTGCATTTCAAGTCTGTTTTATCCAATACTAGTATAGCTACCCCTGCTCTTTTTCAGTTACTGTTTGCATGAAATATCTATTTCCAACCTTTTATTTTTCAGCCAATTTGCATCCCTGGATCTAAGGTGAGACTCTTGTAGACAGCATATGGCTCATGTTTTTTTTTTTTTTTAATCCATTCTGTCATTCTATTTTGTTTAGGGAGTTTAATCCATTTACATTCAATGATATTACTGTAAATGCACTATTTACTTGCACCATTTTATTCTTTGTCTTTCAAATGTTGTATCTTATTTTTGTTTGTCTTTTTACTCTTTTAGTTACCCTTTCTGCTAGTCTTTCCTTTTACACTCTCCTCAAACTTCTCTCTCCTGTCTTTCTTTCAGGCTGTAAGCCTCCCTTTTAATGCTTTCTGCATACTTTTCAATGAACTTCCTTTGTTTTTATTTATTTGTGAATATTTTCAACTCACCTTCATATTTGAAGGACAATTTTGCTGGAAGAGATACCTGGACACTTTGGCAAGGCACATAACCCCATGAAATCAGCACCCCATGGATAGGCTTTACCTTAAGACTGTATGAAAACCTATTCCCCCAATGTAACAGAGTTAGACTCATTTATAATTTCCTTACACACGATTCTTTTACCCCTTTTATTTGAACCTATAATTAGTAATATACCCATTAAATAAATATATATCACAGAGGCTAAATCTTCAGTCTGTTCAATGCTGGTTGAGCCCTGAATCTCAGCACAGTTGCAGTCAACACCTACTTTCCAGTTCATCAGACTCACCCAGGATAACTAACAAAATAATGATGATGGACAATTTCCATCCCAAAAAGCAAAGAGTATCTACAATTGCAAGCAAAACAGTTCCTTCCATTTGTCCCATAAGATCTAAGCCCCCTCTCAAATCTGAAGCCGAGCAGGCATCACCATCCCAAAATCCTCAAGATTGAGGAATGAACAAACATAAGGGGGAGAATGCAACCATGGACCAAAATAGACATAATTATTGTAGTAACAGAGAACTTGTCACATTGATAAAAAGATAGTGGTTTCCAGGGGTTTTGAAGGGAGAGGGAGGGAAGAATAGGTGGAACATAGGGTATTTATAGGGCATTGGAATTGTTCTGCATGGTATTGCAATGATGGATACAGGCCAGCAAACATTTTTGTCGAAACCTATAAAATTGTATGCTGCAAAGGATAAACCATAATGTAAACTACAGACCATGGTTAGTAGCAATGTTTCAATATTTGTTCATCAATTGTAACAAACACACTACACTAATGTAAGATATTATTAATAGGAGAGAATGTGAGTGGGGTATATGGGAATCCCATATATATCCTTTATTTTTTTTTAAAGGAGGTACCAGGGATTGAATCCAGGACCTCATATATAGAAAGCAGGCACTCAACCACTGAGCAACAATTGCTCCCCAATTTCCCCAATCCCCTATTTTTTTTGTAGTACCGGGGGCCAGGATAGAACCCAGAACCTTGTATGTGGGAAGCTGGTGCTCAACCCTTAACCACTAAGCCACATCGGCTTCCCTGAGTTGGTTTTTCCTTTTGTTTTGCTTGTTGTTTGTTTTTTCAGGTGGCACGGGGAGCCAAACCCAGGACCTCCCACATGGGAGGTAGGTGCCCAACTGCTTGAGCCACATTCGTCCCCAAATCCCCTATATTTTTGCTGTAACTTTTCTGTAATCTAAAACTTCTTTAAAAATGGAGTTTTTAAACATTTATTTACTTTTAAAATATTTTTAAAGATGCTTAGATCACATAAATGTTACACAAAAATTACAGGGATTTCCATGTTCCCCACCTCCCATACCTCCCATAACATCCCACATAAACATCTTTCATTAGTGTGGCACATCACCTGCAATGGTTATACACATCCTGGGGCTTTGCCACTAAGCATGGACCATAGTTCACATTATAGACCACACTCTCTCCCACACAATTCTGCATGTTATATCCTAATGTAAAATGGCCTATATCTGTCATTGTAATGTCACTCAGGATAATTCCCAAGTACTAAAAAAGGACCTGTATTACAACTGCTTTTCCCTTCCCTGCCCCAAAAGCGTCCAGTGGTCACTGGCTCCACCTCATTGTTGTAATTTTTTCCATTGCTTGAATCACAATATGTCTACAACAGAATACCATTAAGTCCACTCTAGTCCATAGCTCTTCCCCCAATCCTGAGGAGTTTGGGGTGGTGATGCCCACTCCACCTCCAAGTGAGAGGGGACTTATATCCCATGGATATGGTGGGTGGGATTATCCTGCCTGCAGCTGCAGGCTCTCTTCACTCCTTGGGATGGCCGTTGTCCATCACTGTCTCCTCACCAGGTGACTTGGGTGAGTCCACTGAGCTGCAGAGTAGGAGTTGCAGCTCCACTGAGATTCCAGGCACAGCTGGCACCTGGGCAGGCCAGAGGCTCCAGTCTCTGGAAGTACACCTACAAACTCCAGCATCACATATAGGTTTGAATAGAAGGGACTGATGGACCATGTGCAGGGAGGACTTATTTGAGTCCAACCCTGTCACTCTCAGGAGCACAGATTCCAAAGTAGAGCCCACTGATAAGGCATCAATCTCTGGAGTTATCCCCCCTTATATAGGGCCTGGGTGTCTCCAGAGCCCTCAGAAGCCTCTCTGTGTGGGATGATATCCACTTTGGTGTTCTATGAGATCCTACTGAGGTGTGCGTAAGCGTTACCTCTGGGATGACCTCCCGACTCTCTTTGAAGTCTCTTAGTCACATGAACTCATTTGTCTTTACCTATTCCCCCTTTAATTCAAGGTCTTTTTCCAGCCATATAGCCAGTTGGCACTTGGTATTAATCCCTCGTTGCCAGGGAGGCTCATCCTTGGGAGTCATGTCCCATGCTGGGGGGAAGGTAATGCATTCATATGCTGAGTTTGGCTTAGAGAGAGGCCACATTTGAGCAACAAGGAGGCTCTCAGGTGGCAACCCTTAGGTACCCCATAACAGTAGGCTAAGTTTCAATTATAAGAGCAAAGACTCGTAAGGCTAGTCATCAATAACAAGAATCCAACAGCGGACCCTTCTCCTTTGCCAGACACTGTCCCTGCACTCGGGGGACTGTTGCTGCTCCCTTTGAGAATGTGGCAGAGCTCTCCAGGCTGGGAATTCAGTATTCCCTCATTTATTGAGTGACTGTCTAACCACTATGACCATGCCCCACCCGTTCATCATTTGAACAATTTTATATATCTTTCATGTATATTCAGGTGAACTTCCTCCCATGAAACCCCCATCCCAGACACCCCCCACCAATTATCCTCTCCTGCCCCCTCTGTAACCCTTCTGTACCCAAACCTTCCTTGAAGATGAAGCCCATATAATAGCCAAATACAATTAATAGGAAAATGAAATAATAAAGATAAGTTTAAATATAAGAGATAAAATATATGGAAACTTAAAAGAAACACTAGAAATAAAATAAAATTAAAGGATTGGGATATTCAAAAAATGGGAAAAAACAAAAAAAAATAAAAATAAAAAATTTTTTTAAAAACATTTTTCCTTTTATCACTGCATTATCGGGTGTCCAGTCTGTACTGTGGCACATGCCCCCTCTCACTCCTCTGTGTTTCCCAAATTTTCATTTAATTTTCAAAGAAGTTTTAGGTCACAGCAAAGTCACACAGAGAATACTAGAGACTCCCATATACACAACCTCCTTCCCCTTTCCTCACCCAATATTAAAACCTTTTTTATGTGGATGGTAGCATTGTTATAACTGTTATACAGATAGTGAAGCTTAGCTACTAAACATTATCAATGGTTTACAGTATAGTTTACAATTTAGATGGTATAGTTTTATAATTTTTGATGATATTTACTATGTCCTGTGTCCATCACTGTAAGGTAATGAAAAACATTTCCCCTGACCACTAAATACCCCGTTTGATCTTTTCTGTTCCTTCCTCCCTATCCCCCTGGGGCACATGACACCCCCATCTTGACTCATTGGATGACAAGATTCATAGTTACATGAAACAAGAGGTCTTGACACGCTGATTGTCCTCCCCTATTAGGATCCACCCTTGCTCCTAAGAGAGGTTTAAGAATTCTTGGCTAGGGAAGCGGCTGTGGCTCAATCAGTGGGGCTCCCGTTTGCCATGTGGGGGGCCCCTGGTTCGGTTCCTGGGGCCTCCTGGTGGGGGCGGGCCCGCCCGCGCGGCGTGGTTGGCCGACCCAGCAAGCGCAAGCAGCGGGGTGGGGGGGGGGGAAAAAACAAAAAAAAAAAAAGAAAAAAAAAAAAAGAATTCTTGGCTAGTAATTTTTCTCTTTCAATATCCCAATTATATCATACCACTGTCTTCTTGCCTATGTGGTTCTGATGAGAAATCCCCACTAAGTCTTACTGGGTGTTCCTTGTATGTGATGGATTCCTTCTCCCTTGCTGCTCTCAGAATTTTCTCTTTATTTTTGGCTTTTGACATTCTCAATAGTATGTGTCTTGGAGGAGGTCTATTTGCATTTATTATGACTAGGGTACACTGTACTTCTTAGATATGTAAAATCATTTCTTTCATGAGAATTGGGAAATTTTCAGCCATTATTTCCTCAAATACTTTCTGCCTCTTTTCCCTTCTCTTCTCCTTCTGAAGCTTCCATGACAGGTGTATTAGTCAGCCAAAGGGGTGTTGATGCAAAATAACCAGAAATTGGTTGGTTTTTATAAAGCGTATTTACTTGGGGTAGAAGCTTACAGTTACCAGGCCATAAAGCATTAATTTACTTCCTTCACCAAAGTCTATGGCCACCTGTTGGAGCAAGATGTCTGCCGATGCCAGCCAGGGTTCAGGTTTCCTGGGTTCCTCTCTTCCCAGGGCTTGACTCTCTATGGGCCCAGGTGCTCTGGTAGGTCCACAAGGCCAGCTGTAGACTATTAGGCAAATGGCTTGCTTCTCTTCCTGGGGCCTTCTCTCTTTCCTCACGATCAAGCTCCAGCTCAAGACTCCGCATGAGAACTCCAACATCAAAACTCCAACTAACTCCTCTGCTCTGCCATGTAGTTTTATCTGAGTCCCTGCCCACCAAGGGGCAGGGACTCAATGTCCTACTGACATGGCCCAATCAAAGCCCTAATCATAACTTAATCATGCCCAGAGGAACAGACAAGTTTACAAGCATAATCCAATATCTATTTTTGGAATTCATAAATAATGCCAAACTGCTACAACAAGTATGTTGTTTTACTTAAGTGTTATCATTCAACTCCTTGAGCTGTTGCTCAACTTCTTCCATTCTTTTTTCTCTCTGTTCTTCTCTCTTCAATTTCAGCTATTCTTTCTTCTGCATCACTTATTCTTTCTTCTATCATTTTGGGTCTGCTGTTGTATGCCTCTAATGTGTGCTTGAACTCACCTACTGTGCTTTTCATTCTCATAAGCTCTGTTATTTTTCTATTCAGGTTTTCAAATTCTTCGTTGTGCTTGCCCAGTATCCTTTATTATTATTATTATTATTATTAATTTTTATTCCCAACCTCCCACCCCTCCTGAGATGGCTTGCTCATCTGTCTGCTCATTGTCTGCTCATCTTCTTTAGATGGCGCTGGGAACCGAAGCTGGCCCCTCTCATGTGGGAGGCGAGTACCCAACAGCTTGAGCCACTTCCACTCCCTGTTGGTTGTATCTTCTGCTGGCTGCGTCATCTGCTGGTTGCAGCATCTGCTCATCTTCTTTAGGAGGCACCAGGAACTGAACCCAGTTCCTCCCGTGTGGGAGGCGGGTGCCCAACTGCTTGAACCACATCTGTTTCTTTTTTTTTTTTTTTAACTTTATTTTGTACATTTAAAAATTGAAAACATAAGCATTAAAAACTAAAAAGTAAACACAGATGAATAAATATATACATTTCTCAATTAAATGTAATGGATACATGTAAATTTTTTTTTTGTTGTTTGTTTTTTTGGTGTTTTTTTTTTTTGTGAATCAAACAATATATTACACAATATATTTGGTTCATAGTAATGCATTCATACAGTATTTGTCCTTTTGTGTCTGGCTTGCTTCACTCAACATAATGTCCTCCATGTTCATCCATGTTGCCATATATTTTATGACTTCATTTCTTCTTACAGCTGCATAATATTCCATCGTGTGAATAGACCACAGTTTGTTTAGCCACTCATCTGTTGATGGACACCTGGGTTGTTTCCAACTTTTGGCAATGGTGAATAATGTGGCTATGAACATCGGTGTGCTGTTTCTTTTTTATTGGTTTATTATTACACCCAGTGTCCTCTTGATGTACATTTGTGTGAACCTCATTGATTAGTTGTCTCAAATTCCATTTCTCATCTGGGGGTTTGATCTAGTCCATTGCTTGGGCCATATCTTCCATTTTCTTAGTATGGCTTGTAATTTTTTGCTGATGCCTAAGCATGTAATTATGATGGTAATTTACTCTGATGCTCAAATTTACTCTCTTACATAGAGATTTAGTGGCAGGAGGCTGTGGGTTACTGCTGTTCTTTGATTCTTGGTTCAACCTGTTCTAGCTCTTTAGGATTATCCCCATTTAGTTGTTTAAATCCAGGCCATGGACCCAGTAATGGGTTACAGGCCCACTTTCAAGGACCTTGGGGATGGAGGTTGGAAATGCCTGAAAAAGCCTCTCTTATTTATTTACTTTTAATTTCCTTTGGGTACCTCCTTGGTCCACCATCTCAGTTCAACCCCTGGTCAGAATGTGTTCCTTGCAATACTGACTACAACAATATGACAGGGGTTTCTGCCTCAGGGCTATTTAGAGCCTCACAAATCAAACTTTCTTAGAAGTTGTTGTATCCAACCTTTTCCAGCAACCCCCTCCCTATTCCCGGGTACAAAATAATTCCACTCCTCTCTGCATCCTCAACCCCAGTACTGGTCAGTAGGGAGGGTGTTTGAGAAGGCTGGATCTCTTTAGTCCTGTGCGGGCTCCCAGGGCAAACAATGGCATGGTCCCACCCGGCCTGGAAGGGCTCGTGGGACACAGCAGACCAAATCTGTGGGTCAAAAGCTGGATCAGCCTTAGGCTGCGTCTCTCTCTCTCTCTCTCTCCACTGTCCTGGGGAGGTCGACCTCTGCAGCCCTCTCTGTCCATAGCTGCCAAAGCTTTCGGCTGTGAGGGTGGAGGAATGGGCACTTGCAGCTGCAGCTTTTCACTCAGTTTTCCCATTGAGATTCTTTTCTTCTGCCACTCTCTCTTCTGGATGATATCCAGCCTTTCCCTGGTGTTCTAAGCCCTAGAACATTTTTTTTCCAGGCCATTTCTGCCTGCCTTTTGCTATTTTTCTGGGAGAAAAGTGAGTTCTGTGTCTCTCTAATCCTGCATATTCCCAGAAGTCACTCTCTAGCCTTTTAATTCTCCTTTCATACATTTTTCCTCTGTAGATATATTTGTTACATCCCAAGACATATAATCAGGTTCAGTGACTGATATTATCATATATATATATATAGGCCCAACAAGTCAGAAACCTAGAAGTTGTCTTCGAAACCTACTTCTCCCTTACCTCCATATCCAAACAAATGCCAAATACTGTTGGTTGTACCCCCTATATATCTCTTGGAGTTAACTTCATTAATCTAATAATATCCACAGCTTTCTAATACAAGATCTTATCGTCTCTAACCAAGATTATGGCAACAATTTCCAATTAGCTCTGTCACATCCATTTTGGCTCCAATCTGCTCTCCACAACTACAACTGAAATGATATTTCTAAAATACAGGTCTCAGCATGACTGACAGAGCACACTCTGCTCTTTACATTCTTATCTTCTACTTACTATTTAGTTCTTAGCTCAAGCAATTGTTCTCAGAAAAACTTTCAAGGATATCCCAGATTAGGTCAAATCCCTCAGTTATAGATTCTTAGAACCATCCATTTCTCCTTTGTTCCATTTGTTCAAGTGCAATTTTATATTTATCCAGATAGTTATTTGATTAATGTCTGTCATTAGATCCAGACTGTAAGCTCTATTAGGGAAAGCACTTTTTTTTTTTTCTTCTCCCATTCATTCTATTCTAGTGTCTGGTACATAACTGGTACTCAATAAATATTTACTGAATGAATGATTCATTTGCTGAATTAAGTCTCACACTGCCAGTCATTAAAAAGATTACCACAGATGGGAAACTCTTCTTCAGAAAAATAGCTAGAGGACAAGCTGAAACAGCCCGAAAAAGATCTTCTAGGACAGCAGGCAAAGGCTGGACACCACCCAGAGGAGAGAGGGACAAAGGAGGGAAATCGTGACAACAGAACCATGAGTTGAAACCAGGGGCTGCTGCTACCGGGACCCTCCCCCACACTAACGACACTTTAGAATTCTCTGGGCCTGCGACTACAGACAAAGAGGGCTCCAGGGATCTACCACCTCAGGAAAGGGAAGAGAGGGACACAGCCTAAGGTGGACTCAGCTTCTGACCCACAAATATGGTCTGTTGTGTCCCACGAGCCCTTCCAGGCCAGGTGAGACCGCACAGTGGTTTGCCCTGGGAGCCAGCAAAGGACTAGAGAAATCCTACCCTCTCTTCTAGCTGGGACTAATTGTTGAGGACACCCCAGGAAAGGGGAGAGAGAGGAACACAGCCTAAGGCTGACAGCTTTTGACTCAAATTTGGTCTGCTGTATCCCAAGAGCCTTTCCAGGCCTGTGGGGCTTCGCGATTGTTTGCAAGGGGCTAAAGATATACAACCCTCCAAATCTCCTCCTCTACTAACAGGGACTGATTGTTGAGGAATCAGAGGGGAGTGGAAATATTTCCTGGGGGAGGAGGGGAGGGAAGGAGGGGGCTGCCAGAGAAGACTAGAGAATATCTCAGAGAAAGTTTGAATTACAAGGCTCCTAGCCTCCAGACAAGAAGCTCTATCACATTGAGCTGGTCTGTGTTGCAAATGCACTCCGACCAGGCATTGAATTGTGAGCTTCCAAAAGAGCGCCATCTCCTGGCAGACCAAGGAAGTGCACACAAGAAATAAATAAGTAGGACAGGCTTTTTCTGGCCTCTCTACCCTCCCTGCCCAAAGCCCTAGAAAGCTACAATACAATTAATTACTGGGTCCAGTGACCAGTTTTGAGCAACCAGCAGGACAATCCTAACAATTCAGGTCAAGCCAAAAATCAAAGAGCTGTGCTAACTCACAGCCTCCTGCCTCTAACTCCCAACAAAAGAGAAAGAAATCGAGCATCTGAGTAAACTAGAGACTAATCAGATGTCTAGATATCAGCAAAAAATTACGAGCCATACTAAGAAAATAGAAGACATGGTCCAAGAAAAGGAATACGTCAAAGCCCCAGACGAGATGCAGAATTTGAGAGAACTAATCAGTGAAATGTGCACAAATTTCCAAAATCAAATTAATGAGTTGAAAGACAACATAGTTAAAGACATAAATGACATCAAGAAGACATTGAGCAAATGCAAAGTAGAATTTGAAACCCTGAACAGAAAAGTAACAGAGCTCATGGGAATGAAAGATATAACAGGTGAGATCAAAAACACATTTGAGGCATATAAGAGCAGACTCGAAATGATAGAAGAAAAAGATTACCATAATCAAAACCATACTTTCATATAAGGAAACAAAATAGCCAAATCTATATCAAAAGGAAAAATAAAGCTTCTACTTCCAGTAATATATAGGTAAGATACCCATGAACACTTCTCTTTGAAATGCAGTGATGAACCTGCAAGAAAGTAAGAGATTTCCTCTGAGGCCAGGAATGAAGGAGAATAGGTTTAAAAAGGTGAGTGACGGGAAGCGGCTGTGGCTCAATCAGTAGGGCTCCCGTTTACCATATGGGAGGCCCCGGGTTCGGTTCCCGGGGCCTCCTGGTGAAGGCAAGCCTGCCCGCACGGCGTGGTTAGCTGACCCAGCGAGCACAAGCAGCAAGGGGGGGGTAAATGAATAAATAAATAAAATCTTTAAAAAAAATAAAAAATAAAATAAAAAAATAAAAAGGTGAGTGAGTATTAATGCTTTTGGCTGCCCTGCAGCAATGGTAGCATGGGACAGTGGGAAGACTAGCTAGAAGATCCCAATACCCAAATACCCCAATAAAGCTGGAAGACAAAAGGAAATAACCTCAGAGAAGGAGCACAGTAGCAAAAAATCTGCTGCAGGGAGGCAGACATTATGCAAATAAGTCTACCTTGGCCTTGGCTCTAGGTAGAGGAAGAGAAAAGTCTTCCCCCAAAGAATTCATTGTCATTGTCTGGGTCCCATATAGTCTGGGAATCCAAATTCACACTATTTGCACAGCCCAAAAATATGTAAGGATTTTTGCTTAAAGACGACTAAACCTGGTAGTGCAGATTCTCTCTTGAGGAAGGCATCCTCAATTGAAATTTCAAAGAATTTTAGCTGACAGAGTTACAACCAAAAATTCACAACCAGGGAAGCGGCTGTGGCTCAATCAGTAGGGCTCCCGTTTACCATATGGGAGGCCCCGGGTTCGGTTCCCAGGGCCTCCTGGTGAGGGCAGGCCCGCCCGCACGGCGTGGTTGGCTGACCCAGCGAGCACGGGCAGCAAGGGGGGGATAAATGAATGAATAAATAAAATCTTTAAAAAAAAAAAAAAAAAAAAAAATTCACAACCAAAAATCACACATGAAGAAAAAAGTCACCTCTATTCAGTCAACAGAAACAATATGGGATTCAATTAAAAGTACAAAAACATCAGATAATATGTAAAAAAAAAGTATGTTTTCTATGCTTAAGTAAACAAAAGAAGGAATAAAATCATGATTAAGACTCTTAAAAACTACCAAGATGTGGAAAATAACCTACAACTTTTAGAAATGAAAAATACAATAAATGAAATTTAAAACTGAATGGAGGGAGCGGATGTAGCTTAAGTGGTTAAGCACCTGCTTCCCATGTATGAGGCCCTGGGTTCAATCCCCGGTACCTACTAAAAACAAACAAACAAACAAAGAAAAGCAACTCTCATTGGGGAGCAGATGTAGCTCAGTAGTTGAGTTTCCGCTTCCCATGTATGAGGTCCTGGGTTCAATCCCCAGTACTGCCTTAAAACAAAACAAACAAAATGTGAATGGAAGGAACTTCTGCTTCCAAGAAAGATGGAGCAGTGAACAATAAATCATAAACCTAGCTGAGAACAAGGAAACCTGAATAAAATATAAAAATCATCCAGGATAAAGTTATCAGAAAGGACACTAAAGGTTCTAAAGTTCTGGAGAGGGGACAATAGCAAAAAGAGGGGCAAACTATCTACAGGTGACTATTTTTGAATCTATTTTTAAGAGGCTGAGAATCCTGGCTTTGCCAGGGGAAAGGGTTCCAGATGAGGGACAAAGAAACCAGTGGTGGTCTCTAAAGCCACAGTGACATAATAGAAAACTTAAGGAGCCTCAAAGAGGCTGGTTTCCCTCAAGACATTTATCAAATTCTAAAGCTGAACATGGTAGGAGACTGAAGAGCTAAGAAAAAAACCTCTAAAAATAAAAGTGGTGTGTTCTGTTGTCTTATGGTGCTGACAAAGATTAGAGCACAGAACCCACCAGAAGGCATCAAGGCAAACATACCAAGCTCTCAATTGAATGCTCTGGAAACTTAGGTCCTAAAAACAGGGTAAACCAATAATAGACTGAGCTTTACCAAAAATCTGACCCAGTTCAGATTCTGATAAATTTAGGTGATCAGCCCTCATTTTATCTGCTCAGTAAAGGGTAAACCCTTGCTGTAGAATGATAATATTACCTGGAATCTCTACAGTTTTTTAAACACAATGCCAGGCATTCAATCAAAAATTATCAAACAAGCAAAGAGTCAATATGATGTAACTTAAAAAAAGGAAAGAGAGAAAGACAAGCAACAGAACAGACCCACAGATAAATCCAGGTATTAGAAACACAGGAAAGGACCTTCAAGTAACTATGATAAACATGATTAATAAAACAGAGATAGAGATGGAGACCACAAATTAAAAGACAGGGAATTTCACCAGAGAATTAAGATCTATTAAAAAAAAAAGAACCAAATGGGAAAAATCTAGAACTGAGAAAAACAATATGTGAAAGTTAAAACTTAATAAAAGGCTTAATAGCATTTTGGACATAGGAGAAGACAGGATTAGTGAATTGGAAAATAAGTTAAGAGAAAACATTCTAACTGAACTCTAGGGAGAAAAAAAATAAAGGAAAACACAGAAAATTGTGTAATAGATATGTGTGACATTGTTGAAGGGTCTATAGACGTGCAACTTGCAGTCCCAGAAGTAGAGGAAAAAATGGAGCAGAAACAATATTCAGAGACACAAAGGGCAAGTATGTTCCAAAATGGATGAAAGACATCAACCCAGATTCAAGAAACTCTGAACTTCAAGCAGGATAAGGAAAGAAATCTAGACCTAGATATGCCATAGTGCAGAAGACATTAGAAACTCCTACAATTAATAAGCAAGATTCCAGTTGCTGTGTCATACGGTATGCATATATGTAGCTGTAGTAGATACTGCTTAACACATTACTTAAGTGGATATACCAATTTACACTCCTACCAACGAGGTATGAGACATCCAATTTTTGGACAAGCTTGCCAGGGTATGGTATAGTTTGTCTGTTTTGTTTGTAACCATTTTGGGTGGGTGATATCTCATTTATTTTAAATTTACATTTCTTTTATTAATAAGATTTCCTTTGAATGAAAAACAGGGTGAGAAAATTCCTGAGCCTTCAGAACTCGACAAAGCATATGTTTCAAAATCTGTCTACCTGGTGTGTGTATGTGTATGTATATAACACACACACACAACCATTTTAATAATGTTTTAATTTTTTTTTTCCAGGACAATAATGTTTTATTGTTACCTAGATCTCTGATTGGTTAACAGGAACCCAAAGGTCAGGACCGGAGGGCCAGGTAGAGTCTACCTGTGAGGCCGGAGGGGATTAAGGAATCAGGTCGGAGGGAAATCTTCAGTTGGCTCCAGGGCCCAGGTTTCAAGAACAAGAGGTGGCAGGTTAGGAAATAAGAATACCTTGCTAGGTTAGGCCAGGGTGAACAGGTCGGTGAATGAGTTCTAGGATAGCAAAGAGTGTCCAATGTGCTGGGAGTAGGTGAGCGGGCTGAAAATCGTCCCTGGGTTCTGGTATCATCACGGTGCAGAAACTGGGGCCAGGGAGTCGGGGGCGCTTAATGCAGCTCACAACCCATAACCTTCATCCAGGGGGGCTCAGGAACAGGGGAGAGGGTGGGCGTCCTCAGCCCTCCAACCCCTCGACCAAGTCGGCCATGTTCTCCACATAGTAATGGGGCAGGAGGTCGTGCTGGCCCTTAGCCAGGTAGGTCTGGGTCTCCTCTAAGTGGGAGATGACGGTGAGCATGAGTAGTGTGGTCAAGCTGCAGCCATGGCCGAAGAGGATGTTGGTCTCCAGACGGTCGCTCACCGTGAACGGTCGTTCACCACATGAGCGTGGGTGCGGGGTTCACCTTGAAGTTCTCTGTGATGCACTTGAACATGCACGGGCTTGGCTTGCACACCACCAGGGTCTGGCATCCCGACGCAACCTCCACCGCCGGGGCCAGGCTCCCCGTTGCTGGGGACTGCTCCTGTCGCTGAGCAGGCTACGGGTTGCGGTTGTTGGCCACAAGCAGGTAGTCGGGGTCGGACAGGTATGCGCACACCTCGCTCAGCTTGGCTAAGGTGACGTGCTCGTCGTTGCCCACAAGGACGGCGCGTGGGGAACTGCACTGCCTCCCCCACCCCCACCCCCGGCGTCCTGGTACCCGCTGGGGTCCCTCAACAGATGCAGCCCCGAGGCGCACAGCTCAGCGCGCAGCCCCCGGCCACGCAACACTAACTCTGTGCGGGGCAACTTGGGTGGCCCCGGCATGCGCTGGCATAGTAAGCGCGTGGCACGCAGTTGAAACGGAGGGCCAGCTGGGGCCGCGCCAGCCGCTGCAGCAGCTCCGGGGCGCCTAAACACAACGCACTCGCAGTTCTCCAGCACCCGGTTGCAGTGGACAGGGCCTCGGCCTACTGCGCCCGGCCCAGCACGGCTGCACCGCGCAGCGGTTCACAGCGCGCCATGGCAGCCAGTTGCTGAAAAACGTTTTAATTATAAATTTGCAAAATGATGGTATAAACGCCAAAAATGAAGTATTGGAATAACTTAACAACAAAAATGATAGTTGTAGGGAAGGATCCAAAATTAAAACATATATGATAGAAAAATGCACTCACTGCTGACCTGTTTCCAAGATCTCATAATTTCAAGTAAATTAAATCCTAATCATCCTCAGAACTATCCTGTCATGAGAAAACATTTTAAACTTGTCTTTAACAAATACACTTAAAACATAACCCCTCAAGGAATGATGTACTAATAAATGCTACAACGTGGGTAAACCTTAGAAACTTTACACGAAGTTGAAAGGAGGTAGACACAAAATGTGACATACTGTATGATTCCATTTACATGAAATGTCCAGAATAGGTAAATCCACAGAAACAGAAAGTAGTTCAGTGGTTGACAGGGCTGGGGTGGGAAGAGTGAATGCTTAATGGGTATGCAGTAATGAAAATGTTCTGAAATTAGATAGTACTGACCATTGCACAACATTGTGAATGTACTAAAAGCTACTGAATTGCATACTTTAAAATGCTTAAAATGGTGAGTTTTATTTTATGTGATTAAAAAAAAAATCCTCTCTCCCCCTTTCTCCTGACTGTGAAAATAATATACAGCAATTTGCAAGTTTGTGATTTTTCAAAAAATCCTCTCTCCCCTTTTTTCCAGATTGTAGATAAACAAAAGTACTATGTTTTGCAATGAATTTTAAGCACAATTTCTTCACAATTCCTCACCTGATTATTACAATTACCAATAATTAGTGCATCAGCCAGAGACAACTGTCCCACAATCATGCCCTGTTCCAGCAATGGGGCTCCTGTTTCAGCAAGTCGATTAGATGTGATAACAATGGTATTATCATCATTTAATACCATGACAGGGTCTGCCTAAAGAAAGAAATAATAAGTAGTTAATAGAAAAAATATTAACATACTAAATTATTCCTCCTTCTTGATATATACACACAATAATTAAATATACCACAAAGCTTTTTACTTATCCATAATTATGGCAACCTTCCTTGTCAAAAACTGACCTCAATGAAAGCTGCTACTTCTTGAAGCACCAGGTTCCATTCTACTTGATCTTCAGTATTAAAGCGATGAGTATAATCTTCAATTTCATCTGACAATTCCTAATTATAAAATACCAAAAAGAAATAGGGTTATATATATATATATATATATAAAAACATAAAATAGATATCTATACTTTATTTCTGACAAAAATTGATATAGTTAAGAAGTTTGATTATGAATATACTGTCCCAATTATAACAGAAAACAAAAAATTGAAACTACATGGACTTGCTTCAAAATCAAGACTCTAAGAATGATATACATCAAATAAGATCTTCCTAGATATCTAGGATGACTCATAAATATTCAGAGTTAGATCAGCAAAGAACTTAATAGAAAACTCTGAATAAAAACTCAAGATTTTTAGCAAAAGCATGGTTAAGACTTGAATAAACATTTTTAAAAATGAATATTGTCTAGCTGATTTTCTTTAAATTTATATCATGCTATTTTTTAGAAATAGTCTTATTAGTAACTGGAGCTGGGGGAAGAGGAGGGGTACATAAAGCTACTTCTGTTGGCCTTGTCAAAGCTATGCATACTATGCTTGAGTAGCAAAATTTTAAAAGTATGCCATCAAAACCAGTAACTTGAGTTCAAAGTACAACCAGAATTTAATATGAAACAATTACAGGTATTAAGTGATCCAGAATACAGTTAACTCTTAATTACCTGAGTGAATGAAGGACAGTGATGCAGATACTCTAAAGTGGTGGTAAAACCAAAAGTCATTCACAATAATTTTGTAGAACTTCGTACTTTTTCTTGATTTAACCATTTAATTATATTCTCTAAAAAATAAATACTTTAATTTCCCAGCCATCCATTGATGGCCTGTGAAATGTAAAAGCAAGTAATTAAGATGATTAACTCTGATTAGTACAAGTGTCCTTGAAATAACAGGAAGACAGTTGGAAAAGTTTTTATCATTACCCTTGTGAAAATTTACCATACTTTGAACGTTATAATTATTTAGGTATATCAAAATTATTTTAATCTTGAATCTATTAAAAACTCAAAATTACCCATACACAATTATATTTAAGATTTTAATTATTTACCTTTACCAGATCCTTCACAACATCCATTTTGTTGAGGAGAAGACAAACTACTATAAATCTTGCATAGTAGCGTAGCTTCTTCACTACTAACTCAGGTCTATAGTAGATAAATGGAAAAGTACTTATTAGATTTAAAAAGGATACATGCATTTTTTATTTTTCCAATTTTCTGACAGCCTTTAAAACTCCTTGGATCCTTTTCTGCACAGCTGTAAACATTTCCACATTTAACCATGTAGTTTTTTAAGACGTTTCTTATTTACTGATTCATTAAGCCATTTCTTCATATATTCATTTATGTAATAAATATCTATTGAGAACTTAAATGTGTTAGGCACTATGCTAAGTGCTAGGAATACAAAGATTTAAAAAACTATAGACAGTCCCTTTCTTCACAGATCTTAGAAGTCAAAAAAGTACTAAAAATACAAGAGACAGATAAATACATAAACACAATAGAATAAATATAATGATAGGAGAAATAAAGGGTGCTATTTGAACCTATAGGTCTGGATTTGGGGTGAAGGGGAAAATTCCTAGAGCAAGAATATAGGAAGATTGCCACAGGAAGAAAAATGAGAATAGGAGTCCTGGGAAGGACATTATTTGTCTTGAAGTCTCACTTTTCTGATATTCATATAGTTAAGCTAGCTTTCTTATGCTTATTGTTTGTATATCATATCTTTTCCATCATTCTACTTTCAATCTAGTTGTATCTTTTTATTTAAATGCATCTTAATGCATCTTTTGTAGACAGTGTATAGTCTTGCTTTTTAAAAAATTTTTATTTACTTTACTTTTCTTTATTTATCCCCCCCTTCCCCAGATAGTTCTCTCATCTGTCTGCTTGTTGTTTGCTTGCCTTCTCCAGCCAGAAACTCCCACACAAGAGGCGAGTGCCCAACAGCCTGAGCCACATCCCCTCCCACAGGCTGTGGCATCTGCTTGTTGCGGCCAGAGGTGGCATCTGCTCTTCTTTTAGGAGACACAAGACCTAACCTGGGACCTCCCAAGTAGTAGGCACCTGCCCAAGGGGTTAAGCCATATCCACTTCCTATAGTCTTGCTTTTTTAATCTACTTTGAGAATTGCTGCTTTGTACTTAAGGTATTTAGGCAATTTACATTTAATGCTATTATTGATATGGCTGGGTTTGAGTCTAGCACCTTGCTAATGGTTTTTTTGTTCCTCTATTGTTTCTTTCCTGCCTTCTTTTGTGTTAATTGAATATTTTTTAAGTTTTCTATTATATAATCTCTATTGCCTTCTTACTTATACCTCTTCTTTGTTATTTTTCTTTGACTGGTTGAATTAGGAATAGCAAAATGAGTCCTTAACTTTTCAAAGGAAATTACAATCAGTATGATACCTCTTCACATCTGACATTTTATACTTATCCCTTATCAATTCAAACTTGACATTTCTAACTTCATTCCCTGCTTTCCAAATCTTGCATCACAGATACAACCTTACAATAGTGTAATTCCATTTACTTGCCCCAATCCTTTGTATAATTGTTGCCAAATCTTTTGATTCTACATATATTATAAATGTATACTAACACCAGCGGTACTGATTTTAAATGAATTGTTATCTTTTAAGTAAATTATATGATGAATGAAAATATAATCTCATACTACTGGTTACCTCCTGTATATCTTAGTTACTAAAAACTGCTTTAATGTCCTTGTCTGATAATTTCATTGCCTGTCATTTCTGTGTCTTTTTCTATTGATTGTAATTATCAGATATTGTTAATTTCACATATTGAATTCATTTATTTATTTTATTTTTATTTTATTTTTAAAGATTTTATTTATTTATTCATTTATTCCCCCCTTGCTGCTTGTGCTCGCTGGGTCAGCTAACCACGCCATGCGGGCGGGCTTGCCTTCACCAGGAGGCCCCGGGAACCGAACCCGGGGCCTCCCATATGGTAAACGGGAGCCCTACTGATTGAGCCACAGCCGCTTCCCCATATTGAATTCTTTTAAATATGGTTGGACTTTGTTTGGGAATGTAGATATCTACCTGGGATCAGTATGATCCTAGTAAAACTTGCTTTTTAAGCTTTTTTAGGGCAGATCAAGAGTAGCCTTTAGCCTAAAGCTAATTTTGCCACACAACTGAGAGATAGCTTTCTGGGGGCTCTGCCCAATGTCTGAAGAATTACTAGATCATTGATCTCTGGCTGGTGAGAACATGAACTGTTCCTAGCCCTGTGTGACCTTAGGTAATTATTTGGCCAACTTTTTTCTGGAGATTCTTTTTCCAGCCTCAGAGAGTTTTACCCCACACATGAGCAGATTGGTATATTACAATACTAACTGATCTAGCATCTTTTACTGAAGAATAGCTATCTTACCATCTATTTGTAATGATATCTCTGCCACATAGAAAGGTTCCTTATTTGTATAGATCTACTTTGGGGCTCTCTATTCTGTTCCATTGGTCATTTGTCTATTCCTGCACCAAAATTAAATTTTATAATAAAATTTGATGTCTAGAAGGACAAGGCATATACCTTTTTTTAGGTCAAAGTTGTCCTGGCTCCTTTTAGCTCTTTGCTTTCCCAAAAGTATTTATTTATAGACTAGCTTGCCAAATTTCACATAAAATCCCAATGCGCTTACTGGACTATATTAAAATGATAGTTCAATTTAGGAAGAACTCCCATTTTAATAAAATTAAGTGTTTCAGTCCATAAAAATGTGTTTGTGTGGCTATGTATCCATATATCTTGTTGTTCTTTTAAGTCTTTCAGTAAAGTTTATTGATTTCCAGAACTAGCAAGATGGAATAAGTAAATCCTTACCCTATCACTCCCACTAATTACAAGTAACAACCCTGAACAGAATACGTCAAGCAACTATCTGAGAACTCTGAAGTAAGCAAAAGCAGATGAAGTGGTGAGTAAAGAAAACTAGAAGAATGAATGATACAGCAATGAGTTTTCTATTGTTGTTGTTTGTTTGAAATCCTATAACTCCCACCTCAGATCTAGGACACCTCAAATCCCATAAGAGAAAAAGTGCCAAGAAAAATCCTTTCTCTGGTAAGAGAATGAGAGGTGGGGGACTGAAAGTGTAGAGGTATATATTCAACTTTTTTTCTTTCTCTTTTTAATGTCTCAGCCTGGCCCCTGGCAAACCATAGTCAAGATGGCCTGCGGCAGTGGTTGCACTTAGGCACCTGAACCTTTATCCCTGATCAAATGAACTGGGGAAAAGGGAAATTTGGGCCAAAGAGTTTAGGGAGACTCCTCATTATTTTTTTTCCTTTCTCTCTTCTCTTGTCACTTTGTCCAAGGCATACATATTCTAAAGAATTACACAACAATGTGAGGAGGCTAAAACCTCCTTTCTGGCCAGAGTGACAAGGAAAGATATCCCGGGGAGCTAGAAGATATGAAAGAAATCACAGACAAGAGGGATCTATAAAAAGAGATCCTTTCAATCTATACATAAAGTCCCAGGCTCATGTCCAAGCCATTAAACAGATTAAATTGGAATACTAAAAAAATTAAGTAACACAAAAGAAGGCAGCAATGGAAATTAGAGACACGAAAATCAAAGGGGTCAAAAAAAAAAAAAAACTAACAATACAATTGTAGACCTAAATACAACTATATCAATAATCACATTAAATTTAAGTGGACTAAACACACCAATTAGAAGACAGAGATTGTCAAGTTGGATGAAAAACAACCCAACTATGCTGTCTACAAGAAACTCACTTTAAATATAATAACATAGGTGAATTATAAGAAGAGTCAAAAGAAAGCTAGAAAGGCCTTATTAATATCAGCAAAGTAGACCTCAGCTGAAAAAAAATTAGCAGGTATAAAGAGGAACATTATCTAATAATAATAGAGGCAATTTACCAAGAAATATGATAATCCTAAATGTGTATTCACCTAATGATGAAAATACAAAAAGCAAAAACTGATAGACTGAAAGAGAAATAGACAAATCCACAATTATCTTGGAAACTTCATCACTCCTCTCTTACTGATAGAATAAGTAAACATAAATCAGCATGTATATCACTGTATTTTTTTGTTTGACCTTTTCCATAATAAAACTAAAAAAAAAAATTCTTCATCTATCCATGAGATATAAAATGTATCTATCAGTAGAGAAATTCATTGATTTTTTAAAGCTATGTTTTTGTTCTTGATTTTTTTTTTTTTTTTTTTTTTTAAAGATTTTATTTATTAATTAATTTATCCCCCCCTTGCTGCTTGTGCTCGCTGGGTCAGCTAACCACGCCGTGCGGGCAGGCTTGCCTTCACCAGGAGGCCCCGGGAACCGAACCTGGGGCCTCCCATATGGTAAACGGGAGCCCTACTGATTGAGCCACAGCCGCTTCCCTGTTCTTGATTTTTAATGGAATGGTATCATAGTTAGAAAATGTATACTTTGAAATTTATTGAAGCTTGTTTTGTAGCTAGTATAAGACATTTTTCACAAATGTGGAAAATTTCACTTATTGCTGGGTACAGTGTTCTATACACATGAATTACAACAATTTTTTAATCATATTACTCAAATCTTCTGCAGTCTTATAAATTTTGTCTTCATATATAAAATATTAAACAAAATATATCTAAAAGTTTCTCACTATATAGAGCATTTGTCAATTTCTCCTTGAAAATCTGCCACTTTCTGCTTGTAATACCACACTATTGCACATATGCAAGTTTAGACACTTATATTTTCCTGAATTGTTCATTTTATCATTATGCAGGAAATCTGTATTTTTAATTATATTATTTGCTTTAAATATTAATAATATACTGATGGGAAGCGGCTGTGGCTCAATCAGTGGGGCTCCCATTTACCATATGGGGGGCCCCGGGTTCGGTTCCCGGGGCCTCCTGGTGAGGGCGGGCCCGCCCGCGCGGCGTGGTTGGCTGACCCGGCGAGCATGGGCAGCAAGGGGGGGATAAATGAATAAATAAATAAAATCTTTAAAAAAAAAAAAAAAATAATAATAATAATAATAATATACTGATAACTATACTAGCATTTCTTCTCCTTAATATCTTTCTCATTTATCTTTTTCTGCCTTTTAATAAAATTTTTCTGTGCACCTTCTATCTAAAGGAGGGTCTCATGTTATCAATATATAACTGGGTTTTCTACAAAATGTATAATGATTATCTCTGTCATTTAACTGACATATTTAGATAACTTATATTTACCATGATTACCAACATATTTGGACTTATTTGTATTTTATGCTTTCTATTTACACATTTTTTTCATATATTCCTTTTCCTGCCTTCTATTATATCATAATTTTGATATTTACTTTTCCTTTCTGCCTGTTTTGAAGTTATACATTCTCTTATTCTTTAAAAATATTTGTCTTAAAATTTTAATAACAAGAAAACTTTACTTACTCTATCCATCTTCTGAACACTGAATGGATCCTATTAGAATTCTTTACCCCCTCCCTTCTTTCATTTTATTCTTAACCAAGATTTAGTTCCATTTTATCTAAATAACATCAGTTATTAATATTGCAACGATTAATGTTTCATGATGTCTGTGTTTTTTTTAGGAAACAAGGGGATTTTTTTCTCATCATTCTTTTTTTTTTTTTTAAGATTTTATTTATTTATTTATCCCCCGCCCTGTTGTTTTTTGCGCTAGCTATCTTGCTCTCTGTGTCCATTTGTTGTATGCTCTCTGTGTCTGCTTGTCTTCTCTTTTCTTCTTCTCTTTAGGAGGCACCAGGAAACGATCCTAGGATCTCCAAAGTGGGAGAGAGGTACTCTACTGCTTGAGCCACCTCAACTCCCTGGTTTCTTGTGTCTCTCACTGTCTTTCCTCTGTCTCTTTTTGTTGCACCAGCTGGCTGCATGGGCCAGCTCTCTGGGCAGGCCAGCTCGCTTTTACCAAGAAGACCTGGGAAACAAACCCGGGACCTCCCATATGGTAGACAGGAGCCCAATGGCTTGAGCCACATCCACTTCCCATCATTCTTTCTTATATATCATCCTTTCTTTTTTTTTTTCAACTATCATCTTCCTAAAGTAAATCTTTAGCAGCTATTTTATGTCACCAAAATAACCACCTCTCAGCAAGATTGCCAGAACACTGGTCAGAGAGTTAACCTGGGTTTTCCTTATTTTCCTGAGAGCTAAGCTATGCATTTAAAGGAATGATTGATCTATTTTTTCATCTGGCATTTTTAGGTGTTGTAACACAGTTTTCCAGGTTATCTAGTCTACCACACTGCCAAAAATAATTCAAAACAGAAAGAAAATCACTAGAACAATGAGGGACAATAGTGTCATTTCATACTTGAAATATTATTAGAACTTAATTCCTTTAATTTTGATAAAAATAAAATAGGTTCTATAAATATTCATCATAGATTGTAATTATACAACTATATAACACAGATTATAAGAATAAATATTAATTCAGGGGTCAGCAAACTTTTTCGCTAAGCTTTGCAGGCCACATATTCTTCTTCGCTTTTTGGAACTCTTAAAAAAAAAAAAAGTAAAACCTGGAGATCGTCCTCCAGGGCAGCTAGTCAACAGCCAGGAAGTGTCTGAAACAACTATTTGGGAGTTCTGGACACCAGAAGAACACTGTACACCATCCAAGGGAGAGCGGAAGGAAGAGACTGATAAACTGAGGTGAAGAACTCTTGAGTAAAACTCTCCATGCTGCAGAAGAAGGTGTCCATCACCCACTCTCGCAGCAGGCCACCTTGGGATTAAGTTTCTAGCTAAAAATAAAAGTCTTCTAACACAAGAGTTGGGGTGGTGGTGGGCCAGGTGGGGGGACACTGGGAAGGGGGCGAAGCAGGGGAGAGGGGGACGTGGGGGACGACAACGCTGAGCACATATCACAGCTTTTGATTAGCAAATTCGGACCACTGGGTCCTGGCTCGGAGGGCAACTACAATTTCAATCAGCCCAGGACAAAAAGCAGCTGGCAGCCTCTGTTTCAACCCTGCCCCCAACAGGGATAGAATCTGTTGAGAATTAAAGGCACAGTATCACCTAAGGACTACAGGGAAAAGTTTGAAGAACACCATCTGCTGGGAAGGCCAGGAAATCATAGATTCAGGAGCCATCAAAGAGAAGTTTGGAGCCCTTCCAGGTTTCCTCCTTCCCAGGTACTTTGGAACCGATCTACACTTCCCTTTGTGTGTCCCTAGCTCTGTCCTGACAGGGAAATTCTGAATTGGCAAAAGAATAGGTTGAATCAAGGGTGAAAGAAGAGCCTTAGTACAAAACCAATTGTGGTAGTTAGAGATTATTTATGAATCCCATAAAGAGAAAGATTATGTTTGTGAACTGGTCTGTTCCTCTGGGTGTGATACCCTTTGATTCCCCCTCCACCCCCGAAATGCTATTTCCTCTGTTTGCGCGTTGTTTTTCCTCATTGCTTGCGATCATTGTCTGTGCATTGTTTTTTGCTCATTGTCTCTTTGTTTTTTCTGTTTGCTTGTTTTCTTTAGAAGGCACTGGGAACCAAATCTGGGACCTCCCATGTGGGAGGTGGGTGCTCAACTGCCTGAGACACATCAGCTCCCTGCTCATTTGGTTTTTTTTGCCCATTGTCTGCTCGTTGTTTGAATCATTGTCTGCTCATTTTTGCTCAATGTCTGCTCCTTGTTTGTTTGTCTTCTTTAGAGGACACCAGGAACCTCCCATGTGGGACGTGGGTGCTCAACTGCTTAAGCCACATCTGCTCCTGGGTGTGATAACCTTTGATTGTATTGAATTCAGTGAGGGGCTTCTGATTAAGTTTACTTGATGAAATCAATTTGTGGCTTGTGATTGGGCTATGTAAGTGGTGCGTAGCTCAGGTTGAGTACCTGCCCCCTTGGTAAGTAAACGGACACTCATTCAAGAAGACACACAAGGAAGCAGATGTGGCTCAAGCAGTTGAGCACCTGCTTCCCACGTGGGAGGTCCCAGGTTCAGTTCCCAATGCCTCCTAGAAAAAAACAAAAAACAAATAAGCAAAAACAAACAAAAAAACCAACTCAGGGGAGCAATGTGGCTCAGTGGTTGAGCGCCACCTTCCCACATACAAGGTCCTAGCTTCAATCCCCAGCCCCTGGTACCTTAAAAACAAAAAACAAACAAACAAAAAAAACCCACACACACACAGGGAGAGAGAGCGCTCTCTCATTTTTTATCCTGAGGCCCCAGAGAAAGATGAGCCATTCGCCTGATATTTGCAGCTAAGAGAGAGGAAGTCCTGAGAGACAGACAAACCCTATGCCAGCCTACAGCTGAGATCGGGAAGAAGCTGAGCCCACAGAGCCTTAAGAGGAAGAAGCAGCCCAGGAAGAAGAGAGATCAGCGACAATCTTGCTTCAACAGGTGGCAAATGACTTTGGTGAGAAAGCAGCCTTGAGTTGGACCCTTTAGGGCCTGTAACTATAAGCTTTTACCCTAAAGAAATACTCTTTATAAAAGCCAACAGATTTCTGGTACTTTGCATCAGCACCCCTTTGGCAGACTAATATACCAATCAAGAGGAAAACCCTCGCGAAGAGAGAAACTGACCTCCAGAGTAAATTCATCAAGATACTCAGATGCCTAGATAACAGTAAAAAACTATAAGGCATACTAAGAAACAGAAAGATATGGGCCAGTCTCAGGAACAAATTAAATGATGGAGGAGATGCAGAATTTGGAACAAATCAAAGATGTTCAAACAAATCTCCTAAATCAATTAAAGGAGATAAAGGAAAATGTGGCTAAAGAAATAGAGATTTGTGTGAGTGCAAATATGAATTTGAAAATATAAAAAGAAACAACAGAAATTATGGGAATGTGAGACATAATAGAAGAGTTTAAAAATACACTAGAAGCATACAATAGCAGATTTGAACAGGCAGAAGAAAGAATCAGCGAGCTGTAAGACATGACAGCTGAAATTCTTACAGACGATAGAGAAAAGAATAAGAAAAATTAAGCAGCGTCTCAGGGATCTGAAAGACAGTACAAAGTGCCCAAATATATGCATCATGGGTGTCCAAGAAGAAGAGAAGGTAAAAGGGTCATAAAGAATATTTGAGGGAGTGGATATAGCTCAGTTGGTTGAGTGCTTGCTTCCCATGTACGAGGTTCTGGGTTCAATCCCCGGTGCCTCCTAAAAAAAAAAAAAAGAATATTTGAAGAAATAATGGCTAAAATTTCTCAACTCTTATAGAGATATAAATATACAAGTTCAAGAAATGCAATGTACTCCAACAGAATGAATCCTAATAGACCTACTATGAGACATATACCGACCAGAAGGTCAAACGCCAAAGATAAGGAGAGAATCCTGAAAGAGAAAGAAAAGCAATTCATCATACACAAGGGAAACATATGAGGCTAAGTGTCGATTTCTCATTAGAAACTGGGAAGTGTGAGAAGGCAGTGGTATGATACATTTAAGGTACTGTAAGAGAAAACGTGCCAGCCAAAAATTATTTAGCTGGTAAAACTGTCCTTCAAAAATGAGGGTAAGTTTGAAATATTCACAGATAAACAGAAACTGAGAGGGTTCATCAACAAGAGACCTGCCATACAAAGGAGTTGTACAGGCCGAAAGAAAAGACAGGAAATAGAGGTTTGGAGGAGGGTATAGAAATAAAGATTATCAGCAAGAGTAAGAGGGTAAAAAGAGAAACAAAAATAAGATATGACATATAAAAACCAAAGGATAAAATGGTTGAAGTAAGTAGTGCCCACACAGTAATATCATTGAATGTTAATGGATTAAACTCCCCAATCAAGACACAGATGGCAGAATGGATAAAAAAGTATAATCCATCTCTATGCCATCTACACTGAGGCTCACCTTAAATCCAAGGACACAAATAGGTTGAAAGTGAATGGTTGGGGAAAAAATAATCCATACAAACAGTAACAAAATAAGAGCTGCAGCAGCTATACTAATATCTGACAAAATAGGCTTTAAATGCAAAACTGTTATAAGAGACAAAGAAGGACACTATATATTAATAAAAGAGACAACTCACAAAGGAGAAATAACAATCAAACATTTATGCACCTAACCATAGTGCCCCAAAATACATGAAGCAAACAGTGGCAAAACTGAAGGGAAATACAAGTCTCTACAATAATAGTTGGAGACATCAATATACCACTCATCAATAGATAGGACATCTAGACAGAGGATCAATAAGGAAATAAGAGAACTTGAATAATATAATAACTGAACTAGACCTAACAGACATTTATAGAACTTTAAACCACAAAACAGCAGGACATACATTCTTCTCAAGTGTTCATAGACTATTCTCCAGGATAGATCACACGTTGGATCACAAAACAAGTCTCAATAAATTTAAAAAGACTGAAATTATACAAAGCATTTCCTGTGACTATAATGGAATGAAGCTAGAAATCTATGACACATGGAGAACTGGAAAATTCACATATATATGGAGGTTAAACAACAGACTCTTAATCAATGGGTCAAAGGAAAAATAGTAAGAGAAATCCATAAATAACTTGAGACAAATGAGAACAAGAACACAACATATCAATACTTATGGGACGCAGCAAAGACAGTGCTTAGAGGTATAACTGGAGGAATGAGTTAAAGAACAGCAAACTAACCCCAAAGCAAGCAGAAGAAAAGAAATAACAAAAATTAGAGCAGAAATAAATGAAATTGATAAGAAAAAAATAACAGAGAAAATCAATTAAACTAAAAGTTGGTTCTTTGAGAAGATCAATAAAATTGACATTCCCTTAGCTAGAATGACAAAATAAAAAAAAAAAAGGAAGAAGATGCAAATAAATAAAAATCAGACCTGAGAGAAGGGACATTACTACTGACCCCACAGAAATAAAAAAGATCATAAGAGGATACTATGAATACCTGTATGCCAACAAATTGGACAACCTAGATGAAATGGACAATTTCCTAGGAAAACTCAAACAATCTACACTGACTCTAGAAAAAATAGAAGTCCCCAACAAACCAATCACAAGTAGAGACTGAATCTGTCATCAAAACCTCCGAAGAAAGTAAAAGCCCAGGACCAGATGGCTTCACAGGTGAATTCTACCAATCATTCAAAGAAGAATTAATAACAATCCTGCTCAAACTCTTCCAAAATATTAAAATATCATAAATATTTATGATGCCAACATCACCCTAATACCAAAGCCAGATAAAGATACTACAAGAAAGAACAATTACAGATCAATTTCTCTAATGAATATAGATGGAAAAATTCTAAACAAAACACTTGAAAATTGAATCTAATAGCACAATAAAAGAATTATACACCACGATTAAGTGGGTTTTATGCCAGGTGTAACCGTTGGGGAATTTGATGTAATTATGAATTCCAAAAATATAATTGAATCATGCTTGTAAACTGATCTGTTAATCTGGGCATAATTAGGTTAAGATTAGGGCGTTGAGCCCCACCCCTTGGTGGGTAGAGAATTGAATATAAAAGGCAAGGCAAAGGACAGTTGAAGCAGTCTTTTGAGAAGCAGTTTTGATGTTGGAAAGAAGGCCCCAGGAGAAGAGAAGCAAGCCGTTCGCCTGATCGTCTACAGCTGACCTTGTGGAGGAAACAGGAGCTAAGCCCAGAGAGAAATGCAGCCCCGGGAAGAGAGGAACCCCAGAAGTCTGAACCCTGGCAAATGCCGGCAGCTGACTTGCTCTAACACGTGGCAATGGACTGTGGTGAGAGAAGAAACCTAACGCTTTATGGCCTGGTATCTGTGGACTTCTACCCCAAATAAATACCCTTTATAAAGACCAACCCATTTTTGGTATTTCACATTAGCACCCCTTTGGCTGACTAATACACCAG
Source organism: Tolypeutes matacus (assembly GCA_026826555.1). Taxonomy (NCBI): domain Eukaryota; kingdom Metazoa; phylum Chordata; class Mammalia; order Cingulata; family Chlamyphoridae; genus Tolypeutes; species Tolypeutes matacus. Next base: position 6,891,811 of record JAKSZT010017719.1, on the reverse strand, counting down.
GTATGCAAGGGTGGTTTGACACAAAAAAATCAATTACTCTAATATGCCACATGAACAAAGAGAAGGGGAAAAACCCCATGACCATCTTGATTGACACAGAAAAGGCATTTCACAAAATCTTCTCTTGATACAAACACTTTGAAAGACAGGAATAGAAGGAAACTTCCTCAACATGATAAGGGCATATATAAAAAACCCACAGTTAACACCATACTCAATGGTGAAAGACAAAGCTTTCCCTCTAAGATCTGGAACAAGACAAGGATGATCACTATCACCACTGTTATTCAAAATTGTGCTAGAAGTTCTAGCTACAGCAATTAGGCAAGAAAAAGAAATAAAAGGCATCCATATTGGAAAGGAAGAACTAAAACTTTCACTATTTGTAGATGACACAATCATATATTTAGAAAGTCCCCAAAAATCTACAACAAAACTACTAGTGCTAATAAATTCAGCAGAGTGGCAGGATACAAGATCAACATAAGAAAATCAGTAGTGTTTCTATACATTTACAGTGAGCAATCTGAGGAGGAAATCAAGAAAAAAATTCCATTTACAAGGGCAACTAAAAGAATCAAATATCAGAAATAAATTTAATCACAGATATACAGGATCTGTACATAGAAAACAATGAAACAATGATAAAAGTAATCAAAGACCTAAATAAATGGAGGGATAGTCTGTGTTCATGGATTGGAAGACTAAATACTGTTACGATGTCAAGTCTACCCAAAATGTATGGATTCAATGCAATCCCAACCAAAATTCCAACAGCCTACTGTGCAGAAATGGAAAAGCCAAAGAAGTGCTGATGCAAAATATCAGAAATGTGTTGGCTTTTATAAAGGGTATTTATTTGGGGTAGAAGCTTACAGTTACCAGGCCATAAAGCATAAGTCACTTCCCTCACCAAAGTCTGTTGCCACATGTTGGAGCAAGATGGCTGCCAATGTCTGCAAGGGTTCAGGCTTCCTCTTCCTCTTCCTCTTAAGGCTCAGTGATCCCAGCTTCTTCCAATACCAGCTGAAGATTGGAATAAGTCTCATCTCTCTCCTAGGGCCTGTTTTTCTCTGGGCTCAGCTGCTCTGGTCTCTCCACAAGGACAGCTGTAAACTATCAGGAGAAATGGCTCATCTCTCTTCTTGGGGCCTCTGCCGTATCTAATGGAGCCTTTTCTCTTTCCTCATATATCTGCTTCTCTGTGTGTTTACTTCCCAGGGCTCCAAGGATCAAAATTCCTCTACCTTGCCATTTTCTCTGAGTCCCCACCCACCAAGGGGGCAGAGACTCAACGTCCTACTGACATGGCCGAATGAAAGCCTTAATCATAATTTAATCAAGTAAGAGTAAAACTTTTGAATCCAATACAATCTAATATGCCCAAAGGAACAAACCAGTTTACAAGCATAATTCAATATCTATTTTTGGAATTCATAAACAATATCAGACTACTACAGGCAATCATCAAATTTATTTGGAAGGGTAGGGAGACTCAGATAGCCAAAAATATCTTGAAGTTAAAGGACTCACACTTCCTGAACTTAAATCATAATACAAAGCTACAGTGGCCAAATAGCATAATACTGGCATAAAGATAGATATATTGACCAATGGAACTGAATGAGAGTTCAAAAATAGATCCTCACATCTATAGTCAATTGATTTTTGACAAAGCTGCCAAGTCCACTCAACTGGAATGGAACAATCTCTTCAACAAATGGTGCTGGGTGATCTGGGTATCCATAGCCAAAAGAATGAAAGAGGATCCATATCTCACACCTTATATGAAACTTAGCTCAAAATGGACCTAAGACCTACACAGAAGAGCCAGGACCATAAAACTCCTAGAAGAAAATGTAGGGAAGCATATTCATGATATTGTGATAGGCAATGGTTTCTTAGACTTTATAAATAAAACATAAGCAACAATAAAAAAAATAAATAAATGGGATTTCCTCAAAATTAAATACTTTTGTATGTTGTCAAGAATCTGAAAAGGCAGCCTACTCAATGGGAGATAATATTTGGAAACCATCTATCTGATAAGGGTTTACTACCCAGAATATATAAAGAAATCCTACAGCTCAACAATAAAAAGACAAACAACCCAATAAAAACTGGGCAAAAGACTTGAATAGATCATTTTCCAAAGAGAAAATACAAATGGCTAAAAAGCACATGGAAAGATGCTCAATATCACTAGCTATTAGGAAAATGCAAATCAAAACCTCAATGAGATATCATTTCATTCCTACTACAATGGCCACTATTAAACAGAAAACTACAAATATTGAGAGGATGTGGAGAAATAGGATCACTTATTTACAGCTGGTGGAAATGTAAAATGGTACAGCCACTATAGAAGGTAGTTTGGTGGTCCCTCAGGAAGCTAAGCATAGAACTGCCATATAATCCAGCAATCCCTCAACTAGATATATGCTCAGAAGAACTGAGAGCAGAGATATGAACATTTTCACACTGATATTCACTGTGGTATTATCACAATTGCCAAAAGATGGAAGCAACCCAGGTGTCCATTAACAAATGAATGTATAAACGAAATGTGGCATATACATACAATGGAATATTATTCATCTGTAAGAACGAATGAAGTCCTGATGCATGGGACAACATGGATGAACCTTGAGGACATTATGTTGAATGAAATAAGCCAGACAAAAAGGACAAATATTGTATGATCTGACTGAATTGAAAAGTTAGAATAAGCAAATCCACAGACTCAGAATCTAGAATACAGGTCCTCAGGGGACAGGTAGAAATAGGAAATGGGGAGTTGATGCTTGATTTGTACACAATTTCTAAATAGGTTGATTGTTAATGTTTGAAAATGGATAGAGGTGATGTGTAGCACATTATTATAAGTGTAGTTAACAGTGCTGAATTACAGGCATGCTTGTGGTTGAAAGAAGTTTAGGGTTGTGTTTGTCACTAGAAGGAAAGCTAGAACATGAAACATGGGACTGTATAACATAATGAATCCTGTTGTAGATGATGACTGTGGTTACTAGTATAAATATGAGAATGTTCTTCCATGAACTAGAACAAATGTACATCACTATTACAAGGTGTTTATTATGGGACAAAATAACCTAATGCAAACTATAGACTATAGTTAACAGTAATAGGTTAATATTCTTTCATCAATTGTAACAAAGGTAGCACACCAATGCTAAATTCAATAATAGGGGAGTAAAAGGGGTGTGAAGTTTTTCTTCTTGGAGCAATGGAAATGTTCTAAAATTGACTGTGGTAATGAATGCACAACTCTGATAATATTGAGAGCCACTGAGCGTTCACTTTGGATGGATTTTATGGTGTGTGAATAAAACTGCTTTTGAAAAAATAACTGAGAGGAATGAAGCAGGGTGATGACAAAAAGACACCAAAGGATAAAATGTAGAATTCAGGGATCTGCATGCCTTACTTGTGTCAAGCAAACTCCTCTAGACAAGTTTCAACAAGATATGCAAGGGAAGGAAGGGGATTTACAAGAGTTGGGCTTTCCAAAAAGTATTTCTGCTTAGCTGGAAGGCTCATGAGAGTTAACCACAAAGTGTTCTCTGAAGAAACATGTCAAAACTATATTTTCTTTCACTGCTGAGAGAGTATAATCTTTTCACTATATAACAACTGTGAGTTCTGTTGCTGAACATAGAACATTCAGATCTTCTGTGTCTGAACTCTCTCTCTCAACAATTCTTGGAATGCAAGCAATTGTTCTCTAGCAGACCCCATCTGAACAGAATTTGAAGGCTAATTTCTTTGACAATTCCATCTTCATGTGAAATTAATAACATTATAATCTACCCTCAGCTGAAACATGTCTGTAACCCTCATAAGAAGATAGCTACTGAAAGGGAAATAGCACACTTTTTTCTTTTCTCCAATCCTGCCCAAGCATTTACCACAATGCCATACCAGATATATAATAAGTGCTCAATAGATTTCTATTGAGAAGAATGAATTCTATGCAACTCATTTTTCTTTCAACAGTGGAATTATTCAACTGAAAAACCACATTACATTCATAAAAGAAAATTCAAATAGCATCAGCAGCCTTTCTCACTATAGTACCACAAAACAGTTGTCAATAGACTTCTGAATGTATATGAATCAAGATTAAATCAAACACAGGCTAAAAAGGTACAAAGCCTACTAGGTAAGCCTCACATTGGAGTCCTTTTTGTTGTGAAGCCTTGTGTGACCCCAATCTCTCATGAAGAAATAACCTCAACCCTCTCCTATGCTCTGGCTGACTCTACCCTGATATTGTGACACCTGTTACAACATCTATTATATTTATTGCTTTTAGGTAATTATGTACCTCTGTATGCTCAAGAAGGCCTAGTACATAGTAAAGATTCAATAAAGCCTGCTAAATGGATGAAAGTTTTAAAAAAATGTGTACTTTTCTGCATAATTTTCATAAAGACTAAAGATTGTTTTTTTCCTCACCTTTCTAAAAACATAATAGGTGCATACCTGTCCTCTTTATTGACTTGAGAATAATACGATCTTTGTCTGATTGCAGAATAGAAGGAGAAAGCCTCATTCAGATAGCTGGTCTCAGATGTACGTAAGCTATGAGAAAAAATTTTTAATTTTAAATATGAGAGTGTCTCCAATGCTTCACCACGATAAATTCTTGTTCATCTACTGTTCTACTCCTCTACAGAAGGCAAGGAATTTGAATCTGCAGGGCAATTATCAAATTACCCTCAAAATGTATAAAAATAATGATGATTAAAAAAAAAAACCATCCCCCTGCTCCTAAGCCTTACTTGATGCCAACTCAAAGTACAAAGTATTCTTGTTCTATTAAGGGAATTTCCAGATAGTGTTCCACCCAGTTAAATCTTTTCCATCCTGGCCAGACCTTTCATGACCTTTCCCAAATTCATACATAGTCACTTGTCCTTTGCCCCATTTATTTCATTTTCTCACAGAACTCAGAAATGGACTAATCCATATTAATATTTACGGGATAAGGATGAGTTCTGCTCCCTGTTTAAAATTTCTAGTTTCACAAAGGTTTTCTTAAGAAAATATTCTACCCAAGACAGTGATTTTAATGGTGAGAATTTTGGGTGACATGCCAAAAGGAAGATATCTATGAAGAGAAAGGAATTTTCTTGCCTCTTAAATTATAAATAGTTCAAGACTTTAATGAATACCTGATATTACTTCATGATAATGAAATTTAGACTCCTAAAAGGAGCTCTGTGTGACACATGGGTGGGATTATATGGATATTATTGCTCTAAGGATATAATTAGCTAGCAGAAGTATCTTTATCCACCTCACATTACCTTTCAGACATATCCTAATAGTATGAATTTTTAAAGTACTGTCCTCAAAACTACTCATTCAGACATATAAGCTATTATATGCCTCTGCATGGTATAAAGATATAAGTAAAGCCATAAGAACTAAAAATCCATTTAGCCCAAATCATTTATTTAAAACTAAGATAAAACTCCTTTAAGTTAGAAATAAGTCTGATAAGATGAATTGTTTAGAAGGTTAATCTTTGAAGCAAATAATGTAACTGATTATGGAAGGATGTTGTCTTTATCAATCTGATCTGAACCATTAGGGTTTCATTTTTAACTCAGCATTTTCCTTCCTAGGATGTGGCCATATTATCTACCTCTGATCCTTCATGCTATGCTAAATTTAATCAGGACAATCCTTTATTCTTTCCATGTGCAATTCACTTACTAATAATGGTAGTAAAGCTGCCCAATCTTGGAAGCAATTTCACCTATTTGCCACCGCTTCAAGCCATATCGATTATCCAAGACTTGTCTGTTTTACATAGGAGACAAGAAATAGAAATAAAAGACTATAAATTTTAAAAATTAAGTATATAAATTCAATGGGATAAAATACCATCCAATTCAGCAAAATGCATAAATGAACAATCATTAAACTAAATTAAAAAGTATTTATTACTTAATATAAATATAAAAAGAAGTTCCTTTGAGCTATGTTCATAAAAATTTGAAGAAATCCCCCCCCATTATCTTTGGCCAATAAACAGTACTCTATTTTAGACTGAAACCATGAATCATCCTACTCATGTTATCGTTACTTTATTTGAACCATTTTGTATAAACCTTATGTCTTAAAAAATCAGGTAAAAACACTACATTTTAAAACCTTAAATGAACAGGAAAATAAATCCTTTTTTTTCATATGGGTCATGAAAACGATATACCTTATTTTAAAGTCATCAAGAGAAAAGTAGTGAGGTAGTAAAGGTAAAATCTATGACTAATAAAAAATGGGTCCTTCACAAATCTCCTTTAACTATAAAATTCCTTTACCGATGTTGCTGTTGGAACTTCCAGAGTTTGGTGTAAACATCAAAAGTTCTTCCAAAATAGGACTGCCACTGCTTCTGTCCATATTGTGGCAAATCTCTGTAATCACAAATAAATATATATTAATTTTTTTTTTTTTTAAAATTTCCTTTTTTTTTACTAACCCCCCCCCCCCCCCCCCCCCGCCCACACTTGCCGGGTCAGCCAACCACGCCGCGCGGGCGGGCCCGCCCCCACCAGGAGGCCCCAGGAACCGAACCCGGGGCCCCCCACATGGCAAACGGGAGCCCCACTGATTGAGCCACAGCCGCCTCCCTATATTAATTTTAAATTTCTTATGCTATTTGGAAATTAAATCTTGTGATAGTAAGAACAATAGATTTAAACACATTCAAGCTTTCTTGATAAAGAAAATTAGAATTTTTGTAGCAGAAATAGTTCTATAAGAAGGCTGAAGGAAATGTTCTTTCCTAATCTTCCCCCTTCCTTTCAGACAGCTCATTCCTAGTCTCCTTTGTGGAAACCTCTTCCTTGAGGTTTCTGTCTTTCTCTTCTCTCTCCTCAGATGATTTTATTCATGCTCACCTATATAGTGGTAACTTCCAAATATTCATGCTCATCTATATAGTGGTAACTTCAGTTCAGAACTCTGCAGTTTGAAAAATGCTGCTTTAGGGAATAATCCAAACATGTATGTGTAGGTGGTATTGTTACTGTCAAGTATTCTATCTGCTCCCTTTAAGAGATATATACATGCCTGTCCTTGGGCCTGGTGACTTACAGTATACGCCTTTGAGAGACAAATACTCCCCTACTCTACGGACATTGGGCCAAGTTATGCAACTTGCTTTGACCAATGAAATATAATGCTATATCATGTCTGAGAAGAATATTTACAAGATGTTTCATGGTTCAGCATTTTTACTTTTTCCACTGACCTAAGACCAAGATAGGGCTTCTATTCAGATTGGGTAACAAACCACTCCAAAACTCAGCAATGTAAAATAAAAACCATTTAATAGCTCATGATTCTGTGGGCAGGCAATTTGAACTAGGCAGTTCTCCTGGTCTCAGCCAGACTCATTCATGCACCAAACAGCTGGTGGTCAATGGCCTTTCTCAAATATCCAGGAGTTGCATGGCTGGCGACTAGGATGCTGGGTCATGCATTTCTCATCTTCCAAGAAGCTAGCTTGGATTTGTTCACAGGAGGGTAGTTGCAAGGGTCCCAACAGCAGAAAAGAGAAGGCAAGCCACAATGTGTATTTTTCTTTTCAAATCCCTGTTTGCATCATGTTTGCTACTGTCCCATTGGCCAAAGCAAATCTCATGGCCAAGTCCAGAGAGAGTGGAAGAGGGGGTATACTCAAGGGCATGGATAGAGGGAAGGCAATAAATATTACCATTTTTACAAACAAACCTTATACAGAAACCTATCGTCCCTTTCTCCCATCCTTGCTTCCTCCCTCCCTTCCGTCCTTCTTTTTGCTCTTTAATTTTGAAAATAATGTCTCTTGGAAAACAAAAAGCCTATAAAGCAAGAAGTAAAAAATACCCCATTTCTTCTCCCTTCAAATCTAGTTCCTAGAAATAACCACTGTTAAAAACCAATTTTCGAGAGTGACATCACAAAGTTGGCAGAGTGAGATGCCCCCAGGTTCCATCCCTACACAGAATCTTTAAACAACTAGCAAGAACAGGCAGAATCATCTTTCTTAGAGCTCCAATAAACAGTTAAAGGGTTGCAGTAACTGGGCGTGTACCAAGTCAAGAAAAAGTCAACTTTAAAATGGCAGAAAAAACTCCTGGCACTATTAGGGAAATGCAAATCAAAACCACAATGATATACCTCTTCATATCTACTAGAACGGCTATTATTAAAAAATGGAAAGTGTTGACGAGGATGCAGATATAAATAGATATCCTAGAGTATTGTTGGTGGGAGTGTAAAATGGTGCAGACGCTGTGGAAAACAGTTTCACAGTTGCTCAAAAAGTCGAACATATAATTACCACATGACCAAGTAATCACACTTGTAAGTAAATACCTAAAAGAACTGAAAGCGGGACTTGAACAGATATCTATACAACAAAATTCATTGCAGCATTATTCACAACAGCCAAGAAGTGGAAGCAACCCAAATGCCTATCAATAGATAAACAAAATGTAGTACATATATAAAATGGAATATTATCCAGTTATAAAAAGGATTGGAGTTCTAATACATGTTACAACATGGATGAAACTTGAAAATAAACCAGACACAAAAGGGCAAATATTGTACAACTTCATTTAAAAGAAATAACTAGAATATGCAAATTCATAAAGACAGATTACAGGCTACCAGGGGCGAGGTTGGGAATGGAGAACAGGGAGTTAATGCTTAATAGGTACAGAGTTTCTGTTTGAGATGATGAAAAAGTTTTAGTACTGGATGATGGTGATGGTAGTACAATGCTGTGAATGTAATTATCACCACTGAATTGTATAATTGAAAGTGGTTAAAATGGGAAATGCTATGTTACATATATGCTACCATGTTAGCAATTTTTTAAAAAGAACAAGAATGCATTTTCTGTGCACATCTAAGCACATATGTGACTTTTTCTATTATTTCACACAACGGAATCATACTATCTATAATAAAATGTTTTTCAACTTGCTTTTTTAACTTAGGATTATATCAGACCTCTTGAATGCACTCAGAGTTAAAAAAAATATTTACTGATGTATATAATGTAGTATATAATGAACAAATTTATTTAACATAAATAATCCCTTCCTGATGGACGTTTATATCATTTCCAATTTTCCCCTATGATAAAAATGCCACAATAAACATATTTTTACTAATAAACTTGAATATTTATATGGTAATGATAGAAAGGTAAATTCCAGTGAATAGAAACAATAAGTAAAAGAACATTTGCATTTCTGTACCAGGTGTTAAGGCAATGGGTTAAGAAAGCAAAAGGTTTTCCTACTCAAAATTTTCTAGCAGACATAGTATGATGAAAAAACAATTGCATTTTTAAATCCATTTCTATTAGTCTTATGATAAGTAAAATTTCATTCCAAATTACAGAAAAAAGTTAACTATAGACACTAGTTTTTCCACATGTAAGCAAGTTTCCATCTGTTTTATGTCTTCATGTATCTTGTAGTGAGAGGCTGCATTAGGAAGAGCTAATCAGATACTTCTAATTGAAAGCTGCAGCTAGAATCTTTATAACTTATCAAGTTGCTGCTGGTGGAAAGAACTCTTGGATATTTTTTTAAAGATACTGTTTAGCCTATTTTTTTAAGGATGTGACCAGGGACTGAACCTGGGACCTCATAGGTGGGAAGCAGGTGCTCAACCACTGAACTACATCTGCTCCCCAGTGAAAGTTCATTTTCTCCTTTGTTTGTTTGTTTGTTTTTAGGAGGTACTGGAGACTGAACCCAGAACCTCGTACATGGGAAGCAGGCACTTAACCACTTGAGCTATATCCGCTCCTCTAGGCAAATTTTAAAATGAGCATTTGCTGCAAGTTTCTGTGAGTTTCCAAAACTGTTAAGTTTAATAATCTCCAGTTATACATCCTGTTGAAAGAAACAGAACTAGAACTTAATGTTTTATTTCATAACCATATAATTTCAGGTTTTCAGTAGAAAGGGCTATAAGGGAAAGGAATTTTGAATGGGAACTGAAAGTACCGGTCAGAAAGTTGTAATATGGAAGTACTTTCTGATTTAAAACTATAAACAATGTTGCCTAAATCTATACTATTTTCCTCAAAAGAATTTAGAATATCTATAAAGGTAGCAGTTTCTTTTTCAAAATTTTAGGAATTTTAATTATTTAAATTTAATTTGCTAAAGGATATGATCACTTTTTTCCTAATGAGACATATCATAGAAGCTAATGTACAAATCACTATAATATGATTAGAGTATAAAATCAAAGTACTTTGTAAAGAGCTTTAAAGTATAAAATTAAGGTACTTTGTAAAGAGCTTGATTTGGTTTTAAACTCTGAATATATCATTTGGTCATTATTACTGTCAGTAGAGATGGGAAATTAGTGATCCACAGAATTAAATTAAATGTGGCCCAGTGAATTACTCTATAAGTTAAATTTTGCAAAGGCACCTATGTTGTAAATTGGCTGCTATAATTCTTCTTCCATGGCTTTAAAGAAAAGTGAAAGTATGACACTATTTTCTATTCAACTCTATAAAAATATCCAGAGACCAAGGTAGGAAGAACACTGCAAATGATTAAACCTGATTTTCAGAGATGTTTCAAATGTAAGTTTGAGGTGTCAAAACTCAGAAAATTTCTTTCAAGTTTACATAAACCTACTACCTTTATTAAATCAAATTGGTTAAGATTACTGATGCCTACCTATTCCCAAATCCAAGTCCCATGAACACTTTTCAGTCCTTCTCCTATCAGCCCTCTCTATGTCACACACTCTTCACCACTTCGCCATTTTGTAACTCTCTCTTCTGTCTGTTCTCACAATCTCTTTCTTCAGTCTGATCCTTAAATGGTTGGCTTCTCCAGGAAATGTATGTGCACACACTCACACATAGACACAAACACAATAAACTGAGGTTCAGAGAGTTGTTTGAATGTCAGATAAAGCAAATGAGAATTAAGGGAGATTCTAATTGTATCATCCTCTGTGGCCCTGAGAAACAGGATTCTTGTTGTGAAAGAAAAAAATACTGATGCTGATAAGAAGAAATTAAATAAAAAACCTGTAGTCCTGGGGTCGGATGTGGCTCAACTGGTTGGGCGTCCGTCTCCCATATGGAGGGACCGGGGTTCGTTTCCCGGGACCTCCCGGTAAAAAAAAAAAAAAAAACTGTAGTCCTAAACTTGAATTGTAAGTAGCAATATGAACTCATAGGTGATTTTTTCTCATCGAAAACATATAAATATTTCCTGACACTGAAAATGCCAAGAAACAATGATCAACCCAACGGAAATGAACCTAGATAGTGTTTTAAAATACCATTTCCGGGAAACGGCTGTGGCTCAATCAGTAGGGCTCCCGTTTACCATATGGGAGGCCCCAGGTTCGGTTCCCGGGGCCTCCTGGTGAAGGCAAGCCCGCCCACACGGCGTGGTTGGCTGACCCAGCGAGCGCAAGCAGCAAGGGGGGGATAAATGAATAAATAAATAAAATCTTTAAAAAAAAAAAATAAATAAAAAATAAAATAAAATACCATTTCCCACCAAAAGAAACCTGGGCATCTTGGAGAAATGGCTAAATTCAGACCTGGACTAAAGAATATAAAAGATCAGGTTGGAATATCTTGGTATACCAGTTGCAAGAAAGCTATCGAAGATATCTAAGGTCATCTAAAAAACATCAAAAGCCAATTTGAAGAGACTACCAATAGCCGATGGTGTGTGACAAATTGAGAGTCAATAAAGAAATACTTCTAATGGGTTAAAACTCATCAAATATGTTTAAATCCGTGACTTCATGATATCCAAAAAAATTTAATGGTCAACTTTGGAAGATGATGGGGAGCAAATTCATTACCATGAAAACTTGTAAGTAAAAGGAAAGAATCAAGCATTCATCCTGTTTTCCCTATGTCAGTAGTGTCATACTGGTTAACAAAATGGTAGAAAAGAGAAGACCATTGTGATTTGCGCTGGGGCATATGGAGGGCACTTGGGAATATGGCAAAGTTTTCTCTGTTGACCTGACTAGTGGTGATAAGGGTGTTTGCCTGACAATAATTCATTGAGCTATATATTTATTTTGTTTTGTTTTCAATAACAGTTTTATTTCATAATTTAAAAGAAAATTAAAAACATTTTTAAAAAATGAAAAGAGAGTAAAATTAATAAATTCAGTAACAACAGACTATTCTATCCAATCTAGTAACTACTAGCCACATGTGTTACTGAGCATCTCAAATGTGCTAACGGAATTGAAATGTGTATAAATGTAAAACACTCACTATATTTCAAAGATTTAATAGGAAAAAAGAATGTAAAATATCCCAATAATTTTTCTATATTGATTTTTATGTTGAAATAAAATATTTTGGCTATACTGTGTCAAATAAAATATTAATAAATTAATTTGACTTGACATAATTTGACTTGATATATATATATCAAGTCAAATTAATTTATTAATATCATATATATATATATATATATACATATATATATATATTTTTTTAAGGAAGTACTGGAGATTGAACCCAGAACCTCATACATGGGAAGGAGTCACTGAAACACTGAGCTATACCCACTCCCCCTTTTTATATTTTTTAATGTGACTACTAGAAAATTTTGAAATTAAATTTGTGGCTCACATTAAATTACTAACAGTCAAGACAGGATTACGGAAGATGATAGAGCAGGAAGCTCCAGGAATTAGTCCCTACATCAAAACAACTATTGAACTGGCAGGAATTTTCTGAATCAACTATTTTGAAACTCTTGAATTCTAGTGGAACACTATGCAATATCCAGGGAAGAGCTAGATGAAGATGCTGGTAAATTGCAGCAAAAATCAGTGAATTTCACCCACCATACACTGGCTACTATCTCCCATTCCTCAACCACATGCCAGGCAACAGTGGGGACTGCAGCCCATTGGTGCAGTGTGCTGGTGCCAGGGTTGGCTATAAAGACATAGTCCCCCCAAACCCGGAGGTGTGTGGTCTGATTGCTGATCACTGCTCTGTTCAGCTCCTTCAGATCACAGGGGGGCTAGCTCTGAGGTCAGCCATTGTTCCAAGAGACCTGAGAAGAAAGTGGTAGAGGAATCATAAAGAGGCAATACCTATAGTTTTTCCCCATTTCTCTTTCTATTCCCCATTTGGGAGCAAAAATTGTTTGGAAAAGCCATAAATTGAGGGCTCTAGCCCTCAACATCAACAACATCCTATATTGTTTTCTCCCAGAGGATGGAGAAAACTAGATTTCCAGAGTTTAACAACATAATATTCAGAATGTCCAGTTCTCAACAAAAATTTTAAAACACACAAAGAGACAGGAAAGTATGGCCAATTCACAGGAAGAAAAAATTGCCAGAAACCATCCCTGAGGAAGCTCAAACATTGTATTTATTACTCAAAGACTTTAAGTCAACTGTCTTAAATATGTTCAGTGAGCTAAAGAAATCTATATACAAAGACTTGCCACATACAAAAGTCCTCAATAAAATTAACAGTAAAGTTCTCATCAGAAATCAGGGAGGCCAGAAAACAGTAGGATGGTATATTTAAAGTCCTTAAAGAAATAAACTATCAACCGAGATTTACCTTTCAAAATTAATTTTCGCAGATGAACAAAAACTGAAAGAGTTTGTTACCAGAAGAACTGCCCTACAAGAAATGCTAAAAGGAGCCCTTCAGGTTGAAATAAAAAGACACGAGACAATAACTTGAAGCCATAAGAAGAAATAAAGAACATTGCTAAAGGTAACTAAAAAGGTAAAGATAAAATCCTATAACATTGAACTTTTGGTTTGTAAGTGCTTTTTCTCCCTACATGAAATGTGTAAAATAACATTTAAAATCTACTTTAATGGGTATACAATGTATAAAGACATAATCTGAGACGAAAAAATATAAAGTGAGGGAAGTGGCTGTGGCTCAATCAGTAGGGCTCCCGTTTACCATATGGGAGGCCCTGGGTTCGGTTCCCGGGGCCTCCTGGTGAAGGCAAGCCCGCCCGCACGGCGTGGTTAGCTGACCCAGCGAGCACAAGCAGCAAGGGGGGGATAAATGAATAAATAAATAAAATCTTTAAAACAAACAAACAAAAAAATATATATAAAGTGAGAAAGACAGAGGTAGACTCTGAAACAAGGTGTGTACTAGTAAAATGAGGTTGTTGTTAGGTTAAGATGTCTGTGGTAATTACAAAGTAAGAAAATAACTTAAAAATATAGAGAAAATGAAAGAAGGGAATCAAAACGGTACACTACAAAAAATCAGCTAAATATTTTTTTTAAAAGGGAACAATGGCATAATTAATAGCAGCTATGCAACGGCAGGGAAAGCAGAGTGAGATTGAGAGGTGATTATTAAGGGGTAGAACATTTTTTGTCTGGCTTTTGTTTTTTATTATTGTTATTATTATTAATATTGGAATAATGAAAATGCTCTAATAATGAGTGAAGTGATGAATGAACAACTATGTGATTATACCAAATACCGCTGATTGTACACTTCGTATGGACTGTATAGTTTATTAATATGTATCAATAAAATTAATAAAAGACATGTCGGCAGAATGGATTAAAAAAACATGATCAAACTGTATGTTGTTTACAAGAGACTCATCTTAGATGGAAAGACATAAATAGGTTGAAAGTGAATGTGCATTATTTGTAAAATACCTTTATTTATGCAGATAAGTTTCATTATTTCTTATCTAAGCTTTTTAGATATAGTGAGGCAACAACGTATGATTAAAAAGTAGAGCAAGTGAATTAACAAATTTATAAATATCTTTTTGTTAAATTAATAGAAAAGAAGCATCTTTGACGTAGAATTGTTAAACCACCTCTGAGCAGGATGCATCAGGATTTTTGTTCATTAAAGCGGCTGAAGAGGGGCACAAGAAGTGCAGGGGAGGGATGGATGCAGATGTGTTACTATTTCCATTTTGATGCTAACCACTCATGTATGTGCACATCTCTTGGCTATACCATAGGAAAGCATTGTTAAATAATTCAATGGAAACATTTGTTCTTCCTACTAATTCAATATAAATCTGATAATGAATTCTCTTAGAAGCATTATATTTATTATACTCTATTGCTTTATGTCTCTTTTTAAATTGAGCATTAAGGGAATGCAGTATATGTAACTCTGCCAATATCTATAGAGGCCTGTTGCCATTTTTGTCTCTTGTGAAATGTTTGCTCCCAAAAAAGACAGGAATACATTTTTTCCCAACTGAGTTGGTATCATGTATTCTCAGTTATCACAATACCTTATGGCTTTGAAGCTTTGAATTGTTAAATATTCATGATATGTGAAGAAGCATGATACATTCTGTGTGATCTCAACCATATAAAAATATACACTTAGTTGTAAGTATATACACACAGGACCTAGAAGGATATGTCAAACTATAAACTTGTGATTCCGGATGACTTCTGTATTCTTTGCTTCCTGTATTTTTCAGTCTTCTATATTGCACAATTAACTTAAAAGTTTTGAAAAAAATGTTATTCAAAAAAAAATAGGGTGTGGGGGGGTTGAAATGGATAATGTAAATAAATAAATCTTAAAAAAAAAAAAAAGATATGGCTCAATCAAGGGAACAAATTAAAACATCAGAAGAGACACAGAATTTGGAACATTCAAACAAATCTCCAAAGTCAATTCAAGGGGGACAGAGGAAAATATGGATAAAGAGCTAAAGGATATTAGGAAGACGAAGGGTAAGCATAAAAAAGAATTTAAAAGTATAAACAGAAATATAACAGAAATTATGGTGATGAAAGACACAATAGTAGAGATTAAAAACAGAAGAGGGAGCAGAAGGCTCAAGTGGTTGAGTGCCCGCCTCCCATGTGAGAGGTCCTATGTTTGGTTCCCAGTGCCTCCTGAAAAACCAAAACAAACAACAAGCAAAACAAATGAAAAAACCACCTCAGGGAAGCTGATGTGGCTCTGAGGGTGAGCGCCAGCTTACTACATTTGAGGTCCCAAGTTCAATTCCCAGCCCCTAGTACTGAAAAAAAAAAAAAAGAAAGAAAACAATATACTAGACACATACAACAGCAGATTTGAACAGGCAGAAGAAAAAATTAGCAAACTAGGATAATTGAAATCAAACAGAAGAACAGACAGAGAAAAGAATAGGGGAAGCAACTGTGGCTCAAGTGGTTGGGCTCCCATTCGATTCCCGGGGCCTCCTAGTGAAGGCAAGCTGGTAAGCTGGCGGCCCACGTGGCACGGTGAGCTGATGAGCTGGCGCAGTAAGATGATGCAACAAAGGGGGACAAGCAGACACAGAAAAACGCAAAGCAAATGGACACAGCAAACAAAGCAGCAAGGGGGGAGTAAATAAATAAAATAAATAAATCTTAAAAAAAAAGAAAAGAAAAGAATAATAAAAATTGAGCAACATGTTAGGTATCTGAGTGACAGCACAAAGCACACAAAGATACAAATCATGGGTGTCCCAGAAGGAAAAGAGAAAGGAAAAGGGACAGAAAGAACATTTGAGGAAATAACATCTGAAAATTTCCCAACTTTTATGAAAGACATAAATATACATGTCCAAGAAGTGCAACGTACTCCAAACAGAATTAATCCTAATAGGCCTACTCTAAGACACATACTAATCAGAATGTCAAATGCCTGATAGAGAATTCTAAAAGCGGCAAGAGAAAAGTGATTTGTCACATATAAGGGATCCTCAATAAGACTAAGTGCTGGGAAGCAGATGCGGCTCAGGTGACTGGGCTCCCACCTACTGCATGGGAGGTCACTGGTTTGGATCCCAGTGCCTCCTAAATAAGACAGCAAGATGGCACAATGGGCAGGCATGGCAAGCTGACACAACAAGAGACACAAGAAGAACAAACAGAATGAGAGACACAACAAAGCAGGGAGTGGAGGTGGCTCAGGCCATTAGGCACCTCCCTCCCACATCAGAAGTCCTGGGTTCAGCTCCTGGTGCTTCCTAAAGAAATAAGGAAGATGAACAGATACAGCAAGTGAAAAACAACAAGTGAGTGGGGAGAAATAAATAAATAAAATAAATCTTAAAAAAGAAAAAAAAAAAAATAGAATGCGAATATTCTCACTGTCCTGAGTTTGTGATAATCATGGTAGGCTAAACAGTCACTATATTAGAAACCATGCATATGTCCCCAGACCTACTTTTTCTTCCTAGGTCTGGTTTTTAGAATGCTGGTGATAAACTAAGCTTGATTTATTATATGACCATCCTGTATAGGAAAAGAGTGTAAATCTAGGTATCTTTGGTCAACCTTAAGAGATATAGCTGGGGGATGATGTGAACCAGTCATCAAAAACCTGCCAAAAAGGAAAAGCACAGTACTAGATGGCTTCAAAAGTGAATTCTACCAATCATTCCAAGAAGCATTAGTACCAATTCTGCTCAAACTCTTCCAAAATATGGAAGAGGAGGGAACACTACCTAACTCACTTTATGAAGCCAACATCACCCTAATATCAAAGTCAGATAAAGATACAACAAGAATAGACAATTACAGACCAATTTCTCTAATGAATATAAATGAAAAAATCCTCAACAAAACTTGCAAATCGAACTCAACACCACATTAAAAGAATTATACACCATGACCAAATGGGTTTTATCCCAAGTATGTAAGGGTGGGCCAACATAAGAAAATCAATTAATGTAACACACCACATTAACAAATCAAAGGGGACAAAAATCACTTGATCACTTAGTAAATGCAGAAAAGGCATTTGACAAAATTCAGGATCCTTTCTTATAAAGACACTTAGAAAAATAGGAATAGAAGGAAACTTCCTCAACATGATAAAGGACATATAGAAAAAATCTATAGCCAACATCATACTCAATGGGGAAATACTGAAAGCTTTCCTTCTAAGATCTGGAACAAGAAAAGGATGCCCACTGTCATCACTGTTATTCAACACTGTACTGGATGTTCTAGCCAGAAAAATTAGGCAAGAAAAAGAAATAAAAGGCATTGAAATTAGAAAGGAATGGGAAGCGGCTGTGGCTCAATTGGTTGGGCTCCTGTTTACCATATGGGCGGCCCCGGGTTAGATTCCTGGGGTCTCCTGGTGAAAGCAAGCCAGCCCGCGCAGCGCGGTAAGCCGATGCAGCAAGATGACTCAACAAAGGGAGACAAGCAGACACAGAAAAACACAAACGCAAATGGACACAGCAAGCACAAGCAGCAAGGGGGAGATAAATAAATAAATAAATAAAAATCTTAAAAAAAAATTAGAAAGGAAGAAGTAAAACTTACACTATTTACAGATGACATGATCTTATATTTAGAAAGTACCCCCAAAATATACAACAACACTGCTAGAGCTAATAAATGAAATCAGGAAAGTGACAGGGTACAAGATCAACAAGCAAAAAGCAGTAGTTTTTCTTTTTTTTTTTTTTTTTTTTTTTAAAGATTTTATTTATTTATTCATTTATCCCCCCCTTGCTGCCTGTGCCCGCTGGGTCAGCTAACCATGCCGTGCCCCTCACCAGGAGGCCCATATGGTAAACGGGAGCCCCACTGATTGAGCCACAGCCGCTTCCCAGCAGTAGTGTTTCTATACACTAGTAATAAGCAATCTGAGGAAGAAATCAACAAAAAAGATTCCATTTGCAATAGCAACCAAAAGAATCAAATACTAAGAATAAATTTAAACAAGGCTATAAAGGACCTATATACAGAAAACTATAAATTTTGCCATTAGAAATTAAAGAAGACTTAAATAAATGGAAGGATATTCCATGTTCATGGATTGGAAGACTAAATATCATTAAGAGATGCAAATTCAACCCAAAATATGTATAGATTCAACACAATCCCAATCAAAATTCAAACAGCCTACTTTGTAGAAATGGAAAAGCCAATTATCAAATTTATTTGGAAGGGTAAGGGACCCCAAATAGCCAAAAACATCTTGGAAAAGAAGAATGAAGTTGGAGGACTCACATTTCCTGACTTTAAAGCATATCACAAAGCTACAGAGGTTAAGACAGCATGGTACTGGCACAAGGACAGACATATCAATCAATGGAATCAAATTCATACAAACTAATTATGATGAGCAAAGTCATAGAGTTAGAATCTAAAATATAGTTTACCAGAGGATAGACTGGGGGTTAGAGAACTGGGGAGCTGAATGCTTAATTTGTATAGAATTTCTATATACGTTGATTGTAAAGGTTTGGAAATGGATGGTGGTAATGGTAGCACATTATTTTGAGAGTTATTAACAGTGCTGAATTAAGGATGTGAATGTGGTTGAAAGGAGCAGTTTTGGGTCTAGTATGTTACTAGAATAAAAGTTAGAAGATAAAACACAGGCCTGTATAACATAGTGAACCCTGTTGTGGACGATGGACTCAGGTTAATAGTCCAAGTATAAGAATGTTCCTTTACTGAAATATAAATATATATATTTAAGCCCTCTACCCCTTACCAGTCACCTTGCAATCCCTCTTTTTCCCCCACCATACAGTGGCGCTAATCCAATTCCATCTATATAAATATATTTATAGTTACATTTTAAAATAATATATTTTTAGTCTTGCCTGTTATTGAATTTTCTTTAAATTTTCTTTAAATTGCTTTTTTAAAAACTCCACATAACATTTGTAATACTCATCCAGGTAGATGTAATTCCTTCATTTTCATTGCTGATTAGTTGTCAACATTTTATTTATTCATTTTGCTGTTAATAGTCTTTTTTTGTTGTTTTCAGCTATGTCCATGCCAAAATCTATCCATTTAAAAAATATTATAATTTTAATTTATAGAAGATCTATTTGATTCCTTTTCAAATCTCCTTGTTCCTTTTAAAGAGTTTCTTTTTTCATGCAAATATTTTTCTAATTGTCTCATATTTCAAGTGGGTTTTTGTAGACAGCATATATTTGGATTTGTTTATTCAGGCTTTCAATCTCTGCCTCTTACTTGTGTTGCTTAGATTGTTTATATTTAATGTAATTATTTAAATGATTGAACTTAATTCTAACAGCTTTCTCTTTGTTTTCCCATCTTTACCTTGCTCCTTTTTCCCTCTGTATGGTCTATAGTTTTCTTTTTGTATTGTCTTTGTGTACAAATCAGGATTATACTGGCCTCATAAAATGAGTCAGGAGGGTTTCTTCTATGTTCTGGAATAAACTGTAAAATTGAAAAAAAAAAAAAAAAAGAATGTTCCTTTATGAGTTATCAAACACACTACACTAATATAAACTGTTAATAATTGGGTGGTATATGGGGGGAAATACACCTAATATAAACTATAGGATATAGTTAATAGTACTATTTTAATATTCTTTCATCAATTATAACAAAGGTACCACACAAATGCAAAGTGGCAACAATAGGGGAATATATGGGAATACTGTAATTTTTACATGACTTTTCTGTAAACCTATAACTTCTCTTATTAAAAAAAATTAGAGGTTTCATGGGAGGAAGTTCACCTGAATATACATAAAAGATATATAACACTGTTCAAATGATGAGGGGGTGGGGCATGGCCACAGTGGGTAGACAATCACTCAGTAAATGAGGGAATACTGAATTCCCAGCCTGGAGAGCTCTGCCACATTCTCAAAGGGAGCAGCAACAGTCCCCCAAGTGCAGGGACAGTGTCTGGCAAAGGAGAAGGGTCCACTGATGGGTTCTTATTATTGATGACTAGCCTTACGAGTCTTTGCTCTTATAATTGAAACTTAGCCTACTGTTATGGGGTACCTAAGGGTTGCCACCTGAGAGTCTCCTTGTTGCTCAAATGTGGCCTCTCTCTAAGCCAAACTCAGCATATGAATGCATTACCCTCCCCCCAGCATGGGACATGACTCCCAAGGATGAGCCTCCCTGGCAATGAGGGATTAATACCAAGTGCCAACTGGCAACACAACTGGAAAAAGACCTTGAATAAAAGGGGGAATAGGTAAAGACAAATGAGTTCAAGTGGCTAAGAGACTTCAAAGAGAGTCGGGAGGTCATCCCAGAGGTAATGCTTACGCACACCTCAGTAGGAGCTCATAGAACATCAAAGTGCTTATCACCCCACACAGAGGGGCTCCTGAGAGCTCTGGAGACACCCAGGTCCTATATAAGGGAGGATAGCCCCAGTGACTGACACCTTATCAGTGGGCTCTACTTTGGAATCTGTGCTCCTGAGAGTGACAGAATTAGACTCAAATAAGTCCTCCCTGCACATGGTTCATCAGTCCCTTCTATTCAAACCTATATGTGATGCTGGAGTTTTTAGGTATACTTCCAGAGATTGGAGCCTCTGGCCTACTTATGTGCCAGGTGTGCGTGGAATCTCGGTGGAGCTGCAACTTCTACCCTACAGCTCAATGGACTCATCCAAGTGACCTGGCGAGGAGACAACGATGGGCAATGGCCATCCCAGGGAATGGTGAGGGCCTGCATCTGCAGGTAGGATCGTCCCACCCACCATATCCATGGGATATAAGCCCTCTCTCACTTGGAGGTCGAGTGGACATCACCATCCCAGTTCCCTCAGGATTGGGGGAAGAACTATGGACTAGAGTGGACTTAATGGTATTCTGTTGTACACATATGGTGATTCTAACAATGGAAGAAATTATAATAGTGAGGTGGGGTCGGTGGACACTGGACACTTTCGGGGCAGGGAGGGGATGTGCAGTTGAAATACAGGGGCTTTTTCGGGACTTGGAGGTTGTCCTGAGTGCCGTTGTGGCAACGGATGTAGGCCATTTTAAATCAGCACACACCATTCAGAACTGTGTGGGAGAGAGTGTGATCTACGATGTGAACTGTGGTCTATGGTTGATGGCAAGGCTCCAGGATGTGTAAGTCCATTGAGGGTGATGGGCCACACTTGTGGGAAATGTTTGTGTGGGAGGTGGTGGGAGGTGTGGGAGGTGGGGAACATGGGAATCCCTGTAGGTTCTGTGTAATATTTAGGTAATCTAAGCACCTCTTAAAAAAAAAAAAAAATACATACATATATATATATATATATGTATATATATATAAATATATAACATTTTTGTAAGCAAATGCACATATATGCATATATATTTATATATCATTTTACAAATATTGGTATGTATTGTGAAAATTTTGATTTTTACCCACAATGAAAAATAAATTAAAAAAAAAAAAAAAGTCATTATGCTAAGTGGAAAAAAAAGACACAAAATTGTTACATATTGTATGATTACATTTACATAAAATGTAAATATGAATACATCTATAGAGACAGAAATAGATTATTGGTTATATATGGCTGGGGAAGAATAGAGGGATGAGAGGTGACTGCTAAAGGGTATGAGGTTTTTGTTTTTGGAGTAATGAAAATGTTCTAAAATTGACGGTAGTGATGAATGCACAACTCTGTGAATATACTAAAAGGCACCGAGGGTACAGTTTGGATGGATTATAAGATATGTGAATATATCTCAGTGTATTAGTCAGCCAAAGGGGTGCTAATGTGAAATACCAAAAATGGATTGGTTTTTATAAAGGGTATTTATTTGGGGTAGAAGTCCACATATACCAGGCCATAAAGCGTTAAGTTTCTTCTCTCACCACAGTCCATTGCCACGTGTTAGAGCAAGACAGTTGCCAGCGTTTGCCAGGGTTCAGGCTTCTGGGGTTCCTCTCTTCCCGGGGCTGTGTTTCTCTCCGGGCTTAGCTCCTGTTTCTTCCACAAGGTCAGCTGGCTCCTGTTTCCTCCACAAGGTCAGCTGTAGATGATCAGGCAAACGGCTTGCTTCTCTTCTCCTGGGGCCTTCTTTCCAATATCAA
This sequence comes from Tolypeutes matacus, assembly GCA_026826555.1. Classification (NCBI taxonomy): domain Eukaryota; kingdom Metazoa; phylum Chordata; class Mammalia; order Cingulata; family Chlamyphoridae; genus Tolypeutes; species Tolypeutes matacus. The sequence goes on along the minus strand of JAKSZT010017719.1, from coordinate 6,868,957 downwards.
AACTGCTTCTCAAAAGACTGCTTCAACTCTGTTCTCTGCCTTGCCTTTTATATTCAATTCCCCACCCACCAAGGGGTGGGGATCAATGCCCTAATCCTAACCTAATCATGCCCAGATTAACAGATCAGTTTACAAGCATGATTCAATTATATTTTTGGAATTCATAATTACATCATATTGCCTCACTCAGTAAAACTGTTTTTTTTTTTCCTTTTATTTTTTTGTTTTTCCTTTTCTTAAACTGCTTTTTAAAAAAGAAAAAAAAAAAAAAAAAAAAAAGGGATTTTAAACCATGACCAAGTGAATTTATTAAGGAATGCAAGGATGGTTCAATATAAGAAAATCAGTCAATGTTTTACACGACAATAATAGAAAAAAGGATAAAAAAATGCACAATCATTTCAATTGACACAGAAAAGGCCTATGACAAAAATCCAACATCCTTTCATGATAAAATCTAGGAATAGAAGGGAACTTTCTGAAAATGATAAAGGACAAATTATGAAAAACCCACAGCAAATATCATACTCCTTGGTGAAAAACTGAAAGCATTCTGCCTAATATCAGGAACAAGACAAGGATGCCTGCTGTCACCATTGTTATTCAAAATTGTACTGGAAGTTCTAGCCAAAGCAATCAGGCAAGAGAGAGAAATAAAAGGCTTCTCAATTGGAAAGGAAGAAGTAAAATGACACCTATTTGCAGATGACTTGATTCTATATAGAGAAAATTGCAAAAGAGCCACAAGAAAGCCATTAGAAGTAATAAATTCAATAAAGTTACAGGGTACAAGATAAACACACAGAAGTCACTTGGGTTTCTATACATTATACTAAAAAACCTGAAAAGGAAATTAAGAAAATAATTCCATTTTTAACAACATCTAAAAGAATAAACTACCTAGAGATCAATTTAATCGAGGAGATGAAAGACTTGTACACCAAAAACTACAAAGCATTGCTGAAAGAAATTAAAGAAGGCCTTTAAAGACAGGGAAAGACATCCTGTGTTCATGGATTGGAAGACTTAATATTGTTCAAATGTCAATCGTCAGTGCAATCCCTCTCAAAACTACAGTAGCCATTTTGCAGTAATAAAAAGCTGACCCTCAAATTCATATGGAAATGCAAGGGGCCCCAAATAACCAAAATAATCTTGAAAAAGAAGAACAAAGTTGGAGAACTAACACTTTCTGATTTCAATACTTACTACAAATTAACAGTTATTAAAACTATAGTACTGCAATAACAATAGACATATAGATGAATAGAATGGAATTGAGAGTTTAGGGATAAATCCACACATCTATATAGCCAGTTGATTTTCTACATGGGTGCCAAGCTCATTCAATGAGGAAAGAATAGTAACTTCAAGAAATGGTGTTGGGACAACTGGAAATTCACATGCAAAATAATGAATGTGGACCCCTACCTTTCCCTATATACAAAAGTTAATTCATAATGGATCACTGACCTAAATATTAGAGCTATAAAATCCTTAAAAGAAAACACAGAGAAATATCTTCAGGATCTGTAGTAGGCAATGGAATTTTAAATTTAACAGCAAAAACATGAGCAACAGAAGAAAAAACAGATAAAATGGATTTCAATACGATTAAGAACTTTTTTATGTCAAAGGACATTAGCAAGAAAGTGAAAAGGCAACCTATAGAATGGGAGAAAATATTTGGGAACCATATATCCAATATATCCAGAATATATAAAGAATTCCTACAACTCAACAACAAAGACAAACAAACCAATTAAAAATGGGTCAAGGATTTGCAAAGACTTTTCTACAAAGAAGATATGCAAATGGCCAGTAAGTATATGAAAACATGTTCAACATCATTAGTCATTAGAGAAATGCAAATTAAATCTACAGTGAGATACCACTTTACACCCACTAGAATGGCTATTATTTAGAAAAACTGAAAGCAACAAGTGTTGACAAGGATGCAGAGAAATAAGAACACCTGTATATTGTTGGTGGGAATATAAAATGGTACAGTGACTGGGAAATTGTTTGACACTTCCTCAAAAGTTAAATACAAGATTGCCATATGGCCCAGCAATTCTACTCCTAGATATTGCAGATTCAGTTCCAGACCACCTCAATAAAGTGGATATCGCAATAAAGCAAGTCACATGATTTTTTTGGTCTCCCAGTTCATATAAAAGTTATGTATAGGGGAGCAAGTATAGCTCAGTGGTTGAGTGCCTTCTTCACATGTATGATATCCCAGGTTCAATCCCAAGTACCTCCTAAAAAAAACAAAAATCGAAAAGTTATGTTTATACTATACTGTAGTCTAGTAAGTGTGCAATATCATTATGTCTAAAAAAACCAAACAAACACTGTACATACCTTAATTAAAATATGACAGAGATACAAAGTGAGCATATGCTGTTGGAAAAGTGGCAGCAATATTTGCTCAATGCATGGTTGCTACAAACCTTCAATTTGTAAAAAACACACTCTCTGTGAAGCACAATAAAGGAAAATGCAGTAAAACAAGGTATGCCTGTATAACCAAAAAAATTGAAAGCAGGGAATTGGACAGATATTTTACACCAATGTTCATCTCAGCATTATTCATAATAGCCAAAAAGTGGTAGTCACCCAAGTGTCCATCAATAGATGAATGAATAAACAAAATGTGGCATATCCAAACAATGGAATAATATTTAGCCATAAGAAGTGAAGTGCTGGTACATGATACAAATGGATAAATCTTGAAGACATGTTGAGTGAAATAAGTACAAATATTTTATGATTTCTCTTATATTAAATACTTAAGAGTAAGCAAATTCATATAAACAGAAAGCAGAATTGTGGTTACCAGTACTGGGGACAGGCGGATATGAGGAGTTATTGTTAATACATATGAGTTTTGTATGCAATGACGAAAATATCTGGCAATACGTAGAGGTAAAAGTTATACAGTATTGTAATATAGTTAATATCAAAGAATTATCCACTTAAAATGGATGAAATTATTTTTTTGTCTATACATGGTTTTGGATTAAATGATTTTTTAAAATTTTTTTTTTAAGATTTTATTTATTTATTCATGTATCCCCCCTTGCAGCTTGTGCTCGCTGGGTCAGCTAACCACGCCGTGCGGGCGGGCTTGCCTTCACCAGGAGGCCCCGGGAACCGAACCCGGGGCCTCCCATATGGTAAACGGGAGCCCTACTGATTGAGCCACAGCCGCTTCCCCTAAATGATTTTTATGTTATGTATATTTTACCACAATTTAATAATAAATTACTTTAAAAATGCTATTAGTTAATCCTTTTCTAGACCATGCAAGTCAAGATATCTACTGTACTCTAATGGCATTCTACCTCAAAAGTAAGTCCCATTCTTTTGAGTGGGAAAATATATAAAATAAAAGCATCTACCACAAACCTGTACAGATTGAGCATATAATCTCTGAAATGACATGAATTTACTCTAATAAATTTGCAGAACTTGCCTCTAGAAGAATGCTAATTTTCTGAAGAAGGAAAAGGAAGTGGGAGTGAGAGAAAGGGAAGAAGGAGGAAAAAGAAGGGGGGAGGAAGAAGACAATGGAACAAAACAATTTCTCAGTTTTCCACTCCTATTTAGGAAATAGAGCATCCTAAAAATAGGCTTTGAAAGGAAACACTGTAGGTATTTTCTTCTTTAATTTGAATATTGGGAGCATATTTCATAAAAAATTTTTTTGCATATATATATATATATATATATATATTTTAAGATTTATTTATTTATTTTATCCATCTTAACCAACACCCCCTTCCCTATTTGCTGTTTTGTGTCCATTCGCTGAGCAATTCTCTGTGTCTGTTTCCTGCCATCTCTTCTCATCCTCCAGTCTTCACCAGGATTCGATCCTGGAGACTTCTGATGCAGGACACAGTTATTCTGCCGCCTGCGCCACCACGGCTCCTGGCTTCTGGAGCTTTCGGAGCATCTCGTCTTGTCTCTCCCCTGTTAAGTCATCATCCTGCTGCATGGCTCCCAGGGCCCGACGGCTCAGCAGCACACAGAGCCTGGCAGCCCATGCGCCTTCTATATACATATATTTTTTTATTTTACCGGGAGGTCCCGGGGATCGAACCCAGGTCCCTCCATATGGCAGACGGACGCCCAAGCATTTGAGCCACATCCGCCCCCGCATATATATTTTTTAAATCATTACATTTGACTTTGGTACACTTCTCAGGAAATATATTTTTATAGTTTCCAACCTTGTTTTGGCTTTGTATATTTGTTCCTGTGATGTCAAATAATTAGTGACACACTTGGAGACCTCTGCCTTTGCAAAGCACCAAAAGTTGTGGGTATCACTGATAAACACAGCTGTGTATCTCAAATACATGTCCCAAGATGCTGCTTTATATTATCCGACCAAGTATTCATTCTGCTTTCACAGCCTGAGTTACCATGGTTACCAGAACCCTGTAAGCACTTGGGCTTTTGATCATTTCCTGAGGTATTCAAGGCTATTTCTAACATTATTCTCACTTCATTACTACTGTAACTACATGCAAGAGCTATTAAGTAAAACACCATTCAATTTATCAATTTCTTATTCTTTGGATTTTGTTTTTACACAGTGAGTTGAAAGAAGAGCTTATTTATTATGCATATATTATAAGAAGGTATTTTCAGCCATGAAAAATACTCCATTAATAAATTCACCACTCAAAAAATGAAAAGGCTCTGACAACTTAGATGAATAGCTTAATATAAAGTAGAAAGACATATACGTTCAAGAGTAAAATGAGAATTTATGAGACATTATAGAGAAAATCTAAAGCCCTTCCTGCACTGAAATGAATTTTTTCACTCTGCTCAAAAAGAGTTAAAAAGTCCAAGTGAGAGAGAGCACAAGGGATTTCTGAGGAAGTACATGTTCTATTTCTTGATCTGAGCACAGGTCACATGGATGTGCTCAGTTTGTAGAAATGCACTGAGCGGAACACTTATGTGTACTTTGCCTCAAGTATATTATACTTCAATAATTAGTTTAATAATCAGATTACTAACTGAGGGGAAAAAAGAAAATACAAAGGAAGCTAGAAAAAGATAAGCAGTAGAGTGAAAGCCATGCCCATAGGGTAGGGCCCTATGTAAAGTGGTCGCTCTGCCACATGGATTCCCACTTCACCTCATTATCCCAAGGCTCAAACACTGGTCCAGAACCACTAGTATTAGCATGTAACACTCTTTTCTATTCAGACCAACACAAATATGGGGGGGGGCAGGGGATAATAAAAACCTCTCAGTTATTCCCAAAAGATTTGGTCTCTTTCAAAAGAAATGCTTTAAAATGGTATCAACGCTGGAAAGCAGAGAGGTGTTTAATTCACATAACTCAAAGAGGAGTGTGGAAAAGAATGCCCTATTACCCCTCCAAACCACTACCCATGAGAAACTCTAAACTACAGAACTGATAAACAGAGCCCTTTCCATTTACTAATATTGAACAAAGATCACCTTCATTTATATAAACAAGCACAGAAAACACACATACACACACATCAAACAGCGGGAGAAAATCAGCAACAATTGTGCGCTATAAGGGGTACAGGATTTTTCAGTTTGGAGTAATGAAAACATTCTAAAATTGACTGAGGTGATGACAGCACAACTCTGATGAAACTGGAAGTCACTGAGTGTACAAGTTGGATGGATTGTACAAGGTATAGGACAATATAACAGTGTATATAACAGTGAGTCCTGTGGTGGAAAATGGACTGTAGTTAAAAGTACAAACATGAGGGGTCAGATGTGGCTCAACTGGTTGGGCATCCGTCTCCCATATGGAGGACCTGGGTTCGATCCCCGGGACCTCCCAGTAAAAAAAAAAAAAAAGTACAAACATGAGAATGTTCTCTCAGAACTATAACAAAAATACAATACTAATACATGGTGTTAATAGGGTGGTTTATGGGAAAAAAATGCACCAAAAGTAAGATATGGACCATAGTTAGCAGTGACATTTGGCGATGCTCTTTCATCATTTGTAACAAATGTTCCACAACAATGCAAGGTGTTGGTGGTGGGGGCAATGTATGGGAATACTGTATAGAATGCATGATTGTTTTCTAAATTCACAACTTCTCTAATTATCTATCTTTTTACTCTTTTGGTTATCCTTTCTGCTATCCTTTCTTCTATACTCTCCTCCAAGCTTCTCTTTCCTGTCTTTTTTTTTTAAGGCTCTACGGCTTCCTTTAATATTTCCTGCAAAGGACGATTCTTTTTTAACAACTCTCTTTAGTTTCTGTTTGTTTGTGAATATTTTATACTCACCTTCATAGTTGGAGGACAATTTTGCTGGATAAAGAATTCTTTTTTTTTTTTTTTTTTTTTTTTAAGATTTTATTTATTTATCCATTTATCCCCCCCTTGCTGCTTGTGCTCGCTGGGTCAGCTAACCACGCCGTGCGGGCGGGCTTGCCTTCACCAGGAGGCCCCGGGAACCGAACCCGGGGCCTCTCATATGGTAAACGGGAGCCCTACTGATTGAGCCACAGCCGCTTCCCATGGATAAAGAATTCTTGGTTGGCAGTTTTTCTCTTTCAGTATCCTAATTGTATCATATCACTGCCTTCTCGCCTCCATGGTTTTGCAAGAGAAATCCGCACTGTCTTACTGGGCATGCCTTGTATGTGATGGTTTTCTTCTCCCTTGCTGCTCTCAGAATTATCTCTTCATCTTTGATATCTGACATTCTGAGTAATATGTGTCTTGGAGTAGGTCTATTCAGATTTATTCTGATTGGGGTATGCTGTGCTTCTTGGACATGTAAGTTCATTTCTTTCGTGAGAGTTGGGAAATTTTCAGCTATTATTCCCTCAAATACTCTTTCTGACCCTTTTCCCTTCTCTTCTGGAACTCCCATGACATACATGTTGTTGTGTTTCATGTTGTTATTCGACTCTCTGAGCCCCTGCTCAATTTTTTCCATGTTTCTCTCTCTCTGTCCAATTCTCTCTTCAGTTTCAGCTGTTTTGTCTTCAGTATCACATTATTTCTTCTATCATTTTGAGTCTGCTATTGTATGCCTCTAATGTGTTTTTTATCTCACCTATTGTGTCTTTCATTCCCATGAGCTCTGTTACTTTTCTATTCAGAATTTCAAATTCTTCTTTTGCTCTCTCAATGTCTTCTCTTTTTCTTTTCTTTTTCTTTTTTTTTTTTTTGAGGTACCGGGGCCGGGGATTGAACTCAGGACCTCATATGTGAAAAGCCAGTGCTCAACCACTGAGTCACTTCAGCTCCCGAGTTGGTTTTTTTTTTTTGTTTGCTGTTTTGTTTTTTTTTTTTTTCAGGAGGCACCGGGGACCAAACCTGGGACCTCCCATGTGGGAAGCAGGCTCTCAACCACTTGAGCCACATCCGCTCCCTCAATGTCTTTTTTTGTTGTTGTTATTTTTGTTTTGTTTTATTTTCCCTCAATGTCTTATTGATGTCGTTTATCTCTTTAGCTATATTATCTTTCAACTCATTAATTTGATTTTGGAAATTTGTGTGCATCTCGTTAATTAGTTCTCTCCAGTCCGGCATCTCTTCTGGGGCTTTGGTATATTCCTTTTCTTGGGCCATGCCTTCCATTTTCTAAATATGGCTAGTAATTTTTGTTGATGTATAAGCATGTGATTAGGATGGTAGTTTACTCAGATGCTCAATTTCTTTATCTTTTGTAGGGATTTAGTGGCAGGAGGCTGTGTGTTATTGCTGCTCTTTGATTTATGGTTTGACCTGTATCCTTAGGATTGTCCTTGTTAGTTGCTCAAAACTGGGCTCTGAACCCAGTAATGGGTTGCAGACCCGCTTCCTAGGGCCTTGGGGAGTGAGGCTTTAAAGGCCAGAAAAAGCCTCTCATTTATTTTTAATTTTCTCAAGTGCATTTCCTTGGTCTTCCAGCAGATGGCGCTCTTTGGCAGTCCTCTCAGTTCAATGCCTAGAGGGAGTGTTTTTGCTGCAACACTGATTGTAAAAATGTGATAGAGGTTCCTGCCTGGAGGCTAAGAGCCTTGTAATTCAAACTTTCTCAGAGACAGTTCTCCAGCCTTCTCTCGGTTTGGCCTCCCTTTTCCAGGGTAGGAAATAATCCCACTCCCCTCTGTATCCTCAACAATCAGTCCGGGTTAGTAGAGAAGGCGGTTGGGAAGGTCTTTTCTCTTTAGCCACTTGCTGGCTCCCAAGACAAACAATGGCACAGCCCCACCAGGCCTGGAAGGGCTTGTGGGACTCAACAGACCAACTTTGGGAGTCACAAGCCTTAGGCTGTGTCCCTCTCTCTCCCCTTGGTGGATCCCTGGAGTCCCCTTTGTCTGTAGCTGGCTCAGAGGCTTGAGAATTCTAAAGTGTCTTGGGGGGGAGGGGTGCGGGGGGAGGGTGCCGGCAATAGCAGCCGCTGTTTTCAACTCACAGTTTTGCTGTCCTCATTGCAATTCCCCTCCTTTATCCTTCTCGCTTCTGGGCAGTGTCCACCCTTCACCTGGTGTTCTAAACCCCAGAAGACCTTTTTCCAGGCCATTTCAGCCTATCCTCTAGCTGTATTTCTGGTAGAGAAGAGAGTCCTGTGTCTTTCTAATCTGCCATCTTCCCAGGAGGAGCTGATAATTGGTATATAATTTATTAATGTGTATTTGGATTCTGTTGGCAAGTATTTTGTTGAGGATTTTTGGATCATATTCACTAGAGAAATTGGTCTGTAATTATTTTATTTTATTTTTTTGTAATATCTTTATTTGGCTTTGGTATTAGGGTGATGTTGGCGTCATAGAATGAATTTGGTAGCATTCTCTCCTGTTTGATTTTTTTGAAGTGTTTGAGCAAGACTGGTATTAGATCTTCTTTGAATGACTGGTAGAATTTACCTGTGAAGCCTTCTGGTCCTGGGCTTTTCATTTTTAGGAGGTTTTTGATGACTGTATCAATATCTTTACTTGTGATTGGTTTGCTAAGGTATTCTATTTCTTCTAAGGTCAGTGAGGTCTTTTCCTAAGAATTAGTCCATCTCATCTATGTTGCCTAGTTTGGTAGCATACAGCTGTTCATAGTATCCTCTTACGATCCCTTGTATTTCTGCTGGGTCAGTGGTAATGTCCCCCTTCTCATTTCTGATTTTATTTATTTGTATCTCTACTTTTCTTGGTTAGTTTAGTTAAGGGATGGTCGAATTTGTTGATTTTCTCAAAGAACCAACTTTTAGTTCTGTTGATTCTGTTTTTTTATTCTCCATTTCATTTATTTATGCTCTAATCTTTATTATTTCTTTCCCTCTGCTTGCTTTGGGATTGGTTTACTGTTCTTTTCTAGTTTTCTAGTTCTTTTCTAGGTGTGCAGTTAGGTCTTTCATTTCAGCTCTTTCTTCTTTCTTAATGTAAGCATTGAGGGCTAAAATTTCCCTTTCAGCACTGCCTTCACTGTATCCCATAGGTTTTGATATTGAGTTCTCATTTTCATTCGTTTAGAGGTATTTACTGATTTTTCTTGCAATTTCTTCTATGACCCACTGATTTTTTAAGAATGTACTGTTTAATCTCCATATATTTGTGAATTTTCCCTTTTCACATCTGTATTAGTTTTAAACTTTATTCCATTATGAACAGATAAAGTGCTTTGCATAATTTCAATCTTTTAAAATTTATTGAGATCTGACTTATGACCCAACATATGGTCTATCATGGAGAAAGATGCATGAGCACTTGAGAAGAATGTATATCCTGAAGTTGTGGGGTATAATGTTCTATATGTCTGTTAGGTCTAGTTCATTTATCATATTATTTAAGCTCTGTGTTTCCTTATTGATCCTCTGTCCAGATGTTCTATCCAGTGCTAAGAGTGGTATGCTGAAGTCTCCAACTATTATTGTAGAGATGTCTACATCTCACTTCAGTTATGACAGTGTTTGCCTCATGTATTTTGGGGGCACGTAAGTTAGGTGCATATATATTTATTATTGTTTTTACTTCCTAATAAATTATCTCTTTTATTAATAGTAGTGACCTTCTTCATCTCTTTCATTTTATTTTATTTTTATTTTAACTATTTTTTTAAAGATTTATTTTATTTACTTTCTTTTTCTTTTTTTCCCTTTTTATTTATCTTCCTCTTCCCACAGATGGTTCTCTCTCATCTGTTCATTGTTTGCTCCCCTTCTCCAGGAGGTACCTAGAACCAAACCTGGGACCTCCCACATGAGAGGGGAGTGCCCAACAGACTAAGCCACATCTGCTCCTCACAGGATGCTTCCTCAGTTTAGTTCCTGACCTCTGCTTGTTGTGGTGGGGGTGGAGTCTAGCTCACTGCTGCAGGTGAGGAGTCTATCTCATTGTGGCGAGGTAGCTTTTTTTCTAGCTCGCTGCTGAGGAGACAGTGTTCTAGCTCAAGGCAGTGGTTTAGCTTGTTGGGGCAGGAGGTGGCATCCCTCCCTCCTTGCGGTGGGAGGCGGCATCTGCTCGTCTTCTTTAGAAGGCACCAGGATCCAAACCCAGGACCTCCCATGTGTTAGGTGGGTGCCCAAGTGGTTGAGCCACAGCCATTTCCCATCTCTTGCATTTTAACTCTTTCTTTTTGCATTTAAAATCTATTTTGTCCAATGTTAGTATCACTACTCCAAATCTTTTTTTATTACTATTTGCATGGAATATCTTTTTCCAACCATTCACTTCCAGCCTGATTATGTCCTTGTACCTAAGGTGAATCTCTTGTATCTTTTAACCCTTTCAGTAAAGGAAAATGGAGTTAATAATATTATCTACCCTATTTGATGTTGGGGGAATAAATAAGTTAATATATGAGGTTGGAGGCATAAACAAGGACAGGATCTTATTATATCTATATGAAGCACATTAATCACATTAAGTAAAATCTTTCCTTAAAAATCCCTTTGTAACTGGGATTCTGTGCCGACATGTATGATTAAAATTGAATACTTGAAAGCCATCAATTATCTAATATCAAAATTGTCAGGGAGCAGATGTAGCTCAAGTGGTTGAGTGCCTGCTTCCCATGTACAAGGTCCTGGGTTTGATCCCTGGTACCTCCTAAAAACAAAGAAACAAACAAACAAACAAAAACAACTCTTATTGGGGTATGGATGTAGCTCAGTGGTTGAGCGCCTGCTTCCCATGTACAACGTACTGGGTTCAATCCCCACTAACTCTTTAAAAATTTTTTTTTGCCTTTTTGGTTGTTTCTTTATAGAGGCTGTTTCCATGTAGAAAATACCTAGCATGTAAGCTTTGAAACAAAATGCTTGATGACACTATTGCTTTGCCAAATTTTAAATTAATACATAGAATAATAATTTTAACTAGATCATCAATATCCAATATTTTGATTCTTTAATCAAGACTTAGAATTGAAATAATTTTGACAAATAAATCTTTCTTTAAAAAATCTCTTCCTATACCCGTTGGTATAAGAATTTCAGGTAATTCTCAGGATAAGCTGAAACCCAATAAAATCAAACACATCCCATTAGTTTCAACTCCTAACAAGTCAGTATCTTTTTTAAAATGTAATGATGGAGGGAAGTGGATGTGGGTCAATTGATAGGGCTCTTGTTTACCATACGGGAGGCCCCGGGTTTGATTCCCGGGGCCTCCTGGTGAAGGCAAGCCAGCCCGCACGGCTCGGTGAGCTGAGGCAGCAGGACGACCCAACTAAGGGAGACAAGCAGACACAGAAAAACGCACAGCAAATGGACACAGCGAGCACAAGCAGCAAGGGGGGATAAATAAATAAATAAAATCTTAAAAAAAAAAAAAATGTAATGATGGAAATAATATTTACATCACTACTATTTTTTTGTGTCTTTCAATGCATAAACTGATTATGATTTTTTTTTTTTCCTAATCAAAAAGTGTATTTAGAATCCTTTGAGATTTTTAGTAGCTGGAACACAATGACCTTTGGAACACCTAGAGTGATATTTTAAAATCTGTGGCAGGGTTCTGTATCCCTGTTATTCCCCACCACTCCTAATTGCAATTTTTTTTTTACTTACATATTTCAAAGCTTAAACACAGACTTATAAAAAAGCAAAATGTGTAATACAAACATCCATATCCCTAGTCCACCTTTTAATCAATGAAATATTACCAGTATAGATACATAAACTAAGTTTTTACAATGTTTAATATAAACTAAATACTAAAATTTCTACATTATGAACCTATCTATATCTCTCTTTGACAATACTGCTGCAATTTAATCTAACTGTGGCTTTTGGGTTCTCTAGACCCACGATATTGGTCTTATTCATACTTAGCTGGTGACAATTCACAAAAAGCACATCATAAACCAGAAGTCAAATTTTACTTATATCTAAACTTGACATAAACAGTAATGTTGTTCACTGCCCAACTACCTATAAACTAAAAGCTGGAAAATGACTAAACAGAATAGTAGTAAAGTTTAGTATATTGTGGCATATCCATTTAACAAAATATATTTAGTAGATCCAAGATGGCAGAGTAGGAGTAGGGTACAGCAGGCTGCACTCCTCCTCCAGAAACTGAGGGAAGGTAGGCAGGTTACCTGGCAGAAGGAAGCCATAGGATCATGGAAGCAAGTGGAGAGGGCAGCTAGAGAGGGGGGACCCAGTTGGCGGGGGAGAGGGAACCACTGGAGATAGGGGTGGCAAGCCAGCACACAGCCAGCTCTGAGTAAGGAAAGCCACTGGCAACCATGGGTGCATCCTGGTGCCCAGCAGGCACTTGAGGTGAGGGAACTGCAGGGAAAACAGGTGTGGGGACCAGCACCCAGCCAGCTCAGGGGGAAACAGGAGCAGGGGAGAAGGGGAGATAGGACGGGTAGACCAAATCTCAGCTGGTTCCACGAAAAAGAAAGACATCACCTGGTGGTGAAGCAGCTCCAGGGAGAGGGGAGAGGGAAGTTGATCAGGTGGGTTGTCACACCCACTTGCCCTGGAAGAGGGAGTAACTGGGTCAGTGAGGGGGTAGGCTGACAGGCACTCAACAGCCCGGGTGAGAGGGGAGCTGGGAGAGGCAGCCGGTAAGCTGTCAAACACCCAGTCGACCTGAGGGAAAGGCGAATGGGGTTAAGGCAGCCAGTGAGCTGTAAGGTGCCCAAATGGCCCAGAAGAGAAGGAGCCAGAGAGCGACCCAGTGGGTTGTCAGGCACCCAGCCAGCTCCCTGGGGGAGGAGAAGCAGCAGGACAAGCAGCCTGGTGACAGGGAACTTAGACTGAAGATTTTTCCCTAGGATTTTTTATTTTTTCTGTTCTTTTATTTATTTTTTCTCTTCATCTGGGTACCTTACCTGCAGAGGGTGGGCCACAAGGTGATTGCTTGGTGAGCACTGGTAGCCTGAGACAGTTGTTAGTGGCCTGAGAGGAAGGCCGGATTTTTCTGTTTTGTTTTTTTTTTCCTTATTTTTTCCCTCCTTCTTTTCTTTATTTTTTTTCTTTCTTTCATTTTTCCCTTTTCCTTTACTTTTCTTTCATTCCAACTTCTCTTGTTTGGTCTTCATTTTCTTTCTTCTATTCTCATCTTTCCAGTCTTTTATTTTTTTCCTGTTTCTTTTGTCTTCTTCTTCCACCTTTTTTACTCTTATTTCTTTTTATTTTTTATGATTTTTCACTCTAATTCCTTTTTTTTTTTTTCATGGCTCTTTTATGGTTCCTTTTCTATCCCATTATTATTATTATTATTATTATTATTCTCTTCTTTTCTTTTTTTATGGTCTTAATATTTTTTTGGAGGAACACAGACAATTAAAAGTATATAGAATAAGTAGAACCAAGTGCCAAAGAGAACCCTTAACACAAAACAAAATGAAATAAAACCCCAGAGTAGAAAGAGAAGCTAACCAACTGAATAAGCCCATCAAGATAAACAGATGCCTAGACACCAACAAAATATAATTACCATGGTTACTTTTAGGCATCATCTGCACTGGATCTTAGCAAGAACAGATAAGCGATATAATTTACAAACAGTTTCCCTTCAGGCAATGGGTTTTCCTTCATATTGCCAGATAATCCATTTAACTACATTTGTATGAACAACAATCACATATTGGTGGATATGGAGGATGTTAAAATTTGTTTCATAATTCAGTAGAACCATCCCTATTGAGTGTTCAGAGGTCAAGTACATCCCTCATACATGTGGCAGAAAGGGGGAAACTATAATGGATACATTTTACACAATACTGGAATATGAGGTAGCCGGTAGGAGGGAAGCTAAGTTATGGGCTTTGGTATGAGGGGCTTGTCCTCAAGGCAAGATGACAGTGGGAACTTGAAATATAGTTAAAAGAGGTGTGCTAGGTTTCTTACAAAATTAAACAAATACCCACCCTATGACTCTAGTGTATAGAAAGGACTCACTGTGTGTTTAATGAATAAATACATGAGGAATTATAATGCCTCACTCATAATGGCGCTATCAAAGGACATGGTCATTTTTTTTGGAAGAGCTGCTTTACTTTTCACTCCTCCCAAACAAAAAAACCCAAAAGCACTCAGAAAAGACAAATTTTACTCACCACAGACCTATTTTTTTTTTTTTTTTTTTTTGTAGAAAAAATTAAATCGTTTAAATTGAAGAGGGTCACTCATACAAAACACTGAGAATAAATCCCTGGTAGATGTGCTTACCTACTCTTTCAAATGACAGATCAGAAATTAATATTATTAGTATTGCCAAATTGTTAAAATAGCATTTTAGGAAGTACTACTCTGCATTTGTGAGACAACCAATATATCAGAATAGCAATACTGCTTTCCAGGGAGAAATTTATGATATCTGCAAAGTTACACATATGTACTGACAGACTAACTAAAATTAAGAAGGAAAATTTCAAGTTGGTGGGATCTGTTTCTTTATCTAGTGACTATTTCAGAGAACAAGAATAAAAAGGATAAGTTTTTGAACCTGACCTAGTCTTTAAGTTCCCCAGAACTAAACTGAAATAGGTATCACTGGCACATTATAAATTGCTCTGACAATGAATAAACAGCCCTTAAGGTTAAATCTCATACAAATTTTCCATGTTTTATGGCTTCCTACTATCCCATAGTCACAATTTTACTCTAAAATTACCTTAAAAAATAAAATTCCTAAAAGGAGAACCCATTTGAGCTGGTAAAACAAATTTATACAACCAAAACAAATAATTCAAGAAGATGGTGAAATAAAGCAATTCATTTTTTTTTTTTTTTTTTTTTACCGGGAGGTCCCAGGGATCGAACCCGGGTCCCTCCATATGGGAGACGGACGCCCAACCAGTTGAGCCACATCCAACCCCCACAAAGCAATTCATTTTTAAGCAACAGGTGTTTTTGGTACTCTGTACTGAAATCATCTGGCCAAAGAATAAAGAAATACCTGAAAGAGCTTCATGAACTGTGGAATGCTATGTAAAATATGCTGGGGTATTGTCACTATTGTAAGTGCAAAGAGTGATATTACTCAAGTATACAGTCTCTAGAAGAATAGTTGAGCTTTATTATTCATTTAAGCAGAATCAGAGTCATGCAAGCTTTTCAATGCCTTCCTACTCTTTAAATTTACCACCTCTTCAACCTTTTAATTGCCTTAATTCCAAGCCATATATGGTAATATATTCAACAGATATGTTAAATATGCGGCTGAAAGTGAGAAATGGGTGGCTGTGGTTTTTTTTTTTTTTTTTTTTTTAATTTTTTTTTTTTTTATTCATTTATCCCCCCCTTGCTGCTTGTGCTCACTGGGTCAGCTAACCACGCCGTGCGGGCGGGCTTGCTTTCACCAGGAGGCCCCGGGAACCGAACCCGGGGCCTCCCATATGGTAAACGGGAGCCCTACTGATTGAGCCACAGCTGCTTCCCAGCTGTGGTTTTTATAGTTTATAATTTTACTGAAGATTATGTGAAGGCAAGGACTATTTGTTTTCTCTTTGAATTTTCTGTACTCAACACAGAACATAGTACATACTGTGTATGCCTAGCAAATGCTGAATAAATAAAAGTTTCCTGGTTAAAAATCAGGGACCAAAAATGCCTCATATGCAATTTTTAAAGGTTTACAACATTCTAGAAGGAAAAAAATATACAAAATCTACATACATCTGAATAAAAATTTTGTATTATAATGGTGAAAGAAAATAATTTTTTAAAAAGAAAAAGCCAGGGAGGCGGCTGTGGCTCAATCAGTGGGGCTCCCGTTTACCATATGGGAGGCCCCGGGTTTGGTTCCCGGGGCCTCCTGGTGAGGGCAGGCCCGCCCGC
The DNA here is from genome assembly GCA_026826555.1 of Tolypeutes matacus. Taxonomy (NCBI): domain Eukaryota; kingdom Metazoa; phylum Chordata; class Mammalia; order Cingulata; family Chlamyphoridae; genus Tolypeutes; species Tolypeutes matacus. The sequence continues at coordinate 6,852,702 of JAKSZT010017719.1, read as the reverse complement.
ACGGCGTGGTTGGCTGACCCAGCGAGCATAGGCAGCAAGGGGGGGATAAATGAATAAATAAATAAAATCTTTAAAAAAAATAAAAATAAAAAATAAATAAAAAATAAAAAGAAAAAGCTGCTCTCAAATATCACTTCTGCAGTACAAAATAGAAGGCAACAGAGAGTAAAAGTTAATTTGTACAGAATTTCTGTTTGGGTTGATTGTAAAGTTTTGGAAAAAGGTGTTGAAGGTAGCACAATACTGTGAGTTTAATTAGCAGCACAGAATTATATTTGTGAATATGGTAAAAAGGAGAAATTTTAGGTCATAGAAATAGTACTAGAATATACATTAAAGATAAAACATAGGACTGTACAATACAGTGACCCCTACTATAAATGGTGGACTGTAGTTAATAGTACAATTATAAAAATATTCTTAAATGAATTATAACAAATATACAAACTAATGCAAGGTGTTAATAATAGGGTGGTTTATGTGAAAACAACAACAACAACAACAAAAAAACCCTAATATTATAAAATATATATTATAAACTATAATAATACAATTATAATATTCTTTCATCAGTTGTAACAAAGGTACCACATTAATGAAAAGTTGTTAATAATGGGGGAGTATATGGGAATGCTGTATTTTTTACATGAATTTTCTATAAAGCTACAACTTCTCTAGTTAAAAAAAAAATTTTTTTTTAAAGAGCACTATCTTTAGAATCCTTCATTTAAAAAGTATTTATGGGGAAGCAGATGTGGCTCAAGTGATTGGGCATCCATCTACCATGTGTTAGGACCTGGGTTCAATCCCCAGGACCTCCTGGTAAAATAAAAAGACAAGCAGGCAAGCCGGGCCTGTGCATGGAGAGCTGGGCCCACACAGACGCACAGCGAGCCTCACAGCAAGATGATGATGCAATAAAAGAGAGACGTGGGGATGTGCCAGAAACCAGGAACTGGGGTGATGCAAGTGACAGGGTGCCTCTCTCCCACATCAGAGGTGCCTAGGATTGAATCCCAGTGAAGCCAGGAGAAGAAAAATGAGAAGAGAAGGCAAGAAACAGAAACAGAAGATCACCCAGTTAATGGACACAGACAGCAAGCAGGGGGGTTGGGGGTGGGGGGACTCATAGAACTGTACACCAAAAATGAAAAAATAAAGTCAATAAAAATGTATTTATGAACCACCTACCATGTATAAGACACTGGATTACATACTAAAGAAATAGTGACAAACAGAGTTCTGCTCTTAGGGACATTCCACTTTCATGTGGAAGAGACAGGTTATAAGCAAATAAATAAGATAATTTGAGACAGTGATGAGTGGTATGAAGAAAATAAAACAATACAGGAATAAGAGCATGACTGACAGGGTAGCTTTAGATAGAATGGTCAAGGAATATTCATTTGATGACCTTGTATTATTTTTATAACTCTAAAAGATTTTTTAAATAACTTCTTCTCCCCCCCCCCACCAAATCAAGTGATTCTGATGCGCTATAGGACTGACGACCCTACCCTAGACCTTTGTATTTACCTCTGAATTAACTTCTTTAAAAATAAATTCCATCATATATTTCCAAACCTGAATATGTATAATAACAAAAATTAAGAGAAAAAAATGCCTTTTTATCCAGAAATAAACTGTAAACTAAAAATAACTTACTTTCTTTACAATCATTCACTCCAATGTAAATTTTCAAAAATAAAACTGAAGACCTATTTAGCCTTAATATTTTACCTACAGCATGAATTCATTTATAAAGAAACTAAATTAACGAAGCTTAGGTTTGAAGTAAGTCTCAAGAATCTCAAGAACTGAAATACGGGCTAAACAATTTAAATAAAACAAAATAATGCAAAATTATTTCCCAGCCACCCACAAGAATGAACACACAATTTGCACACACTGCCAGTCTGCTCTAAGCATGTACAACTAAAGTTAAAATAACACTTTCCAGAACACTCCCTTATTAGTTTATCAACAGATATTTTTATCCTAAAACAAGAAGGAAAGAAAGAATAAAAGAAGGAAACAACAAAAAAAAATGTACAAAATCGCAACAGACCAGAGGCCCCACATTCATTTCTATATACACCCCAAGGCCCTTGTACTTTAGTATCCCAAGGTGTAAAATATGAATGTAAAGCAAGTAAGGTGTGGATTAATGTATATAAAACCATTTGACAAAATGGTTCTGTTCAGTTTCAGTAAAACAGTAGAGGTTATCTTCCTTTAACATTGTTTTTCCAACTAAGAATGAAGAAATAGTATCAAAGAAAAAAATCATGATCACTTCTAGCACAGGTTTTATAACATTCTACTCATAAGATTTAGAAACAAAAATAGAAATAGAGAAAAGCTTAAAGCATTGAGAGTCCACTAACCTTAACCCATTGAACAGTTGCTTAGATTTATCCAGAAGATAACAAAAATCTGTAACTGTTTTCCTCTCTCCCTGTGGGATGTCATCTTCGGCACCTCCAGAGGACATGATTTCTTTAAGAGCAAATTCAGTCCTATAACAAAGCAAATAGAGAGAAACAGATGTAGTTATATCATTTGATACCATTTTTTTCAATAGAGATCCAGATTACTTCTGAATATAATCAAATCATTAAAATAATTTAAGTATAAAATGCTGTGGAAAAATAAGCAATCTCATATTGTTGGTGGGGAATAAAAATTGGTACAACCATATTGAAAAGCAGGTTATATAAAATGTTTTCACGAATAAGTATTTTTTGAATGCCTATTATGTTTCAGGTATTGCTCTATATGGTTAAGAATCTAAAAATGTGATTCCTTTGGCCCATTTATCCATCTCATCCATTCTGGAAATCAG